>OZ038517.1:54259287-54261787 GCA_964036315.1 Acanthosepion esculentum | reverse complement strand
AGTTCTATTGTACAACATTTAAAAACACATTCTTGTCCATCTTCACAATACAAGAAAATACCTATTGACAACACCAATATACTACACCACGAAAATAATAAACAAAAACAAAAAATTCTCGAGACCCTCTATGTCAAAAGCAAGCAACCAACTCTCAACAGATTTTATTACGATTATAGTAACAATATATTAAAGTGCGTATAACATTAATGCCATTTTACATTTCTAACAACTTCCTGTCAGTACCCTTACAGTGAAACGCTTGACTTGCAAAAAAATTCCATAAGGACAATGGATAAGCTAAAATTTTAAAGTTAACTATAATAGAAAGCGTTGTGCGTGTTTTTTTAACCATATATATATATATATATATATATATATATATATATATATATATATATATATATATATATATATCGGTCTCACGCTGTCCGCTGATCTGAGATGGAACAAATACATCGAGTCAGTTGCATCATCCACCGCAAGGAAAGTTTGTTCCCTGTGCCGAGCCAGGAAATTTTTCTCCCCGGAATCGATCCTCCAAGTCTATAAATCGACCATTCGCCCTTGCATGGAGTATTGCTGCCATATATGGTCTGGGGCCCCTGCTGTTTGCCTCAGGGTTCTTGATAAGATCCAGAGACGGATAGGCAATGTAATTGTCCCTGATCTGTCATCTCGTCTGCAGTCGCTCTCTTACAGACGCGATGTTGCCTCGCTCTGTCTTTTTTACAAATACTTTCACGGTAATTGCCCCGTTTAGCTGCTTTCGCTTGTCCCTAGGCCTCATGAATTTAAACGTCCTACGAGGCTGGCATCCCGTTCCCACCCCTTCACCGTTGAAACTGTTAGATGTAGACGTCTCTTCTACTCCAATAGCTTCATGTCTCGCACATCTCGCCTGTGGAACTCCCTTCCCTATTACTGTTTCCCTGACAAATACAATCTCCAACGGTTTAAGTGTAGCATCAATCGACATCTCCAGTTGCCTTGATCTATCCACTTCCCTTCTCCACATCCTTTCACCTTTCATTCCTATCTGCTCTCGCTCCTAATCTTCTGTAACCCCCTTGCCTTGATCGACCCGCTGTCTTTCTCTTTCTCTACACCCTCTACTTTACCACTCCTATCTGCTCTTCTTCCAACCCTTCTATAACCCCTTGCGTGATAGTGGCCTCCAGCCTTGCTTGGGGTGATACGCTTAAAAAATATATATATATGAGAATGAATAGAGTACAATTCCAACTAACGTAACATTTAATTTAAAAGAGGGCTCAATACAAATATAGCAATATTCTTTATTTTAGGATATTACATCGAGAAACATGTCAAAATCGCTACACAATTGCAGTCGTGTTTCAATGCATACAACGCATCTCATCTGGCGATTGTAAATTACTGGCCTAAAATTTTCGAAATATTCCCGTTTGTTTGTGATGGGAATGTTTTTAACGAAATTGCAAAATCGATTTTTTCCATGTTAGAGTATTAAATAAATATAAAAAGTGCTCAATCTTAGGGGAGCAAAATAACCAGTTAAAATGGGCCAGTAATTTACAATCGCCTGGTCAGATGCGTTGATACGCATCGAAACAAGACCATAATTGTGTATCGATTTTGACATGTTTTTCGATGTAATATCCTAAAATATCGCCTAATGTGGACTGAGTATATCAGTAGATATATATAGTAAGCACAGGATATACCTGGCAAACTTGCTTCGGCAATTTGTTTAAAAGTTACGGTAAAAAAACCTTACTTCGAGAATTAGTCTAGAGTTGGAGATTCGTCTCCAGCTGTGTTGGTCAAACCCTCTGCCTCCGGGCGGAGAGTATCCCCAGACGAGGCTATGTCGAAGGGCAGAGTCTCGTCTCGGAAAACAGCTACCCGGGGATTTTGGGGCCTAGTTTACGGGTTAGCGTGCCACACATTAAATTCGGCCTTGTGCCACATTTGACCGCGTGGGGCGGTTGGTAAATATCCTTGCTTAGGGAATTACTAGCCGATTCCCTGTCTTTCAGTAGTGTATTCTCTTTTGCAATAAATTTCTCTTTCACCTACGCCCGTGTTGCTGTTCCTTTCACTCGAGTACCACCTTTATCGGTTTGCAACCTTCTTTAAGGATACAACATATAATACAATATAATACAAGCACATAGAAAAGCTCTTGGAAGAGAAAAATAAATTCCACTCTGCATTACTTCATAGTGAAGAGAAGAAGCTGATATGCAGCGAAATCTGGGCACGATGAAGAACAAATGGTGGAATGACAAAGCTGATGAAATACAGCTTGTGTCGGATGTGAAGGAGAGTAAGGCCATGTACAATCTACTTCGTGAGGTTACGTGCCTTCTACCTCACCTGTTGCTCATCTAAGGATGACAAAAAACTTCGTCATCCCGATGATATTCTGTCGTTTTGACGAGCTTCTCAATAGGCACTCAGAGGTCGACGAAGAGTTTATCGGACCTATACCTGAAAAACCTGTTAAAGAACTTCT
>OZ038517.1:54214287-54254287 GCA_964036315.1 Acanthosepion esculentum | reverse complement strand
AATAAAGGTCATCCCTCCAGATTTTGACTCCGTAGCTATGTTGGTATGATATGAACGAAAATTGTATTTATTTATATATCTACATTTTTTTACGAGATCAGAATAAAAACTGTCCTTTTAGCTGAGTCTGAATTATTCAATTCTCTCTTCAGCAACAATAGAAAAACGATTCCAAAACGAACTTTGGTCAGTGTTAAACTTCGTGGAATATTTGCATTGCGTCGCTAAGAAGAAAATGACAAAAAGAAATGACCCGAACCATTATAAAATATAGCCTGGCATCGCGAGCAACGATTTCGGTGAAGCATCCAAAGTCTTTTGCAGGCAACTTCTTACACGGTGGACGCAGTCGGACTGGCAACTGAAGTTGGGTTCAAACGTGCTCACTGCCAATTCTCTGCAAGAAACGACGCTTGGAATTTTGTCAGATGCAGGTGATACGATGGTAGTTACCTAGGTAGGAGGTTTTCAACTGCAGTTTTCTTCTCAGCAAGTTGGGAGGTTTACCACATCTTAACACATAATCGTCTCTGTGCCTAGTAGAAGAAAATAAACTCCAAATGAAATTACTACTACTACTACTACTACTACTACTACTACTACTAGAGGAGGCACTGTCAAGTAATGGATAGCGGATCGGATTGAGAAATCGGAGAGCCGAGTTCGAATTCCAGTCGAATCCATTATATTCACTTACGTGCTAATACCATTGGGAAAGGTATGGATCCTCTCTTTCTCCCCACCCCCCTACTGCGAGAAAAAAATCTGCCTTGTCAGTCATGTATCGAAAGATACATGATCGCCTAAGCTTGTATTACGCATGGCACATAACTGACTGACAGGCTACTACTACTACTACTAGTACTACTACAATGACCCAGAGGAAGATCATGAGATCACGTGTGTGTGTGTCACTTTCTGGCAAGTTGAGGTTCACCCTAAACAAATTCACACCATCGGCAATTTCTTCTCCTCTGATTTTCTTTCGTCTTCAACCAACTCTTGCAAAGCCAAACGGCGATAGGGAATGGATGATGGGAGCAGGCTTTGGTGAAATTGGAAGCCTCTAGTCCTGAACCTGCCCGTTGGCGATGAATGTAGCCATAAATGTCATCATCATAAAGGAAGCGATCAACAATGAAGACATTCAATTCTCCAATACTGCTACTACTACTATTACTACTACTGCTACAATACTAATGGTATTGGTAATTGTAATATCAACCGTTTCCCTATAAGGAAAGATTTTTCATTCATCGACCGAGCAGATTTAGGTTGAAATTTATAAAATCTTTCTCATAAAACAATTTTTCATGCCAACAGGTTTCTCAAGTCCAGTAGCTGTTGTCACTCTTGCCAGTATTGATGGGGGTTTCCTTCCTAACTTTGTATCTGAAGTGATGTGGAATATTAAAATCTTCATTATGTAATTATTTTCTCTTCTAGTTAGATGTGCTATCCATTTTAGTTATTACTGCTGTTGGTAGTCCTCAAATGATGTGGTTTCTGTTATTTTCTACAGTTCTTTGTTTGTGATTATGTTGCGCCAGTCCACGAGGTTCAAAGGCGGATAATCTTTGCCAAGACTCTCAGGCTTTATTCGCTCAACGCCCTTTTTTCACCATTGATCTTAGGAGGCTGTTCTATACAGCTAACAGTTTAGATATTTCTGAACGGGTTTGGCGCCATGCATGACATCCATATGAAAGTCACGATCTGACGAGACTATTTTAAATGTCGAGTTTTCAGGTTGATGTTTTGGTTTTGTAGCAATCTGCGGTATTGGGCGAATGTTAGCATAGAACTTACGGTTACATCTAAGCCAACTCAACTGTAAATTGATGAGATCTCGATGCCAGTCTACTATTGCGCTTAAATTCATACAGTCTAGGTACCATAGCAAAGAGCCCATCCAAACAATTACCATGAAAGTATTTATAGAAAAAGGCACAGAGAAGTAATCTTACGGCGGTGGGCAAGTGACTGAATCCGAGCCGCCAGATCAAGACCAATAATATTGCTGATTCTTCTTTGGATCTTATCAAGACGCCATAGGTAAATAACTGCGGCACCGGACCATATCTAGCAGCAATATTCTAAGCATGGACGACTGATAGACTTATAGATATGCAAGATAGGTTCCGGGGAGAAAAATTGTCTCGCCTGGCACAGTGAACCGACTTTCTTAGCAGCTGATGTAGCAATGGCTTCAATAGAGTCTTTCCTCTTCATGTCATGTTCTAAGAATTTATTTTATTCTTTTTAACAGTGAAAGCGTCCATCTTTGTGTAAAGCCTCGCCTGTTTTATAAAGTTAAGACTTATTCAGGTGGGTTTGCCTGAAAAGCTTGTTCATCTCGACATATAAAGTTGTAGCCTCTGTCTGTCTGTTTGTTATCGAACTCCTAAGGTTTTGGAGAAACTACATTAACCAGGGTACTTGGATAAGTATATTTCATTTTGATCAAAGGTGTCCCGTGAGGCACCCACACTGAATTTTCCCCCTTTGGTTTAAATTAAATTTAAATGTAAATAAAGGAATGACTCCTATCCAAAATATAGGAGAAAGCCAGAAGATGGAGGTCACATCGGCAAGATCGAAATGTGACAATATGGACATCAAGTTGAGCAAGAAATCACCAATCAGTGGGTAGTGCCTTACAATATATATTTTTTGCACCAATTCAACTGCCATATCAATGTTGAAATCTGCTCATCAATTCATTAAAATACATATCAAATACATATCAAAGGGGTTATATCAAGCTGTTTTTGAATAAACCGCTCACCTCACTGAATCTTTTTCCCTTTGGTTTAAATTAAATTTAAATTTGAACACAGGAATGACTCCTATCCAAAAATAGAGAAGGAGAAAGCCAGAAAATGGAGGTCATATCGGCAAGATCATTGAGTAATATTGAAATGCATCATTTTTCTCCACAAATTTTAACAATGATTTAAAATCAATCATGATTTTCTTACAAAAAAAATGTGTGACACGCAGCAAGTAATTTAGCAAGTATCTCTTATATTTTTATAGAATTTTTTCCGGGATTTGGTTAAAGTCAGTACAATCTATAAATACCACATGTGAAGAAACAGAATTTTCCAGATTCTGCAACACTTGGTATGTTTGCTCTGGCTTGGATTCCAGTGTTAGGGACTTGTCAAACGCTTGATATGCCTGTGGTAAGGTAGTGGAGATTCCAGAGCGTACATCGAGGTTGAGATGCAATCCTCTCGATAGAAAAGCCCACATGTGAGGAAACAGAATTCCCCAGAAAGGTAAAGTGTACCTGCTTGCCTATAAAAATCAGCATTTACAATTCTAGCTCAAAGACTGAACGCTGATGCCAATTTGTAATACAGAGCTATTCCAACCATAAAACATGCTACAGTTTTCTTTTCTTGAGTTAAACATTGCTACAATGGAAAGGAAGTTAGGGAGAGTCATGATCGCCCATGTCCTGGAAAAACTCGGTACTTACATTTGGGTTTGTAATAAACGTAACCCAAATACTTAATAATTTTCAAAGATGAATTTAACTATAACAAATAAATTTATCAAAATAAATTCAGCTATATATATATATATATATATATATATATATATATATATATATATATATATATATATATATATATATATATATATTATTAGCTCTGATTTACATTGAGCTTTCTGGATTTTATCTTCCTTGGGTCTACCCATACAGATTACCTAGTTTTTCGTAAACTAAATGTATATACAGTGTAACCCTGATATAAGAGACCCGGATATAAGAGAAACCCGGATATAAGAGTGATTTTCTCTGGTCCCAAATTAGAGCCTGTGTTAATGTATATATAATAGACCAAACCCGGATATAAGAGACTTCTTCTCCGGTCCCGACAACTCTCTTATATCCGGGTTACACTATATATATATATATATATATATATGAGAGAGAGAGAGAGAAAGCTATATATATATATATATATATATATATACATGTATGAAAAAGAAAACTATATATATATGTGTGTGTATGTGTGTGTGTCTGTCTGTGTATTTTTTTTTTCCTCAGATTAAATTTAAAATTAGTAATTTTGAATTTTGAATTTTATAGTATAATTTAATATTTATTAGTTAGAATAAATTCTATTTTAGTCTAACCCTAACATTAAATATATAGGGTTTTAAAAATGACGGAGCACATTTTTTTTAAAGGTTTTTTTTACTAATTTAATTAAAACCACCATGGTTGGGTCGCGGAGTAAGACACTTGCCAAATACTGTATCGGCGTGTGTAACTTCTCGCTAAATTATTTAATCATACATATTTAAATGAAAATATACTGTAAAAATATACGGAATATATATATATATATATATATATATATACAGTGTAACCCGGATATAAGATACCTGGATATAAGAGAAACCCGGATATAAGAGAGATTTTATCTGGTCACAAATTAGAGCCTGTGTTAATATAATAGATCAAACTCGGATATAAGAGAAACCCGGATATAAGAGACTTCTCAGGTCCCGACAACTCTCTTATATCCGGGTTACACTGTATATATATATATATATATATATATATATATATATATATATATTGGCAGCATGTTTTCATCGAGATATATTTCATTGAATAATTTAGACAAGTTTGAGATAACTTATCTAAATTATTCAATGAAACATCTCAATATGTATATATATGTATGTGTGTGTGTGTGTGTGTTTCATGCTTAATTTCGCTAACCTGTCAGTCTTCTTTGACGAAACATGTATAAAAGAGGGATTGCTGCCTAACTACACAATATGTATAGAGCCCGTATAAAAAAAAAACTCTGCACTTTTTCATTTATTAATTACTCGCATATTTTTTTTTTTTTTTTTTAGTGTACCTAATTGTTCCATAGAATTTTTTTGTTAAATACAAGTTTATTTTCATTAAATTAGTTTTACTTCAAAATAAATCATATACATTTAATACTTCTATAATACAATTCCTAAACTTATCAATCAAATTAAGAGTAACAACCACTGGTTTACACAGTCAACTATATTTTATTTCTAAGTTTGTGAAAGGTGTTGACCCACGAACTTCCAAGCGCTATGGCTATCTGTAAAAAAAGTAAACCACTGATCAACAGTACGTCAATGCTGCAATTAATAAAAGATGGCCGCCACTTGGCACGGCTGTAAATGTATATTTGCATATCGAAATTGTTCGGCTTCTCTTTGATCAGGATGCGAGAATCCGGGTTGTTTTAACACTCGATCGCAACAAACAGACTTATATATTAAATATTACATCAATATATATATATATATATATATATATATATATATATATATATATATATATATATATATATATATATATATATATATATTGTGCACCGATTGTCTGCTTTAAGACGAATATAACTTCCGCTTATTTTTTAAACATTTTTCAAGCACACACACAAAAAATCCCTTTGTACTTGACTCGGTTCTTTCATATGCCTCGCCGTAACGTAATGCAATGGTAAGTATGAGTTTGATTTTTACTGGGCTGCCCTATATTCGTGACTTTGTGCCATACTAATGTAAACTGAGTTAGTAAGCATTGGATGAGGATGATAGATCAACGCAAGCTCCACCCTGGAGCAATTATTGCCAAGCAAGTCCGGCCTGCATTTTTGTTCGAAACAGAAAGAGTAGACAAGGCAAGACTGCGTTTTCTCATCGGATTTAGTCAACTTACACTATACTGCCTCTCGATATGCGTCCATCTTGCGCCCGTGAATACTTCAGACAGCTAGATAATCCCCTTAAGGCAGTGTTTCTCAACCTTTCTAAGCAACGGCATAGTTAAGAGCAAATGAAAATGTCAAGGCAAACTTAGCAAAATTTTTAAACAGTATACATTTAAATTTTATGAAATAAAACCATAGATATATTTTTTTAAAATACACACATACAAATATGAATTTGCTTTATTTCAATGTTTCTATTATTCAACTATATGTGCAACTTATCTTGTGTGAAAACTGTGCCTGGTGTTTTTTCGCGATTTCTTCATTATTTGGACGAATGTGTGATAAGCAGACGATTCTTATTCAATTGAGGATAGTCTTTCTCGCGTCTTATTTTTGATGTTATTTAGGGTTGAGGAGCATAATTAACATAAATAAGGAGTAGAAAATTGCAATAAAAATGATAAAGCCTTTTTAGCTAATGTGGGATAAAAATTTTAATACTTATTCATTTATTCAAATACTAACGCTGTACCATTATTACTTCGACACGCATATATATATATATATATATATATATATATATATATATATATATATATATATATATATATATATATGTAAGCAAATGTGTGGATGTAGATCCGATGGTATGATGAAAATGTGGAAAAGACTAAGCAAAATCCGAATATGTGAGTTTAGTGTTTTTTTTATCAAAAACAAAAACAAAATAAAAAAACAGTAAACTCACATATTCAGATTTTGCTTTGTCTTTTCCACATTTTCATCATATATATATATATATGCCGTGACAATATTTCGTGGCACCCTAGTGCGGGTGAGAATCACAGCGGTTGAGAATCACTGCCTAAAGGCAATCCAAACTCTGGAGTCAAAATCCTGTCCATCTCCAGATTTATTGAAAGTCAAAAGGGTGAAGCCAGAAAAAGGAAATAAAACATGTAAACTTGAGACTAGTTTAGTCCGAATAACAAAGTAGATAAAAAATAAAAAGGAGAGTAAGAAGAACATGACAAAGGGAGACGAAGGTTGAATATTGAGGATAACTGTCTCAATCGGGTAAAGGAGGTTTGTTTACAGGAATATGTTTTACCGTTTACAATAAGTCTACATAACGTTACATGAAGTTACAGTGTGAGAATGGTTAACACATGCTGAAAGGGTTTTTACATGACAAAGTCAAGCAGCAGAAATAACTCTATAGAAAGGTGTCTACTTGAAACAAATGTTAAAATAATAATACGAAATTCAAGGAGACCAATGCTTATAGAAAAGGTTAAAAAAAAAGTAACGATCAGTGATGCTGTTAATAAGCAGCTGACAATACGTTGAAAGGAAACGAAAAGGTTTTGTTTTTTAAATACTATTAAGGCGAGTAGAGTCGGTGCTCTACCAGCCTGCGCCTCGGAATGAGTATCGCCCTCCCCACGTCATCATTGGCGCAACTGAGCTGAAGGCAGTCCATCGGTTTACCTACCTTGGATGTGCCATCACATTGGATGCTGGGATCGACAAGGAGGTCGACAACAGACTGACAAGAGCGAGCATTGCATTTGGCAGACTGTACAAACGTATGTGGTACAACAGACACCTGAAGAAGGGCATTAAGATCAGGGTGTATAGAGCTATCGTCTTCGCCACTCTCCTATGCGGCTCAGAGTCATCGGTCACTACATCGACACCACCTGCGACTCCTCGAACGGTTCCAACATCTCTGCTTCTTAACATCCACTGGAGTGATTTTGTCTCCAATATTGAAGTCCTTGAAAAGGCGAAGATCACCAGCATTGAGGCCATGTTGCTGAAGTCCCAGCTACGCTGGGCTGGACATATTTCCAGTATGGAGAATGATCACCTGCCTAAAATGTTATTGTACAGCGAGCTCTCCACTGGCTATCATGGCAGAGGGGCACCATAGAAGCGATTCAAAGATTGCCTGAAAAAATACTTTGCTGCCTGTCACATTAACCATTGCCAATGTTCAACCCTAGCTGAGAACCCTGACACCTGGCGTCTCAAAACTAACCCTGCTGTCTCCTTCTTTGAAAATACCTGCAGGACCACTCTCAGGGACAAGAGGCAGAGGAAGAAGTACTACAATGCTATACCATCAAGCCCAGGCCAGACTTTTAGAACGAGTATCCCTGTCTCGAATCAGTCTTATGTGCCTGCAAGCGACGTGTACAGACCCTCTCGTGATCTTCGTTTTGCGAAGCGAAGCCATGATAATGATTAAGGCGAGTCCAGTGTAAAAAATATATGGTCGTTCCTCGTGGAGATAGAGGGTTTGCTTGTCCCAATGATACCAAGAGTGAAACTGTCTGGTGTTCCTTCTCCTGTAAGGCCACGCATGGCAGTAAGGTCGAAGAGGAAGAACCAGACTGAACACGACCAACTCCAGGATACACCATCGGCGGAATAGGCAAACCTCAATATGATTTCAACGGCCAAACCGGCGGAAGAGGGGGCGCCAGTCGGACTGGCGAAACCAAGGAAGACCATGACAGAGAAAGCATCCGACAACCAGCTTTTCCAGATCTCTCGCCTGTGTCAATCCCCTTTGATCCCCGGGGGGTGGGGAGCTTCTGGACAATTGTTTGTGTGGGCTTCTCCGTCGCGCAGAGCCGTCTACCAAAATCAAATCCACGTGAATGGCCTCGTCAAACTCTATTTGCCTACTCTTCGGGAGTAGGCTGGGTCCTTCACGGCCACCTTCGCCACTGCCAGCGGACATGGGGGGATAAGGAACGAGGATGACGATCGCGATGATCGGATGCGAGCGGGTGCCGACAACAACAAGGACGAGACATCATTTCTCGTTCTGCTATTCTAAAATGCTCGTTAGGTAGGACAGTCGATGTTATCCTCTACTTCTCTTGCCTTGCAGATGCCATGTGAATGTCAAATTTTCCAAGCCCTCTTTCTTCATCACGTCCTTTTCTTATTCTAAATATAAGCGTCCTTTTTGTTTCTGAAAGCTTCGTTGCTGCTCACGTGTTTCGACCCTGATACTCTCAGCACCCGTCTTTAGAATTGCATCTCTTCTGCTTCGCCTCTTTTTCATCTGTGAGCAAATATTGCAGCATTCACTGTAATACTGGAGAATTTATATAACATAGCAATTCAGAATTCTTTTCTTGGATTCTAAACAAATTTGGTGAATTTGCAGTTTAAGCTCAGCACACCAATTGTAATTAAAATTTTCATTTCGGTGTAAATTCTTCCGTTTATTTTTTTTTATTTTAAAAAAATTTTTTTTAATTTTTATCCCACATTAGCTAAAAAGGCTTTATCATTTTTATTGCAATTTTCTACTTCTTATTTATGTTAATTATGCTCCTCAACCCTAAATAACATCATTTTTTGCGGAAATCTACAGTTTAGGAATTATCCAGGTCTTTTATTGTTCTCTCCATTTAATATATTTTTTTCTTTTTCTCTTATTCTCTCAAACTCAGTGACCAGAATCTATGTTACATATAAGTCCATAAACGATAGAATCCAAAGAAAAATCTGCAATCAATATGCAATGTCCTATTTGGTGCCTATATTTTTTTTAATTCATCATTTCTTCTTTCTTTTCTTTCTTCTTTTCTTTCTCCTTTTCTTTCTTTCTTTCTCCTTTTCTTTCTTTCTTTTTTCTCCTTTTCTTTCTTTCTTTCTTTCTTTCTCATTGTTTTGTCTTTTTCAATGTTCTGTTATGCCTAATGCCTACGAAACTGCAACGGAAATACAAAGAAATAGACACTGAAATACTTTGCTTACTCATGAAGATATATATATATATATATATATATATGTGTGTGTGTGTGTGTGTGTGTGTGTGTGTGTGTGTGTGTGTGTGTGTGTGTGTGTGTGTGTATATATATATATGCATATATATATGCACCTAAATACACCAATAACGGAGTATTTACAAGTCTACCATTCGTCCATGAATTTAATATTAGTGCCACATCTGGTCTGGTGCTTCTGCTTTTGTTCAGGACTGAGAGATTCTAGATCAAATCTGAAGAAGAATCTGTAATGTTATTGTCCCTGGCCTGGCATCTCGACTTCAGTCTCACTCCACCGTCCTCCCATGTGACTTTTCTATAAAGTAGAACGACCCGTGAAAATTTCATGGTTTTTCTATTTAAATTTTCCGATGAATCTTAATCTTTAACTCTTAAGTTAACGATTGAATTAAGCTCATGGTGACTTCTACGACAATAGAATAACCCTGGAAATTCCCTTATCGCATCGTTAAATATTTGAGCTTAACAACATTAACAACATGTTGCAATGACAAGCATGAACATGAACAGTGGTGGCTATTTTAAGAAGTAAGCGGGTACAAATGAAAAGAATTGAAATTAGCCAGTTTTTCAATTTTACCGAAACAGACGGTAAACATACTTCCCTTCTTTTCTATTTTTTCTTTTTTTTTAATGCAAAGAGCGTCTCTGTTATGTCTTTTCCGTCTTTCCCCGCGATTAAAATAGAACAATCCATTATTAATGAGAAATTGGCAGGACGTTACTTTCTTTCTTTCAATGAAACCAAGTAGCGTGTCTAATATGTATTTTCTGTCTTCGGAATAGTCCATTATTTATGAATATACTGACATAGCGTGGCGGTCGTGCTAACGAAGGGAGAGATAAACAGAATTATAAGTTATTTTCATGGTAATTGTTCTGATGAACTTTCCTTTATGGTACCTAGTCTTTATGAATTTAAGCGCAGTACTAGATTGGCAGTTAGGTCTCATTTTTTACAGTTTTATTTTTGAATAGATGTAACCATAATTTCTATGCTAACAATTACTTCTCTCTCACTTCTCACTTATGGAATTCTTTTTTAGCTTCTTGCTTCCCAGTCAACTTTGACCTTGAAAAACTTAAATGCAATGTCAATCGTTATCTTCGGTTTTTCTTAATGCCTGTTCTTTTATTCTTCTCAAACATTAATGTTTTTTTTCTTTTTCTCATTTTCTCTCAGAGCCGGTTCATCTTACCCTTGAAACCCCTAACCGGCAGGTGGCCATGTTTTTTTTTTGGTGGGGTGGGGGGGCTGTGGCCTCTGCCATTTTTTTTTCAGCACTGTTTTATAACCATCAGCCATTTTTTAAAAATTATTTTTAAATTGATGTTTCATTGTCATCATCAACTAATACTATGCATCGTGTATCTGCGTAGTCGGTGCGTACTACGCAGGGACCCCCGACGAGGTTGAAGCCCCAAAAGAGCTAGTTTCGGCAGTTTTTTTTTTTTTTTTGCTTTTTGTACTTTTTTCTACCTAAGTTATATTGTCAATCATCAACTATAATAATCGACAGGGCCGGTGCTTACTACCCCGAATCTCTCAACCGCGTGGGTGCAACATGCCTACTGGGGAGGTGGGTGCAGAAGTGCTCATTTCAGTAGCGTTTATTTTTTTAAATTGTAATTTTCTTTCTGAACAGTTCTTTTAAAACAATTAAGACGGTAATATATCTCGGTAAAATCAGTTTTTATCCGAGATCATCCACTAAGGAAGATCTTTGATTTTTATTTTGCTAATAGTAATACTAACCAGAAGTCCAAGGCCAGTAATTAAAATAAAATTTCCAGTCCCTATATTTTTACATTTCTAGAAAGATAAAACCAAGGTTAAAATCGCTTAAAAAATAAAAATATTTAAAGATTTCAACACATGAAAAACTTTCCCTAAGATTTAAATACTGTTTTTAAAACAAATTTTTAAAACAATCCCGTTTGTGTTGTGTTGGAATCTTTGTGAAACTCTTCCTTTTCAATGGAAATGCGTCAGCGATTAATCTTTATGAAAATGTAAAAATTTGCGACTTAAACATTTTTTTAGAGTAAAATCTAGTCATGAAAATATTGGTAGTTATTAAAAAAAATAACATTTTCTCAGATTTTTAAAATAAAAAAAAAACCTATTCATTAGAAAATGTAATAATTAATGAATATTTACTGAAATTTGCATTTAAATTGGATAATTCCCTGATTTTTGGTTATTTAAAAAAACTCTGCCCTCCCAATTTTCCTTCGAGGTTTTGTGGCTCCCAGGTTGGGAAACTTTGAAATCCACATATAGTAGAGAGGGAGGTATCGTATCAAAGTTTTTTTGTTTTTTTGGAGGTGGTGTCGAGACCCAAGCGCCGGCCGTGTATTCTTTCATAGTCAATAACCCGCTTGTGTTTTAGTGGCTTTATGACCTTGCTTGGGGCGAAATGATTAAATGTACTCTCCAGCATTCAGATAGGAGGATTAATATCACGTAGTAGTTCAACTTGTTTCTAAAAAAGTTTTCTTTGCTTAGTTTGCAGAAAGCATCTTCTGTTATCCCAGTGCGCGTCGTTTTCCCAAATAAATTGAGTTTTCCTCGTAGTTCAAATAGTCCTTTTTGTCGCAGCTTTTGAAATGCTTAAATATTATCAAAGCCTACAAGAACCTTTTTTTTTATTACTTTGCCTTCCACTGTTCGTTGCGTACGATTTTGCGATTCACACGACCTTCATCTGCCACACTGTTCGACCTTCAACATTGTGCTCCCGAATCTTCTAGACAGGAAACCGTGAAAGTGAAAGCTAGTCTTCACTTGATGCAATGCGAGGAACGTGTTCCTTTCAACCGCCAGCGAGCACTCCGATCTCCCCGTGTCTGCAGCTCTCCTCCAGCCTTCATCTCTCTTCGTGTCAAAGTGTACAACTCGCAATTTCTCTATCTCGGCATTCTTGTCATTCATCCAGAAGTTAGCGTAACCTAGATAGAAACGGTACCGCACCGCCCAAGCCATTTCGAATCTTTGGCTATGTCTGTAACTGTGAATTTATCAGATATCTCCCCGCAAATAAGTCTGCGGGTGACTAGTGTCTGTTGATGTGGGCTCTAATGCCTAGATTGTCGTAGGTTCGCGAACATTCTGATTTATACATTGCGAGGCAGCACTAAAAACGTCTCTTTATATATTTGCTTGTTTATCTCTTACCTTACTGGTGTTTACTTCTTTGAACTATGGCCTTATTTTTTTTTCAACCCCCAGATCGTATCTTAAGGATAAATACCAATATATCAGTATTAGTGGAGGTGTGGTAGTGTAATAAATAGTCTCTCGGAATGAGAAATCGGAGACCCGAGTTCGAATTTCAGTCTAGGTCACCACTTTCACTTATACGCAAATGCCTTTGAGAATGGCATGAATCCATCTCTTCTCCCTCAGTTATGGGTTAAATAGTAGAACCTGAAAGATCAAATCTGGGGATAATTATCAGTATTTCAATGTCGGTACTCTTCGGTATTAAAGCAGAAAATAACGTGATAACTGAATGTCATTTATTTTAAGGGAAAAGTCACCAACGTTAAAACGCTTATAACACTTTCGGGAAGTCTTTTTCTATGCACTGTGTCGCTTCACAGGACATGGAAAATCATGACTCTCCACCATTTGCTATCTCCTGTAGTTTTTCTTTTCACCATAAACCTCGTATCACCATCGATTCATACAAACTGGTCAAGTAAATAACCAGCTGCCTCCAAGTATCCCTTTTGCTTTCGATATGTCCTGTAAGTATCAAATTTTCCGAGCCCGCTTTCCTCATTATGGATCCAACTGATTCTAAGTATTATTATTGTTCCAGTTTACCTAATACTACCTCGTTCATTACATACTCCATCCATGGTATTCCCAGCCTCCTTTACATATCTGTTGCCTCAAGTCTTCTCTTCATCTGTGTGGTAGGATCCACCTAATTTGCATAGTGGAGTACTGACTATATAAATATGGTTGGTACCGGAAGACATGGGAGGCAAATCAAGAGATCCAACTAGAGACTCTGCCCGACTGCGACTTAGTCAACACATTCTCCAGGAACGGTCTTCCCAGAAATATACAAAAGACTATATGTAAATATTGTGTACACTTTCTTGTTTCAATACATTTTATTCTAACTACATTTTGTGTTTGCATTATTATTCCATGCATTAGTCAAGATTCAACAATCTGTGAGGAGACAGTCCAGCATTCACTGCCATATAAGGACGATTGATATTACATAGCAGACAAGCACTCTTTTATTTTAAGTGTCTTTTTCTTTAAAACTTCTTTATTGCTTACATGTTCAGTCCATGGTATTCTCACCCACCATCTGTAGAATCATATCTCTGTTGCCTCAATTCTTCTCTTTATCTATAAGGGAAATGTCCAGCATTCACTGCCATATTAGATGATTGATATTACATAGCAGGTCAGCACTCTTTTAAGTGTGTTTTTCCTTAAAACTTCCTTGTTTCTCACATGATTAGTCTATGGTATTCTCAGCCTCCTTCTGTAGAATCACATATCTGTTGCCTCAAGTCTTCTCTTCATCTGTGAGGAGATTGTCCAGCATTCACTGCCATATAAGGACGATTGATATTACATAGCAGACAAGCACTCTTTTATTTTATCGCTTACATGTTCAGTCCATGGTTTTCTCACCCTCATTCTGTAGAATCCTATGTCTGTTGCCTCATCTCCTCTTCATTTGTGAGGAAATTGTCCAGCATTCACTGATATATAGGAGGATTAATATTACACAGCCGTTTAGCACGAAATTTTCCTGTTCCCTAATAATTTGTTTAGGTTTTGGAAGGCATCGCTTCCTTTTTCAGATTTCGGTGTCGCATGTTTTATGATCTGTTAAAACACTTCCCAGATATTTAAATATCTGTACAGGTTTTATTCGAGACCTACGTTCAGATGTTTTTTTGTTCCCCTTTTTAAATTTCAGTAGCTTAAGACAGTTCCTTAAAATTATCAATACTTATATATGTTGCCGTAGGTGCTTGTTGAAATCGCTTCGACACTACTTCTAGTTAGACTAAAATCATATAATGGAAGCATTTTTAATATAAAAGAAAAAGCCAGCACTCAATAATATCAACTATGAACACGGCCACAATGTTCTTGCCGTGTTTGGAAAATAAATCATTCCTGTAACTCTCTATATATGCATAAAACAATCGTATGGATTCAGTTAAAAGCAAAAATAAGATCATCCTAAAAGGCTAAATGAAAGCGCTCAGACATACAGAACATTCGGAGAATTTCTACATAATTTATGTCTAGAAAAGAAAAAAATTACCGCAGTACCTTGTCAGTCATTTTTAATGAAACCTGTATAAAAAAAGGATTGATGCCCAAATACATATTTATATAGATGTGATGCTTTGTGACACCGGTAAATGGAAAGAAACCGTTAAAATTGCACTATATCTTGGAACAAGACGAAAAGGTTGTAACGATGGATAAACTAAGAGAAGAAGCGAAATTGCTTTTATTTTTTAAACGGAGACGGCTTGAAGATATTAACTTTGTTGTTTTGCAGAAAGATATTACCACAGAGGCCATCTGGAAAAGCTGGTCTAACAATTGGTTGATGGTGCTGCCTTAAAGTGGAAGTTATGAAAACATCTTCTAAGGACCAGCCGGAAAAGGAATTTGATTGAAGAGATAATATTTGGTATTTTTTTAAGACAAGGCAGAATTGAGAAACTGATTTATTCCACCTATCAAACAGTGGAAATTGTAAACAAATCGAAAAATAGAATTTCTTTATGTAAAGACGCAGCCCAGGGTTCATAAGTGCGATTGAGTGAATGAGATATTTGATTTAATTTGATTTGAAGGGTTTTCTGGCATATCAACCCTATGGGTCATTTAATACTAAACCCTGTTCATACATATATATTATATATGTATGATTTATTTGGTTTGGTTTGTTTTACGACATACCAACATCAATGCCGATAAGATTTTTATTGCTGCTAATTTATTTTTCAAAAAATGTATTGCTGCCTTAATTTTTTTTCAAAAATTTTATTGCTGGTAATACTTTTTTTCCTCAAAATTGTATTGCTGGTAATATTTTTTTACCAAAAATTTATTGATAGTATTAAAACCTATTTTTACACTTTCATAGTGTTTTGACCCTAGTTTGGAGGCCAACCACCTGCCCATAGTTGGACCTCAACAGGTCAGAGTGGACCTGGGAACACCAGAAATTTAGAGTTGGTTCTACGTTCCTCAAGACCTCTTCATCAGAGACCCCGCTGTTGGATGTAGTTTATCGTCCTACCCAGGACGCAAATGTAGTGTATCTTCGAACGAGATATAAAAAAGGAAATACTTACGAATAGTTGCCGGAGAAAACAGCTGTTAAATTTCTGATTATAAAGACAAGACTCCAAACTGACGAAAATTAAAGCGATAATTACAATTAATGACCAGAAGTCAAAAATCGGTTTTGTCAAAATGACAACCGAGGTGAAAGGCTTACAGGGCATGCCAAGAGAAACAGAGGAATTAAGTACGCCCATTGGGAAGTAATGGTGCGAGGCATAAATATTGGATATATGGGCGGGTCAGTTACCTGCGACCACAGCCCATAGAAAAAGAGATCTCCCAAATTTGGAGAGATAATTAATTTTCCAAAGCCAGACAACAAAGAACTCTTGTTGGAAGACAGAGGAAGACAGAGGAAACCTCGAGTCCCCAAACACGTCAGCCCCCATGTCAGTCTTGGTTAAGAGTCAATATAAACAGAACACTGAAGCGACATAATCAGTTGCAGTTGAAGATGCAGACGTCGAAGTCTGTCAAAGGGAACTCCCTACTTAAGTCTTGTCCCAAACTTAGCTAACTTGAGCAAAGTGTCACGATATAATTCAAAGTGGGAAGGGTTAATATTTCTGAATAAAGAACGATATAAACCACATAGAAAACTAACCCGTTTCATCCTCTGGGTGACTTTATCAAGGTAGATGTAAAGATTTCATTTTTGTGACAAGTATTTATATACAAGAGCAAAAATCTTATTAGTTTTTTAAAACTTTTGGTATGGGGCACTCATGAATGTTGATCAGGTTAGGGATAAAGTCAGCGAAGTTCATGGACGTGAGATGATACAATTCCTAATGAATGTAAGTATGAGATTTTATATATATATATATGTATGTGTGTGTGTGTGTGCAAATTAATATTTAAATTATTTTGTCCTTTTTAGACACACACGCGTGCACACACACACACACACACACACATATATATACATATATATATATATATATATATATATATATATATATATATATAGCAATAACTGCAATAGAAATTTAAATTTACGTTTTATATTAAAATTTATAAGGACTTAACAGCTTTTATTTATAATCCGACATTATCATTTTTACTTCAAATATTATATTTAGTGGACACACCTATTTGAGTAGACGTCCCTGTTTTTCTTAAACTGTGTAAATTTACATCTACCGGCCTATGCATTTGAGTGCCTCAAAAAAGAAAATGAGCCTTCCGGTAGGGTTTGAACTTGTATACCCTTTGTAGGGGAAACCATCGTTAAGGCCGGTATGCTTTTAAAATAAAAATGGTGATGGATGAAATCAGATGTTATGAGACGTGGCAGGTGAAATCAAATGTGAAATGTTGGGGAATAAATCAGATATTAAATTGGCAACATTCCTTACTCTGTGTTTGTATCTGATCTTCTAACAAAATTAATATTTTAGATCTATTATCTGACTGTAAGCATTTCTTGTTGTTTGGATTTTTTTTTTACACATTTTTTCTACTTACTTTCTGGAATAAGACCAACAAATTCTTTTCCGTATACAAAACTTATATAAATATTTTAGAAGCTAATGTTTAATACTGTTTAATATTTTTGTCGTAAATTCTCAAGAAGAAAAAAAAATGTATAAATTCAATTTCCTCATATGTTTAGGTTTTATTACAATTCTAATCGTCGCTTTTGTAAAGCAATAGAATTACAGTGGCGTGAAGGTAGTTAAAATAATAGCCGTGTCAATGGAAAAATTGTCCTTTACACACACCGTTCTTTTGCGGGCAAGATGGTTAAAGATTGCAAAAAATTCTATAAAAGAATCAGATGATTTTCTACTAAATGCTCGCTTTACAAGGATTTTGATTTAGGTTAAATGCCGACGGACAATCTGAGAAAACCTGAAACAAAGAATAGGTTTCATAGGATGATTAATAAGAACGTGAATTAGAAGACCGTTTTTATTCTGAATCTCAAAATTTGATATAACTTTCGGAAAATTCCAAATAACAAGTGGAGTGTTTCTCGTCTAGTTTGGTGAAAATTAAATTGGCTAGTCACGTCTGATAGCTACATTTTTCATACATAAAACAACTGTTTATTCACTACTGGAATCCATCAAATTAGATCTGGTATGGTCCTGAAAGACGGAAACTCTTTCAATTGTCCAATTTCGGGAGCTTTTTGTTGATTGTTATCATAATTCGATCCAATTCAGGTATGCTTCTTATTGAGAGCTGCTTTTAATCGGTCCAATTCGGCAATGCTTTTCTTAATTACTTCCTTTAATCGGTCCAATTCCGGAATGCTTTTTTTAATTGCTTCCTTTAATCGGTCCAATTCGGCAATGCTTTTCTTAATTACTTCCTTTAATCGGTCCAATTCGGCAATGCTTTTCTTAATTACTTCCTTTAATCGGTCCAATTCGGCAATGCTTTTCTTAATTACTTCCTTTAATCGGTCTAATTCGGCAATGCGTATCTTAATTACTTCCTTTAATCGGTCCAATTCGGCAATGCTTTTCTTAATTACTTCCTTTAATCGGTCCAATTCGGGAATGCTTTTTTTAATTGCTTCCTTTAATCGGTCCAATTCGGGAATGCTTTTCTTAATTGCTTCCTTTAATCGGTCCAATTCCGGAATGCTATTTTTAATTGCTTCCTTTAATCGGTCCAATTCGGGAATGCTTTTCTTAATTGCTTCCTTTAATCGGTCCAATTCGGGAATGCTTTTTTTAATTGCTTCCTTTAATCGGTCCAATTCGGGAATGCTTTTTTAATTGCTTCCTTTAATCGGTCCAATTCCGGAATGCGTTTCTTAATTGCTTCCTTTAATCGGTCCAATTCGGGAATGCTTTTCTTAATTGCTTCCTTTAATCGGTCCAATTCCGGAATGCTTTTTTTAATTGCTTCCTTTAATCGGTCCAATTCGGGAAAGCTTTTCTTAATTGCTTCTTTTAATAGGTCCAATTCCGGAATGCTTTTTTTTAATTGCTTCCTTTAATCGGTCCAATTCGGGAACGCTTTTTTTAATTGCTTCCTTTAATCGGTCCAATTCGGGAATACTTTTCTTAATTGCTTCCTTTAATCGGTCCAATTCCGGAATGCTTTTTT
Organism: Acanthosepion esculentum; assembly: GCA_964036315.1. Taxonomy (NCBI): domain Eukaryota; kingdom Metazoa; phylum Mollusca; class Cephalopoda; order Sepiida; family Sepiidae; genus Acanthosepion; species Acanthosepion esculentum. The sequence goes on along the minus strand of OZ038517.1, from coordinate 54,235,319 downwards.
TAATTGCTTCCTTTAATCGGTCCAATTCGGGAATGCTTTTCTTAATTGCTTACTTTAATAGGTCCAATTCGGGAATTCTTTTTTTAATTGCTTCCTTTAATCGGTCCAATTCGGGAATGATTTTTTAATTGCTTCCTTTAATCGGTCCAATTCCGGAATGATTTTCTTAATTGCTTCCTTTAATCGGTCCAATTCGGGAATGCTTTTTTTAATTGCTTTCTTTAATCGGTCCAATTCGGGAATGCTTTTCTTAATTGCTTCCTTTAATCGGTCCAATTCCGGAATGCTTTTCTTAATTGCTTCCTTTAATCGGTTCAATTCCGGAATGCTTTTCTTACTTGCTTCCTTTAATCGGTCCAATTCCGGAATGCATTTTATTAATTGCTGTTTTAAAAGGTCCAATTTGGGAATGATTCTTATTAATTGCTACTTTTAATCGGTCCAATTTGATGGTGCTTTTTTTATTAATTGCAGCAGTTGCAACCTAATCAGCATCTATTTTAAGTTTAAGGCTCTAAAATTTCAACTGCAAATTGTCCTACAATTGCCTATGGGTAAAATCGTTGGTGTGTAAATTTCGTGACATAGCGGTTGTAAGATCAACCGGTTGGTCGAGAAGTGTTTACCAAATAAAATTATAATTGGACGGTATCCCGAGACATGAACAGTGGACCGAGAACAGTCTACCCCCATAGCGTAAATAAAAGATACAGCTGAGAAGACGCTGTACGTTGTTGGACGTTATGGTTGAACCATATTATGTTTCTCTTCCTGGTGGCTTTTTGGTGGTGTGTATGAGAGTGTTACCACGAATCCACTATCTCTTAGGGCCGTTTCATAGTCTTTCTTTGATTTTTTCCCTGGACGAATTGTCGTAAAGCCTGCGGTTAATTGATATGTGGTATCTGCTTGATTACTGATGTCGTGTGATTGGAAGACGTGAGCATTACAGTGGTTAATCATTGTTTTTTTCTGTATGTATCTGTCTGTATTTCTGAGATGAGGTATTATGTACACTATTTACATTATTCGGACTATTGTCCTCATCTTCGTCACCATATTTATTACAACGTTTCGGCCGTTGTACGCTCCGGCCTTCTTCAGGTGGTTGAAATGTGGAACTGAACCCTTTATTTCGCTCACTGGGCTAGACTGTTCTAATTCCACGTGCCATGTCTAATGGATGTCAGTTATCAGTTATCTCCTGTTCTCCAAGTTCTCCACCGCCTTAACCAGGTATTGAACTCACACTCTTTGGGTCCTGTCACTGGATTTAACTAACGCCTTTATCCACTGAGGACATTTGTGTATGAATAAAGCAACAATTTTTAACCAGTGCTCATATAGCAATTTTTGCTGTTATTATCGCTTTTCTCTGGCACTCCTTATTACTGGTTTCCATATTGTATTCATTTCTATGCTTGGTCGGCTCAGGAGATTTTTGTGGCCTAGCATATGTGCTGATTCCTTAAGTTTACGAATTTTCCAATGGTGTTCTTTGTCTATGATCTCAACCTGAACCCACAGAGGGCAGTGATCTCCCTTCTCTCTCCATATGTGGTCAGCCACGCCTGATTTTTCCACTTCCCCTCGTGTAACAGCTTTTTGGTGTTCTTGAAGCCTTACCTTAAGGGGGCGGCCTGTCTCCTCTTTATATTTCTTTCCGCAGCTGCATGGGATAGCGTACACACAGTCTTTAGTCATGTTCTCCTCTATGTGGGTGTGGGTGGGGGGTCTTACTCGGGAGAGATATCTGCGAAGTGTCGTCCAGCTTTCGAAGGTTGTCCTGATGATATATGGACCGCAGATCCGTTGTGTTTTTTCTGATAACCCCTTCACATAAGGCAGGCAGACTGTTTTCTGAGTGTTGTTGTCCTCCTCTTGTACCTGCCTATCCCAGTTTTGGGGGGCTGCTGCCATGTAACCAGCGTAGTTGTTACGTTGTAGGGTACTACTTATACTGACCAGTTCATTATCTAATGTCTCTGGGTCGCAACTTATAACTTTTGCTCGGTGTTGTAAGCAGCGGACGATCCCTTTCTTTACGCTGTATGGATGGTGGGAGGTGAAATTGAGGTACTGTCCAGTGAATGTCGGTTTACTGTATACGGATGTCTTGAACCCATGTTCTGTTCGTGATATTAGAACATCCAGGAATGGGAATGTGTTGTTCGTCTCTAAATATAGTCTGATGTGCTTTACTAATTTAGCCACATAGGAGCGTTTCGGTTAGCAAAATCGTGGCTAAATCGGTAAAGCACGTCACGTTATATGACGGTTCCGTATAGGATACAGGTTCGATTCCTGTCGAGGGACGCACATTTTCTATGAAAAATTCTCGGACATTCAGGCTGGTAAATGTCGCTAATACTATTTATTATAAAGAGAGCATTTACTTAAATATTTGTATCTATAAAAAGAACGTATAAACATAAAAAAGGTGTGTATATATATATATATACCTTCATTTACTGGTGGAATATTCCTATTGAGATGGAAAAAGATTATTTTTGAGGACTTTCACAGTCAAATCTGTTGTAATAAAAGAAAAACAAACATTACTTTTTCACCGACGCCCGAAACGTGATTAAGAAGGAACGAGACTATTTACGGGACTGGATTTGGTGTTCATTTTGGTGGGCGTTGTATACTTCCACAATTAAATCCGTTGTAATTAAAGGAAAACAAACATTATATTTGGCAGGTCCATGTATTTTAATCTATACTATCTATCTATATATACCTTCATCTAAAGATGGAATACCTCGATTGAGAAAGAAGAAGACTAGATTTAGAATTTCCAAAAGTTCTTTGTTTATTTTGATATGATTTGTGAGTTCTCTCTAATAAATGTGTTTCAATATACACGCGCGCGCACACACACAAACATATATATATATATATATATATATATATATATATATATATATATGAGCTAATTTTATTTTTGCTGTAAAAAATACATATGCTCTGTTAAAATAAAAACATCGACCTCTCTGTGAATCAGTTTTAATAATTAATATTATTAGGATCCACCCGGATTGCAAGTCAACGGATCGATTACCTGTATTATATATATATATATATATATATATATATATATATAAAAGTGAACGTTGAAGTCAACACTCAGAGGCGACATGCTGGACGCAATCGTCAGGCGTCCTGACGATTTCGTCCAGCAAGAAACAGCCCGTCGCCTCTGAGTGTTGACTTCAACGTTCACTTTTATATATATATTTACATCCGCTCTATCTCTGATATTGAGCACTTTATCGCATTATATATATATATATATATATATATATATATATATATATATATATATATATATATATATATATATATATATATATATATATATAATTTTCATTAAATTCGACGTCAAAGGTACTGCGGTTATTTTTTTTATTTAATTTTTCTTGTGTTCTTATAATTTTCTTCTTTTCTGGACATAAATTATGTGGAAATTGCCCAAATGCTTTGTATGTCCCAGCGCTTTCGACTATACTTTTAGCCATTATCAAGGGAAATTTTTTTAACTTTTAACAGAAAAAAATACATTATAAATTTTAACCGAGAGTAATACTGTTTGATCCATGAATATATTTTAGATGGCAATGGTTCTCAACCTTTTTTTTCTTACCCTTTTCACCATATATCAGAATGTCTTCCCCGCTTTCCAAAAGATTCATTCCAACTTATATGAATATTTTACTGAATATCATCATTCTTTTCCATATACATGGGTTATTTTTTTAGAAGATTTTAACAAATTTAATAGCAATATAAAATCTTGATGGATATTTAAACTTCAATATACGTACAGTAATTTGTTTTAATTCATAACCAATTATTAAATAAATAAAATGAAAATAGTTCAATACACAAAACGTTCAGTAGAATGCCAATGTTTTGTAATTCAATAGAGAAAAAGTTCAATAAAAGATCAAAGTATTTAAATCAATTTTATTCTGAAGATTACAGTTATGGGCTCCAAATTCTGTAAAAAAAACCCCAGGAAAACTAGATAGATTCCCCCCACCATCACCCTGGGAAACCCTGAAATCCCCCAACCTTGTACCATGGGGATTTCCCCTGATTCTGAATCCCTGCTGTGGGGAATCTGCTAATTTCATTACCATTACCAATAACGAAGATCTATCTACCAATTCTCGAAGAGAAAGGTTTATAATGAATTGTGTAGGTTGACTTTTCAAGTTTTTAGGAAATCAGCATTACATTCAATATGAATTTAGATCCATAGCTTTTACCAATTTTTGAGCATTCATTTTTAAATCCGTCTGAAAAAATATACAGAAATTACCTCATTTCCGTAGGTTTTTACTTTCAAAGTGACTTCAAATTTTTACTATTTCAAGAATCAATCCAAATAAAGTTGATTTCTTTTGTATTAGATACATTGAATGGAAAATATATTCAAACCAGAATTCTAATTAGAAATCACCACAAGTAAAATATGCAGTTTTTTTTTTACTATATTCCAGAAGTAAAAACTGTAAAAAAAAAAAATTGTAAAAAAATTACAAAAAGGCTACTCAATGAATAAGATTTGATAGATCACAATTAATAAAAACAAAACCTAGATAAAAGTGCACCGTAATACTACTGGGCACAAATTATGAGACAAAATGTTTTAAATTTGCATTGTTTATTGAAAATCATTCTAAAACTACTGCATTGTATAACATGTTACACCATTATATATCCAAATTGTTCAGTATAATTTCCCTTTGAAATAAATGAGGGTGTGGAACTGTACGTCATTTGATGGCAAAATGATTTAGTAATAATGTGAGGAGGCAATGTGGAGAAATGGATAGCGGCTCGGTTAGAAAAATCGGAGTTCGAATTCCAGTCAAATTTACATTCACTTACGTGCTAATACCCTTGATGAATCCTCTTCTTCTCCTCCAGCTATGGGTAAACAGCAGGACAGATAGCCTTGGATGGCAACTGGTCTACCACAGAAAGGAATGCGGGAAAAAAACTACCTCATCAGTCATGTATCGAAAGATACATGATCACCTAAGCGTGTATCACGCATGGCACATAACTGACTAAATAATGCATCTTGTCCATATACAATTTGTAAAGCTTCAGTAAATCGTAAATTTTATACGGCTGTGCTGCTATAAAGCTTTCATTGATTACTGGAATGAAATTCCATCGCTACAATTTTGAATCTAAACTTAATCTTGAAACTCATTTCCTAAAAAAAAACGGTAACGATTTGTAAAAAAATATTTTGTGTCTTTATTTATGATGTGAAACGCCAACTTTCAAATTGAGTGCCGTACCACGGTTCCAAAATCGACCTGCATTATCCCCTCAGGGCTTTAACCTACGCTGTTTCTGACCATATTCTTCGACCTTCTCGATATCATCAATTCCCATGTAGGTATCTATGTAGATAACACAAATATTTCTTTTAATCATATCACCCCATGCAAGGCGATAAAACCACTGAGACGGAAGTGGTTAGTGAGTGCGAAAGAGTGAGAACAATCGGAGTTTAATTACAAAAATTACAAAAAAGGCTAGTCAATGAATAAGATTTGTTAGATCATAATGAATAAAAACAAAAAATAAGATAAAAGTGTATATAACACCATAATAAGACTGGGCACAAATTATAAGGCAAAATGTTTTAAATTTGCCTTGTTAATAAACAACGCAAATTTAAAACATTTTGCCTTGTAATCATACTAAAACTACTGCATTGTATAACATATTACAACATAATGTAGCTAAATTGTTCAGTATATTTTCCCTTTGAAATAAATGAAGGTCTTATTTGATGGCACAATGATTTAGTGATAATGTGCTTGTGCTAGACATCTTGTCCATATACAATTTGTAAAGCTTCAGTAAATTATAAATTTTATAAGGTTGTGCTGCTATAAAGCTTTCACTGATTAGAGGAATGAAATTCCAAAATTTTGAATCTAAACTTAATCTTAAACCATTTTCCTAAAACAAAACAAAACAAAAACGGTAACGATTTGTAAAAAAATATTTTGTGTCTTTATTTACGATGTGAAACACCAACTTTCAAATTGAGTGCCGTACCACGGTTCCAAAATCGACCTCTGCCCTAATGACGAATTTACGAACTTAAAGAAATCACTGAGAGCGATACAAAGAATGGTAAGTTTTGAAGTCTGTAATGATGTAAATGGACAACTGTTAAAAGAATAATTATTACCTCTATTGAGAAGAAGAAGAATTTGTTTCGGAAGAGCTCATTCACATGTTCCAGGTTTACGGTCATATCTCGTTAAAACACCGTTCTCGTTCGATCACCGAAGTTAAGCAATATCGTGCTTGGTCTGTACCTAGATGAGTGACAGCTTAGGAATACCAATTACTGTAAGTTTGGATGTGCGTGTGGTATAATTTTTTTCTAATTTAATTCGCCCCAAGCAAGGCGATAATGTCACTAAGACGCAAGGGGGATACTCGGAGTGAAAGAGAATGAAAAGGTTTTAGAAGGAGCCGGAAACGCAATCCCAAACAGGAAACAAGGCATAAATCGCTGCTGTTCAAAAGACCGTGAGGCTGGTGTAACAGATAACGGCATGGAATTGGAAATCAAAGAACAGAGTTCCAATTCTACTAAGGTTATTCACTTACGCACAAATATCTTTGGAGGAGGTATGAATCCACTTATTCTCCCCTAGCTAAAGGTTAATTAGTAGGACTTGTGTCAGTAAAACATTATTATCTCTAAAAATAACATCTTAGAATTTGAAAATATTTTCTATTTTTCTAAATGACTTGAAAAAGATTGATAAGTCGTCAAAAATCCAAATCAATCCCATATTCTCGTTAGATGCAATTGACCATTGCATCTAACGAGAATATGTGAGTGATGTAATATGTTATTATTTTATTTTATTTTTTTTTATTTTTTTGTTAATTTGTCATTGTGATATAATTTCTGTTCGTTCTATTGGATTCCACTATTTGTCAAAATAATTAATACTAGTTATCTCCCCTAGCTCGGACCTCGGAATCAGAACTTTATACCTCCGTATAAATTGGGTTCAGTTCGAAGTTCCCAAAACGCAATCGAAGACGACAGACACCTGAATCAAAGTGGGTATAATCACCAAGACAGCGACAACAGTTCGAACATAACCGGATTTACTTATCCTACATTCATCAACTAAGAAAGTCTGACAGAAAGGACGATGACGTAAAACTGTAAAAACTTAATCGGTTACACTTTTTTTGTTTGTTTATGTTATTCGGTAGAAAAGCTAGAGATACTAGTTTCTGTGCATATATTACCTGAGTTTTTTTTTTCTTGTGGGTAAGGGAGAGACGGAGAAAGACAATTACGCATTTTATCTTCTCTGACCTTACAAGTTAATGACAAATTCCTCACCTAATATTCTTGACGTATTTTGCTAGAAGGACGTCATTCCAAGAATACATGCATATTCCAGAATATACTTTATACACTTCCGTGCCAAAATATGGGCCAAGCGATATATTATTTTTAAATCTGAATATTACAGGCAGCTTTTATTAGAATAGTAGAATTCTAAAGCCGACGGAGGACATCATTTTCGTATTTCAACATTTTAGGGTGACAGGACTAGGTTTAGATTTGGATTGTTGGGGGGAGAGGGTAGATTTAGGGCTAGAGTTGTTAGAGGTTGGCCATGATGCCAGGTCTAGACCAATATCAATTGCAGATTTTTTGTACTTTATCAAGAATCTCTAAGTAGATAGCAGATCGGATGTAACAGCAATATTCAATGCATGGACAAATGGTAAAACGTCCTGGGTAGATAAGCTACATCCGGCAGCAAAACCTCTGATCGGAAGAACTACCTGTTACTTGCTGCTGTTCTCTGCTCCACCCTGACATGGGGGTAGCAGCTGTTAGGGTCACAGATATGGGCAAATAGTTAACCCACAAACTGGGGTCAAAACACTATGAAAGTATTAGATAAATACATTTTCATAGTAAAAAAATTACCAGCAATACAATTTTGTAAAAAAAAAAAAAAAAAAAAATTTCCAGCAATACATATATGTAAAAAAGAAAAAAAAAATATTACCAGCAATACATTGTTTGTAAAATAAAAAAAAATATTACCAGCAATATATTTTTATAAAAAAAATTACCAGCAGCACATTTTTAGTAAAAACCCCCAAAAAATTGAAATTACTAATGCTCACAAGAAAATTAAATTTCGGCAGTTGAAGTTGATATGCCGCTTAAACAAAAAGCAAACTTATAAATGTGTAAGAGATTCTGGCGAAAAAAAAAGTTTTTAACGACACAGTGAACCAACTTTCCTATGAGCAGACCTAGCAATTGATTCAATAAAGTCTTTCCACTTTAGGTCAACGGTAAACGTTAGCACGAGACGCGTCGCAAGAGACCAGAAGGCACTGGAATGCACCATGATTATCAAGGATGGTAAAAGTTCAGTGCTACCAGTTACCCCATCTTTCCATGATATATTTGTGGGGTGCGGAATTCAGAGATTCTGCTAACAGAACTCTACGTAATTGTGCTTAATATCTATAAATATAAACTGAGGAACTATGATCGGAAACTTTTGAATTCAGCAAGGAAAACTCTCAAGAAATTTATGACTTGCCCGACACACGCCGTTTAGGCGTATGTATAAGTCTGGCTATTTGTGTCGAAGGCTATTAGCCAAAATTGGCGCCACCAACCTTTGAGACATAAATATTTTCTGCGAACACGCCCGCCAATTTGGCAAGAAAAAATACTTTTACTTTTCTCTCTTGACAATTACTTCCTTCGTTAAGGTTTAAAGAAAAATCATGATTGATTCTACATAATAATTATTATATTACATATATATATATATATATATATATATATATATATATATATATATATATATATATATATATATATATATAGCACTTTGGCTGATGGGTATTTGTTTACATTTGTAAAAACAATACGCTAGATTTAGTTGTGTAACTTTACCGAGTGAAGATAGCTCTGGCTGACACCAAATTAGTTGTGTTTCAATCCTGGCTTGAGGCATTCGGAAGTCTAGTCGCACTGAGGAGCTGTGATACAGCGAAACAGTACTGTCTGTGAATGACATATATATATATATATATATATATATATATATATATATATATATATATATATATATATATTCAACAATAAAAAATATTAAAAAATTAAAATCTCCAGACGCACTGGATTGTATATTAATATTCCTTCGTTTTTATTATTATTTCATTTAGATTCCTCGACTAGTTTCGGCCAACATGGCCATCATCAGGAGAAAAAATATTTCTGCTTGCTAGTAGCAGTGAACTACAGAAATGAATGTCTTGATGGAGAAAATGAACTTTTGTCTGTAGTTTTCATGTTTTTTTTTGTTTTTTTTTAACATGAATTTTGGTCAATCCTTGTGTTGGTCAAACAGTCTCTTTTAAGTTGTTATTTAAGATTTTAAATATCTATATTAAGAGCTGGGTATATATTCATTTGAATGATGCGTCCAATATTTCTAAACATTGACAACAGTATACCTGTCTACATTTGCAATTCAAAAAAATTCTTGTTGAAAATACGTCTATAATTTCATGTAAATAATAAACATAAACAAAACATTCTGGAAGCTATCTATATTAACACATTGAAATCAAGCCGAAATAAAATTAATTATTAATACTGCAAAAATGTTTTCAAATGTGTACAATAGATAGTTCAGAATATCAAGGTTTGCACTAATAGTTTTAATACTACATTCTTAAAAACTCTCGACACACCATACTTAGTTACCTCCCCTGAAACGGCGTCAAGCGATCACGTATTCACACAACGTTCTTCACTTCACAAATAAAAAAAAATTAACTTTCAGATGAACACAGCAATTTAGTCTTTGAAAATGATGACGACTATAATATTTGTCTTGAAATAAACAACACCCTGATGATGACATTGTGCTATATTGACAGTACGCGGAATAAGATAATATATATCAACACGGTAATTTTTTATCTTCCTTTAATAATGGCACCAAACATCTTGTCCGTGAATATAAAAATATTCAAATGAAAACAAGTAGAGAAAACTTGTCTAAATTATTCAATGAAACACACACACACACACACACACACACACACACATACATCACACACACACACACACACACACACACACACACACACACACACACACACACACACACCCATATATATATATATATATATATATATATATATATATGAACATTGAAGTCAACACTCAGAGGCAACAGACTATTTCATGCTAGACGCAATCATCTGTATATTACTAATCATATATATATATATATATATATATATATATATATATATATATATATATATATATATCCCAAGTACTTTCAATCTCATCCAAGATCATTTTCAGGACTTGAATGAAGATATGTTGCCTAAATATATATATGTATACAAGGTAATCAAAAAGTTCCGTTTTTTGATTAGTCATTGAATGAAGTTGAAATATATACGAAATGCGTGTAGCAATTGTTTTCAAATTCGGACAGCCGAAAGTAGGAACATCAGACGTTATAAAAAACACGCGCAACGTGCCCGGCCATCAGTTATAAGCCGGACAGCTGTGAGAAGGATGGAAGTGTCTAGAGATCTCGTTCGGGGCTGTTTGATTTACGACTTCAAAGTGGGCTTATCAGCAGCTGCATCAAGTCGCCGCATATGTCAAGCGTTTGGGGATAGTGCCGTGGATGAACGTACTGCAAGGCGTTGGTTTCGAAAATTCAAGTCGGGAGATTTGTCTCTCCAAATGAGCCTCGCAGTGGACGACCACAGGTCTTGAATGACGGAGTCCTGAAGGCGGCCATTGAAGAGGACAGTAGTCTAACGTGTGGTGAACTTGCAAGACAGTTCAACGTTTCCGATGAAACAGTTAGACTTCACCTGCACCGCCTAGGTAAGACGTACAAACTTAGCAAGTGGGTTCCGCAAGCGTTGGTCCACTAGGGACAACGAGTGGCAGCCTGCGTATCGTTGCTTTCTCGCCACCGTACCGTATCCTTATTCAATCGAGTGCTTACCAGTGATGAAAAGTGGCTTCCGTACGAAACTCCCAAGCGTTCCAGACATTGGTTGTCTCCTCAGGATGCTGTCCCGCACACCGCAAGACCGCCTATGCACCCACGCAAGATTATGCTTTGTGTCTGGTGGACAGGTCGTCAAGTGGTTCATTATGAACTGCTACCAACAGGCCAAACGGTCACTGGAGACCTATACTCACAGGAATTAAAACGTGTGTAACATGCATTGCGCCAGAAGGAGCCAGCAATGGTGAATCGCAAAGGTGTGCTTTTCCTCCATGACAACGCTAGGCCGCATGTCGCGCGAGTGGTCAGGGATACCATACAGCAACTTGGGTGGGAGACTTTGTGCCATCCACCTTATTCACCTGACCTTGCGCCATCCGATTACCACCTCTTCCACTCTCTGGATAATCATCTTCGTGGGAAATCCTTCACCAATGAAGCAGACTTGCGCAAAGCCCTCACGGACTTGTTTGCGTCAACCTCCCCCCCACGAGTTCTACCGCAAGGGCATTGAACAGCTGGGGACACGTTGGCAGAAGCTGCTGGATGACGATGGCGATTACTTCGAAGACTAAATATAAGTTACACATACTGTGAAGCGTTTTCTTTTTTCCTTTAAAAACGGACAGAACTTTTTTGGTTACCTTGTGTGTATCCTGAAAAATTAATTTCGGTTGAGCTCTTTGGTTTGAGATGTGAGTTTGTAAACAGTGACTATTTAAGCTAATATTGCACGACTCTTCGGCAGAATTGAGTCACTGTCAGTCACTGTGTGTTTATCTAAATCTAAAAATAAACACGCTAAAATTCACATACGTTCCTGCCGTGCGCCAACGGCTTAGTGGTAGAAATTCCGACTGACGCAAATTCAGTCGGGTTTCGATCCTAGCTAGAGGCAATCGGACGTCTAGCCACACTGATGAGCTGCGAAACAGTCTGTCTGTGGATGACAAAAATATATATATATATATATACGTATGACATATATCCATCTCTCTCTCTTTCTTTCATTACAGTTGTGTATCTGTTTCTTTTCGTTGCTACTTCCCATCATTCCTTTCGCTTTGAGAGCAGTTCACAAAGACTGGGAAAGAAGGGAATAGCTTTGTCAGCACGGCATCTTTTTGCGCGTAGACATTAATGGGTCATAACTTTTGTGCGTCTTATATCAAAATTTTTGCACACTTCCCCTAAATTGTTACACACAAAAAAAAACTATTATATTTAAGGATATACATCTTCATTCAAAGGAGGAAAACTCGATTGTGAAGGGGAGAGCTTTGATTTAGGTTTTAGATACAACATTTGGAATCTCATGTCTTTTGGTATGCGTTTTGTGCTTCCACTATTTAATCTGTTGTAATTAAAGAAAAACAAACATTACATTTTGACCAGCCCCCGTACCACGATTGAGAAGGAAGGAATCAATTTGGGGGACTAGATATTGAATCTCTTGTCTTTCTGCTCATTTGGTGGGCGTTGTATACTTCTGCTGTGAAGTCTGTTGTAATTAAAGAAAAACATTTCTATTTTAATCTCTCTCTCTCTCTCTATATATATATATATCTCTCTCTCTCTCTCTCTCTCTCTATATATATATATATATATATATATACATATATATATATATTTATATATATTTATATATATATATTTATATATATATTTATATATATTTATATATATATATTTATATATATATATATTTATATATATATTTATATATATATATATTTATATATATATATTTATATATATATATATATTTATATATATATTTATATATATATATTTATATATTTATATTTATATATATATTTATATATATATATTTATATATTTATATATATATAAATATATATATATATAAATATATATATATATATATAAATATATATATATATATATATATATATAAATATATATATATATATAAATATATATATATATATAAATATATATATATATATAAATATATATATAAACATATATATATATATAAATATATATATATATTTAAATATTTTGTTTCATGATAGATGCAATCGTCTGGCAACTCTTGCATCTAGCATGAAACAGACTGTCGCCTCTAAGTGTTGACTTCTATGTTCACATTTATATATATATATATATATATATATATATATATATATATATATATATATATATATATATATATATATATATATAAATCTTCATTCAAAGATGGAATACCCCGACTAAGAATTGGAATCCTGATATTTAGGTATGCTTAATATTCTATATATGACCTCTGTCGTATAAAAAGCACAGGCAATACTTTTTGACCGAGCCTCGTAGTGGCATGGAGAAGGAAGCAGTCTATTTTGGGATCTAGATTTGGATTCATGAGGTTTGTGCGTCCATTTTAGTGTAAATTGTAGGTTTCTACTATGAATTCTGTTGTATTTAAAGAAAACAGGAATTACTTTTAGACTGAATGATATATATTGCTATTTTAATCTATTCTCTCTCTCTCTCTCTCTCTCTCTCTCTCTCTCTATATATATATATATATATATATATATATATATATATATACTTTCATTCAAAGTTGGAATATCCCGATTGAGAAGGGATGAGACTATTTCGAGGACTAGATTTGGAATCCCAAGACTTTTGTGTTTATTTTGGTGTACATTGTGTAGTTCTACAATTAAATCTGTTGTAACTAAAAAAAATCATTACTTCTGAGTTTGACCGACTTTCGTACCACGATTGAGAAAGGAAGAAAATTTTGAAGACTAGATTTGGATCTACTGGGCTTCTGCGTTTGTTTTGGCTTGCTTTGTGTTGTTCTACTTTTAAATCTGTTGTAATTAAAGGAAAACTAGCGTTATGTTTAGATCCACCCGCGTATATATCTATTTGATCTATCTATCGATATATGCCCTCATTCAAAGGAAGAATACCGCGATTGAAAAGAAAAGAGTAGTTTTGGAATCCTTACCTTTGTGTGCTTCTATTAAAAGAATTTTTTTTCTTCTGGGGCAATAAAAGAAGGGGGGAACGTCATCTCTCTTATCCTGAAAATTAAAATCGGCGCATCCAATATCAAACAAGACGACGTGGAATTTGAAGCATGAACATTTATTACACAGACATAAAACTTCCTTTTATGCGCCTTATTATGGACAAGGCAAGATAGCGTAACAAAATTATAGAAATTATTAGCTCTAAAAAAAGATTTACGATACGATTTTTCAGACCATGAAAAGAAAAGGCATTGAGTTGCTGATACGAAACAAAGAAGAAATTACTGTTAGAAAAAGTTGTACCCATTTAAATAGACAGACGAAAAGACCTACATTGATTTATTCCACGTGGTGTCTCTGGAATATTTGACGATATTTTGGAATGTCTTTCGGGGTTTTTTTTTCACCTTTAACAATATATTTTAAATTTATTTATGCTTTCTTTGAGCTTCCTTTTCGTGGTCGGCGGCGGCGTGATTGCTTTAAAGTTTCTCTTTGTTCTTCTCCTTTTTCGTTGTCGTAGAAGTTGCCGTCGTAAGCCCTTGAGAAATGCCGAAACCTTTTAGCCTTTTGCTATCCAAGCCGGCCTGCTTCCTTCGCATCTGACGTTTAAATCCCTTTTACCCGTGGTCCGCTGACCTGTGTCCTTATATACTCTTGAGATTGGCATAAACGAGCTTCAACTATAAATTTACGAGGGAGGAAGCCACCCTTTTTGATTGGACAATATAGAAAAGGATTTTATTCATTCATTTATTCAGTTAGCACCTTTTGTACAGCTGTGGTCACCGTTCCCCTCCTTCTCACAATTGTGGTTCATGATGACATTCAAGGCAGAATAGTGCAATGGCTTTTTGGTTCCTTTTGCAACGGGTATGTTGAGGTCACCCAGGCCCTCCTCACGAAAATTAAAGAATCAAGACCTACAAAGCATCAGATAGTAGTTTTCCTTCTCCTAGATTGGCAATGGTATATGGCGGTCGTAAGCTGCACAGACTACATGCACCTACTCGGCCGTACCGAAAAGATCCAAAGGAATACAGGTCATTACATTTTGGGGTCTGCTTGGCCACAGGAGTTGCCGTAAAGTTGCCAGTGTTGACAGTGTCAACCACCTTTGGGGCTCTCCTCCGGTTTTTCCGTCTGGATTTACCTCCTTAGCCTTTTCCGTGTTTTGGATATGATCACAAAGCGGCGGGGACTTAAAATCAGGGTTTTTCTTCCCCTAGCCTTCCTTGGCTGTCGAGCTTCATCTCTCCTAAGCAGCTGGTTATGAGGCGACAGTTGTCCGCCTTCGCCCATTCTCCGACTTGGAGCTGGACTTAGTTGTCAGAGGCTATTTGAGACGCATGCCACGGAGGCATTTTATTGACAGTGGAATCTTGTCCCCACTAGAACAACTATAACAATATCTTTTTTTTAATTTGAAAAAAAATGAACCATCAGCATTTTGCCATGACCGTTACTTTTGGCGTTCCCTTTTAGAGCCAATTCTAAACAAAGAAACTTTTACACACAAACGAAACAATTTTCACGAACTGTCTGGCTTTATTTTAATACACTTCTCCCAAAAAGTGTATAAAACAAACTTAGACTATTCAATATTTATTTACATTTTTTTAATTAATTATTATTTTTAATTATTTATATCACTAATAAAAAATATTTTCTACTTTTCTTTCTTCTCGCGTTTTTCTTCCTCTTTTTCATTCATTTCTTATATCTTTCTTTCCCTTTAAGTTAAATTAATCTGATTTGAAACAAATATTACTTACTTATAGCATAACGGATCTTGTTTTTCTGACGTGTTAATCGATTTATTTACTGCTGAATGACCGCCGAACGTATTCATAGTTAAGTATGGTAGCGCAGACGATAACATTTATATGAGGGTTTTTTTCCCGTAAGGAGGGACAACTCTTAAAACACGTGTCCTTCTAATGATGATGTTATAGATTTGAACACCCATACTTAGAATTTCAGCACGAATATCACATGCAAAAACAAATCGAAATTCTTTTTAAAATATTCGGGGTCATCAGATTATAATAAGCTTTACAATATATGGTTAGTAGATATAATTTTACTTAATAACAATATTTCCTAAGAGTTACCATATTGTAACTGAATTTTGAAAGATTTAAAATCTTTAAAAATTATTCAACTTAAAATTGTAAAAAATGAAAAACCTTGTAAAAATTAATTTTTCATCGAAAAAATTGTTTTTCTTCAGACAATATTGTTTTTAATATATAATATTCCTAATAGCAATTAAGATCTTTAATTAAATGGTGTCTTAGTTTTATTGCGTTTTTTATTTTTCGTTTCAGAACATATTTTCGGTAAGACGGGGGTCCGATTTTGCAAAAGAAATTTCCTGATTTAAATTCTTCAAAAAATTCTGCTTTTAACTAAAAACGATCACGTTGAATTTCTCAAGTTTTCATGAAATTAAGTAAGGGGGTTAAACACATATAAAATAAAAATATTTTTACGAAGATTATCTAATAAAAAAGAATTTCCAAAATAATTTCATTCATTTCCTGAAATTTTCATTAAAATCTGACAATTATTTCATTTTTTGCTAGAATTTCCAAATTAACGTGTGTGTCACCTCAAAAAAGAGGCTAAAATTTGCTAGGCTAAAAGCTCGTCCAACCGCCAACAAGTTTTTTTAATCAAAATTTCGAATGTTCTAAAAAGGAGTAAAAAATGTAATTAAATAATCAAAAAAAAATACTTTGATCCTTCCTCTTAATAATAGCTTAAAGGTTTTGATGATAAAACTATGATTTCATTACGTTTGGAGCATTTTTTCATCACGGTATGCTGACTTTTTAGCGATTTCATGGAGGTACTTAGTTTTGGGTAGTCGCCATATTTGTTATAATAAAAACATAAAATTCATTCGAAAGGTTATCCGCCTTTGCTTGTATCAAAATATATCCCTGATTACATTAACCTATCTGAGATTATTTTCTTTGGCCAGCCTTCAAAATAGTACATTACACATGACATTGAAAATCGACAAATAAGAAAAAATTGAATTCCTTTTTAATTTGTTCCGTAAAAGATCTTTCTTTCCGTTCATTTTTCTTCTTCGTTATATCCGTATAATTTACTTTTTCTGTTCTTTTTCTTGGGCGGGAATACGGGAAGAGATAATGTCGCCTCTCTTATCCTGAATATTAAAATGGTGTATACAATAACAAACAAGACTCGAAACTGCTACGCGAAATTTGAAACATTTATTATACAGACCTAAAAAATTAGAAAGTAAAAAATTTTCACAAAAAGCTTGCACGAGAAATTCCTTTCGTGCGCCTTGTTATAGACAAGGCAAGGTAACATAACAAACCCTTTACCCCAAAGATTATTTCATATACACTTCTAAGGCCTAATACATTATTAATATTGTTATTATATATTAAGTTGTATCAAAAGTATTTTCGTTTTTTACAGACCTTTACTCCAAATTTATTTCATATACACATCTAAAGAGTGTATATGACTCCATTACATTATTAATACTATTATTATATATTCGATTGTATCAAAAGTATTTTCGTTTTTTACAGACTTGTATTCCAAAGCTTATTTCATATACACTTTTAAGGACTGTGTATAACTCCAATACATTATCAATGTTATTATTATATATTAGGTTGTATCAAAAGTATTTTCGTTTTTTACAGGCCTTTACTCCAAAGCTTATTTCATATGAACTTCTAAAGACTGTGTAAGACTGCAATACATTATTATTATTATTATTAGGTTGTATCAAAAATATTTTCGTTTTTTACAGACCTTTACTGTTCTGTCTGTGTTTATTGTAAAGTTCCATAAAATTCTTACAGCTCCTATCTCTGTAACCGGATCTGGGTGGTGCTCATACCAATTTCTTGCAGTTTCCTTTCCATAAAAGTTGCAGATTTTCCAATGCAGATATTGGCCCACTCTGTCATGCCGGGTTTTATATTCAGCGGGTGCCAATACTGCGCAACCTAATACAAGATGGTTATTATTATTATTATTATTATTATTATTATTATTATTATTATTATTATTATTTGTGTATGTTGTGCTTCCTGCTTTATATCCTGTAGAGTAGAGTCCAAACTATGGTCCTTAGGATAATTGTCATTTAATTGTTAGTACTTTTCTTAGTGTATGTGATATTCCGAATAGGGCGATCTTCTGGGCAACTTATATGTTGACGTTACCCGGGACACTGTTAGCAAAATTGTCCATTCCTTTTCTCACGTGGTCCAGAGCTCCGATTACTATTGGTACATTCCCCACATCCTGTTAATCTTGAACTCCAGGTCCTTGTATTTGGACAATTTCTCGATAATTTTCATGGAGGTGTTTCTTTCAGATGGTACTGTTATATCAATAAGCATAGACTTCCTGAATATCTTCTTCTTCTTCTTCTTCTTCTTCTTCTTCTTCTTCTTCTTCTTCTTCTTCTTCTTCTTCTTCTTCTTCTTCTTCTCCTCCTCCTCCTTCTTCTTCTTCTTCTTCTTCTTCTTCTTCTTCTTCTTCTTATTATTATTATTATTATTATTATTATTATTATTATTATTATTATTACTATTATTATTATTAACTGAGAGAGTAATTTTGTAATCCGTCACACGTACATAATACAAGTAGTAACAGAAAGACTTCAATGTAAAATAATAAAGTATTTAATTACCAAACGCAATTAAAATAAATTGACAATAAGTAAAGAGTCAACAGAAAAATTATTGATTACTTATCAGTTAATGCACGACTGCATAGAGCTGCTAAGAAAAGTACTAATTCGCCTTGAAACACGTGACACTCGACTTCAACTTCCGGGTTAATACAATAGTCAACATGTAATTGTAACCAGTGTTTACCAATCTCCCCACAAGGCAAGATGTAGCACAAGGCCGATTTTTAAGTAGGGTGAATCCGATCCCGTAGGTTTGGGCAAAAAGAGTTCAACACGTGATTATACAACACATAATTGTAACCACCCCAGTCAGTGGCCTGATATCTCTATTTATGGTAAATGGCAATCTATATTTTCATTGTCTAGAGATTCAGGTTCAAACCCCGATGTCAGCAGTGAAACTTTTCTTTCATATATGACAGTAGTGCACCAATGGAGTAATGTAAATGTCCTAACCCCAATGTACCCATCATGACATCCAGTCTGATAAGGGTATACCAGGCACATGCATCACAGCCACATGTGAACAATATGGTGGCAGGTTTTGATTAAAAGCAGTGCCTAGCCTTACCGGTGTGGCCCTGTTACAAATACCTTCAGGTCGGGTGACACAATTGGCTGAGACACTCTCCGATCGAGAGTGCTCGCAAGTATCTAGATATGACTCTTAACTCGCCTGGGCTACCTCATACATCAAACATAAAAATGCACTCGACACCCGGGAACTAAACTCCTCAATACTTCCGCCCGTGAACAGAGAAGCACTGGACGTCAGGCCCTTGGAGACGCGCCCAATTGGTTGTAGTCGGGCAACTGACAAGCAAGTCTGTGGTATTGAACTGGATATTTACTGTAGCTCACGTTAATTCACCAAGACAAAGCATCATGTACTTGTTAAAATATCCAATTAATTATGATTAGAAGCCATGTCTCGTGTAATTAAACTATTTTTCATTTATATGCATTAACAGCGGGAGGAGAGAGTTTCAGGTTGGGTAAGCCAGTTTGCGCAGACAGTCTTCAATTGAAGGCATTCCCACGTGACTCATCTTTTAAACTAAAAAGAAAAACAATCCCCTCGACACTCAATCACGATGATCTCATCAGTACTCCCGCTCATGCGCAATGCCTCAACCGCCAGGAGATATGTTTAACTGGTTGTGGTCATCCAACTGGTAAGCAAACCGGTGATACTGAACGAAATATTTACTGTAACCCAACTTAATTCTACAAGACAAAACATGTAATGCCACCAATTCAATTAAGATCAGGAGCCATCATGATTATTATTGTTGGTGAACGAAATTACAGTCTCCTGAAGAAGGCCAGGGCGCACAACGGCCGAAACGTCGTGAATATGACATTAAAGACGAGGTCAACAGTCCGAAAAATGTAAATAGCAAAAGACAAACTTAGTTGCGCCAGAAGCACCTTCTCCGTGGTCTCTTCTCCTGTTAGATAAGGTGCTTCTGGCGCAACTAAGTTTGTTTTTGCTATTTACATTATTTACATTTTTCGGACTGTTGACCTCGTCTTTAATGTCATATTCACGACGTTTCGGCCGTTGTGCGCCCTGGCCTTCTTCAGGTGACTGTAATTTCGAACTGAAATCTTTATTTCGTTCACCGGGGTAGATTGTTCTAGTTCCACGTGACATGACTCTTCCAGATGTCTCAGGTATCTAACTTTAACTCAACTCTCCAATATTTTGTATTAGCCAGGTATTGAACTCACAACTCTCTGGATCAAGTCATTGGATCTAACCAACGCTTTTATCCACTGGACCGTGTGTCCTTCAGTATTTTGCAGTCTGGTACAAAAAAACCCTTTGTCAGTATAGTGCTAAACCATCGTGGAACCCCCAACCACTGTCGGTGCAGTACAAAATCACTGTCGATGAGGTACATAACCTGTGGTACAAAACATTTTTCGGTGAGGTACAAAACCACTGTCGGTGCGGCAGAAAACATTTTTCGGTGAGGTACAAAACCACTGTCGGTGCGGCAGAAAACATTTTTCGGTGTGGTACAAAACATTTTTTGATTCGGAGCAAAACCTTTGTCGGTGTGGTACAAGATATTTTTCGGTGCATTACAAAATATTTTTTTGGTGTAGTACAAAACTTTCGCGGGTGTGGTACAATACATTTTTCAGTGCGGTACAAAACATTTTTCGATTTGATACAAAACGTTTTCGATGTGGTATAAAACATTTTTCAGTGTGCTTGTAAAT
>OZ038517.1:54074287-54209287 GCA_964036315.1 Acanthosepion esculentum | reverse complement strand
TCTTAATACTTCTTTTGGAAGATATATTTCTCTATCCCAATACGCGTTCAACGTGATATGTTCATCCTTTTTATATGCCGTGTCCCTTCAGAACGCCATTCATTCATTCATGTTCTCCGGGTAGATTATTCGTTTTTTCCTCTCGTTTCTTTCCTCTTTCTTACTTTCAATCTGACCTGTAAGTATTTGATTTTCCAAGCCCACTTTCCTCATTATGAGCCCTAGAAATACCAGCTGTCTCCTCCTGATATTAAGTATGTGTCCTTTTTGTTGCCATTGTATCTAGATCAACGACATTATCCACATGATCTGTCCAGGGTTTAATCAATATTTCATGTAACAGGAAGTGTTCCAGAGTTCAATTTTTAAATTAATGATTTTTCTGTTTAAGAAAAAAAACTTGATGATAAAAAAAATATTAATTAGCCTGCAAAAAAATAAAATATTCATTTTTATTACTGGCCATCATACTTGTAAATGGAAGCAATTCACTCTGGAGCTGTAAATACGAATTTTTGTCGCTGTCCGACATTTTGACTGAGGCGTTCCATCGATATTATAAAAATACATATTTTAATGTCTTTTAAAAGAACATTTGGTAACATTTTGAGCGTCGTTGAATCGAGCAAAGGTTAAAGCAACTATTTCCCATAGAATTATTTTGATCTTACGAGTATATTTATTTTTTATAATAGATTTATATTTATTTAACATTATTTACATTATTCGGACTGTTATCTGCATCTTCACTGCCATATTCACGACGTTTCGGCCGTTGTACGCACCGGTCTTCTTCAGGTGATTGGAATTTCGAACCGAACTCTTTATCTATTATCGGATGTTGCAATCTTAATAAGATACGCAAATTGTGTGTGTGAGTGTGTATGTTAATCATTTCACCTCAGGCAAGGCGGGAAATTCCACTAGTGCGCAGGAGGTTACAGAAACTGAAAGAAAAGGAGAAGACTGAGTATCGGGAGAATTGGCTAAAGGACAAAAGTTGAACGGGATTTAAGAAGATAGAAGATGGCGATTGACGTTGCATTTAATTTTTTAGAAGACTGTAGTTGTCAGCGAAGCAAGGAAACGGAAGGGAGTTCTGCAGGCGGGAAGTGCGAGAAAAGAAACTGTTGGAATAGAAGTTGCGGTTGCATTTCGCTCTTTCAACTGTAGAAGGGTGGGACCTAGATGCCAATCTAGTAGCACGCTTAAATTGCGCTCTGTCCGAAGACGGATACACAACTGAGAGATAAAATGTGTATTATCCGCCCGAGGGCAGATACTACACTTTGATCCTAGCGTGGAGGCTGAGTTAAAAAGCGCTAGACTTAAAGTAGGTTTTCGAACCTATGTATAAGAGACAGGATTCTGAAAGCCGCTATTTCAAAGATTGGCACAGTGATATTTCTCTCGTTTTTTGTTTTGTCTATGTGCTACATGCAGTAAAATGGGCTTTTCGGACAAAGAGACCCGGGTTCGAATCTCACCATAGTCGATTTGTCAGGAAGGAGACTGGAGAGGTCGATCCCAGCGTGCGGCACCTTTGTAAAGTACCTGAAAACCATAGCATTGACCCAAGCCATGTGAGTGAAATTTGGTAGACGGAACACTTGGGGGCCGTCGATAGCTGTGCTAGCACGAAGTCACAAGTCATCGTGGACGAGGGCTTGAGCATGCTAGCCTTGTTCAAATTGTGGATCACGCTAGATAACTGCTCTTTTTCTCAGAAACTGTAACTAAGGTCTGCTCAGCATACTTGCAGTATAAACCTCAGGTGGGATCTATGGGTGTTGAATAAGCACAAATGCGCCTGAGAAAGCGTCTGCAATAGGGATTAGCTAGCCGCCCTAGTAGAAGGGTATCCTCGAATACGAGTAGCCAGCTATACATATACGCAGTAAGCTAAACTCGGTAAATATTTGAGTTTAGCGTTCTTTTGATTTTCTCTGCTGAATTTCATTCCTGAAAGTCTCTGATACTATTGCATTTATATGTAAAAAAATCAAATCGATTTACCAAGGTCGTATCTGACGTCACCAGGTGTAGGCATTGACGTTGGGTGTTGGCAGAAGTGAAGCAGCTCACACCTCATAGACAAAGGCATTCGCTAAAAGCGACAGCGATAAGTATCATTGCTGATCTCGAAAATGCGTTAAATGTTGGCACAGACATGAATTTTTTAATTCTGAACCAATGAGTGGGTATCTTGTCCAGAAACAAACCAATTATTCTCTACTTTATTATTAGTAATACTAGTTTACTCATTCTGCCAAAAATGTTAGCAAATTGTATGTCCTCACCACTAATTGCACCTTAAAAAAAAATAACACTATGTCCTTTTCGAACACAGGCGATGGTGGCTCTCCACAAATTCCTTTTCTTTATTATTTGCGAATTGCCTCGACTTCTTCGGAAAGGTAGTGGAGCAGTTTCGTGTTACTTTCTCCATGGTTCTCTATACAAAGTAGTCTTTCAGTGGCTGACAGTGAAAACGAGAAGGTTTACTCCTCTAGCGTAGGGCAGGAGAGAAGGACGACGGTTTTTCCAAAACGGTTTAGTACAAAAACGAATAAAACCGGAATTTGAACTCAGATTTCCGAGTCCATTTTTCACGACAATAACGGTTCCGCGAATTCAAAATTAATATGAAAAGAATTGTTCAAAACTGATGATTCATCTAATTTGAATTTTGATATTATATTACTACTAATAATGCTAATGTAATTAAATGCAATTGAAATTAAGATGAAAGAAATCCTAGTGAAAAATGAATAATGGCTGACAATGCTTCATCTAATAAGAATAAAATTCAAGATAATATTACTACTAATACTACTAATGGAATAAAAAGCAATTGAAATTAAGATGAAAGAAATCCTAGTCAAAAATGAATAATGGCTGACAATGCTTCATCTAATAAGAATAAAATTCAAGATAATATTACTACTAATACTACTAATGGAATAAAAAGCAGGTGAAATTAAAACGAAAAAAATCCTTATCAAAAATGAATAAATGGGCTTCAAAAATTTAAATGGCATGTCGGTGATTCTAATTCTGGGGTAGCACCTTCCTTATTGAATTAAAGAGTGACGGGTGGTGAATACAGTCGTCAGCGTGAGAGAAGGTCGTGAGAGAGGGTCGTGAGAGTGGGTAAATTTTGTTCTTGGTCCGTATGTACGGTACCCTCAGATTAAACCGACCTTGTGTCACATCATAACATCGTGGGAGCTAGTTAAATAAAATAAGATTCAAATATCTGTTCCTCAACTCTATATTCCCGTCTTCAGGCAGGACACGGTGCCATGTTCTGGTGTTCGGTTCGGGCGCAGCACTTACGCACACACACACACACACACACACACACACACACACACACACACACACACACACACACACACACACACACACACAAGCGATCCCGGACCCGGAGATTTGCGAAAGAATAAGCGAAACGAGAGGGACGTAGTATTCGAGTGCTTCCTTGACACGAGTCGTAGGGACTATATATTTGTTGTCTTGCTTCGCACCTACACGTATGTGCAGGGCCGGTACGTACTACCCCAAAACCGGGGGGGGGGGGTTGGCAAGCCTGTTTGTAAGCCTCGGTATCTTATCAACAATTATTTTATTTTCTGTCTAGCTTTATATACGTTACTAATTAAACTAAATGTAACTGACTATTAGAGGATGAAAAGTTTTCGCGGATTTTGACGTCATTCTGGGGCCTTTTTTTCGTCCAAAGCCGTGAATTTGTTTTGCTTATACTAAATCTAGAAAAAAACACTATATAAAATTCACTATTTTTTTTTATCTATAATGTTGAACGTGTTAAAATTATCCAACATTTTGATGAGAAAAATCTCAAGGGGATGTTAAAAATTACCGCAAAACATCCGAGATTTATTTAAAACGGAATAATCTATTATGACAGGTCTCTAATTTGTATTTAGATACATTGTATTTATTTTCGATTTTTCTAGTTGAATTTTTCACCTATATTGCATAAGATCTATTATTGTGCATAATTAGGTTAGAATAAAATGTGTATTTTACACAAATAGTACCTTATGGTAAACTAGAATATAATAGAGTGCAGGGATTCGTTTCATAGACCCGTGGGGACACAAGATCCTTGCATCGGCCCCGCTTATGTGTCCACATGTCACCTTCTACTTCGGTAGGGAGGTCGAGTTTAGGTAAAAGCCCTCAATGTTGATAGTCAAGGTCGCCTGGCCGCCCTGACTTAAAAGACGGATGTAGCATAACAATGCCCTCCCTACTTGCCGTAACTAGCGCTTGTGCCCATATTCTTTTATGCGATGTGTCCCTTTGAGAGGTGGACGATCAAAGCTCTCGCCATTTTCCGGTCCCCTGTAGCTGTTAACAACATTTGAATTCTTACCATTCATCTTTGTTTCTTTCACTGCGTCATGTGGGTGTTAAAGTCTCCAATCCCTCTTTCCCCCACTATGTCTCCCCGAAATGTTAACTGTCTCTTTCAGGTTTAAAGTATCCTTTTAGTTTCCATTTGCCTTAAAACTTCCTAGTTGCTGACATATTCAGCCCATTCTCAGCATCCTTCTGTAGGACAACGTCTTCGTTATTTCGAGTCTCGTCTTCATCTGTAAAGAAACCGTTCAGCAGTGGCTGCCGTATGGAATGAGAGATGTTAAAGTTCAGCAGTATTTCCTTCGTTGCTAATAACATTTTCCTATTTCTAAATACTCTGCTTTGTTTCTGGAAGGCATCAGTTGGTTACCCCTCTTGGGTCCGCCAAAAGCGCTGGTTAGAGGGCGCTCTAAGAGCCTGTAAAAAGACAGTCATATTATCTCTCTTCCTCTTTTAAACTCATACTTTCAGATATAGTCGCACGTGGAAAGTGCCCCCCTCACTTACGTTTTCATGGTCCTCTCTTTAACTTAGCACACGTACATACACAAACACTTTTCTCTTACACACAAGCACATTCTCATAGCTAATTTCAATGTCTTTTTCCCTTATTTCAGTTGTGTACACATGTAATTCTTTTGTTAATAACATGTTTGTTTTAAATTCATTGTTTTGTATGATTATTTTTACCGGGACTCACATTGAGTTCGCCAATATTGTTTGCGGGATAAATGTTCCAGGAGCTCATAAATATTTAATATAAAATGTCTATACGCATCACAACCAATAGCCACAATTATAAACTGTCTATACACATCACAACCAATAGCCACAATTATAAAATGTCTATACGCATCACAAACCAAAGAGGTAATACCCGCAATATAATGGCGACTTATTTATATCCAAGCAACATAAAATTCGGTAACGTATCTTTTCTATATTCATACCGGAAATATTGAGACAAAGCTGTGCTCGAAAGCAGTTTGTCGTATATGAAACAGGATATGAAAACGGTTCTGTTCACGGCTACAACCGTGAGCAGTCTCCGGTTAACAGATGAGTGCAGCAAACATGCCTTCTCACTTTATTCGACTTTCAGAAACGCATGCGCACAAGTTGTCAGCTTGACTGGTGAATTCGACATAAAACTGTTGTCGGGTAATGAAGTTGAGTACTCCTTTCAAATTCACGAATTAAGTCAGGCTTAAGCAAAGAAACAGTAAAGGGGTTGTTGCTTCCTCATTAGTCTTCAATTGATCTTACTGTAAAAGTCCAGCTTTCCATTCACAAAACGCAAAGCTCGTAATGAATGTTTCAAATATCTACAACGTAACTTGTTCAACAGAGAAATGGTTTCCTTTTACTGGCGTAGCTTTTATGTTAACTGTTTTTTTTCTGTTCAAGTAATCGAGAAGAAAAAAGAAATTGATCAAAAGAGTGAACCGAAAAATGTTTCTAAATCTCCAAGAAAAACAATGAACCATACGCGAGAGCGCGCACACACTTAAAGGGAAGTAACCCGCTTTTACGGCAATTATGTAGTTAAAAAAAAAAAAGAAGAAAAAAAAAAGAATGTTGGTGTATCTCGACTGAAGTGAATACTAACAACTTGAAACTGCGAATGAGCAAAAATTACTTTTGTCTGATGAAAATGTATGCCAGGTCAATCTTCGGCTGCTACTGCTACCATTTAACCCTGTACTACCTCCCGCATGGTCCGGTCATCGGCGATTAAA
Organism: Acanthosepion esculentum; assembly: GCA_964036315.1. Lineage (NCBI taxonomy): Eukaryota > Metazoa > Mollusca > Cephalopoda > Sepiida > Sepiidae > Acanthosepion > Acanthosepion esculentum. The sequence continues at coordinate 54,203,156 of OZ038517.1, read as the reverse complement.
CCAATCCCCCCACCAGGTCTTTCTGGTAGGAATGATGGATGAACACTCAGCAGGATTAAAAGCAAGACTTCTTAAAGAGCGGGTGAAGCTTCTTGTAGCGTCAATGGCTATAACCAGCACAATGCGGAAAACTGGGTCCCACAGCTATTGAGATGATGACATGGCATCGTTGAGCGGAGAGTTCCCGAGACTAAAATAGAAATTGGCGTCAAATATAAAAATCGGAATCTAAGAACTTGTTGAATCAATGACAATTTAATAATTTGCTAACCCCCATTTAAAGCTTAGAACACAATTAGAAGCAATCAACTCCTACGTTGAAAGCTTATTTTAACTTAACTTACCGCTTGCGAAAGGCCTGAATCCATTCTTTATCTCACCTCTACTTATGGGCCGAGTGGTTAGAATGTTCGCATTCTGACAATGAGCCCCGGGTCCGAATCTCACCATAGTCGATTTGTCAGGAAGGAGACTTCCTGATGTTATCGGGCTGGAGGGGTCGATCCCAGCGTGCAGCATCTGTTGTAAAGTGCCTGAAAATCATACCACAGGTTGACCCAAGCCTTGTGAGTGGAATTGGGTAGACGGAACACTTGGGGTCCGTCGATAGCTGTGCTAGCACGAAGTCACCGTGGCCGAGAGCTTGAGTGTGCTGGCCTTGTTCAAATTATGGATCACGCTAGATAACACGCTCTTTCCCAGAAACTAAGGTCTGTTCAACATAGTTGCAGTATAAACCACAGGTGGGCTCTGTGGGTGTTGAATAAACACAAATATGCCTGAGCAAACGTCTGCAACAGGGATTGGCTAGCCACCCTAGTAGACAGGTATCCTCGAATACGAGTGGCCAGCTATACACATGGGTTAAATGGCAAAGTAAACTTGATTCTTTAGCTTTGAGCAGCAAACACTCTAACTAAAGAAACCCTGGATAAGACAATGAGAAATACTTCCAATTTCTTCTTCCGAGTTATAAATAATAAATAAAAGGAATATGTGGAGAGCCATGATTGTCTACGTATTGACGTTTGATACAAGCATAAGATCATGTGAATGCTTACTGTTATTGGGGAAACCAGCTTCGAGTCAGGGGTAATTTAAACTATTTAACCACGAAGGACCTCACAGCAAAACTAGTTCAATCGCTCTTTTTACGAACACTGTCCAAAGACATATTTTCTTTATTAAGATACACGAATGCCCAGGCCGGTAGACGTTAATTACGCTATTAAGAAAGTAGTGACGTTTACTCAAACACGGGTATCCACTAAATAGAACGTTTATAGTAATAAAAAATAATCGGTATATAAATTTTAAAAAAATCTTTCGATTTTCTTTTCCTTAACCTATAAGATTTTATCTTATATTCGAATGTCTTTTCTAAACCTATGAGATCTTATCTCATATTTACAAATGCCTGTTACTAAAATCAGAATATTTTTGTCTAAAGTGCACAGAAACCATCATCACCTGAAATATGTCTTCCTTTCTCACCTTTTCGACCTTTCGAATTTGTGAACTGTTCGATGGGTGTAAAGTTCTTTTGCTATTTAAAAAATGATTTACATAAACTGTTGTTCTAAAAGAAAGCAAATATAATTCTTCTATTAAGAAATTTTTTTTTCGTGAACTGTTGTTTTCTAACAGAGGAACACAAAAGAACATTTGTAAAAGGCATATATTATATTTTGCATAAATTTGTATACTGTCAAAAATATTTTAATATGTTTCATTTTAAAAAAATCACTAGAAGATTGACTTTTTCGTTAGCGCCTCTAAAATTATTTTTGAAAAGAAGAATAAAATATTTGAAATCTTCCACCTCTCTTTTGCTTTCTTTTTAATACATCTAGAGACACATCGGACGAGAGAAATTTAAATTTACTTTTAAACCTGCATTTTCCGCGTTTCTCTCAATGTTTAATTGCTAGAACTAATGCGTGTTGAAATCCTCACAGTATTTAGTATCGTTGAAATTATCGCTAACATTTTTGTCGTGATTTACAAACCCCAAGTTTCGTTCAATTTCACAAACCAATCGATGAAATTTGAATAAGTTGATTTGTTTGGAAAAATACGTTAACAAAAACCCTTCTTCGCGGTTTAATAATTTTTTTAATTAATTTAATTTTACAGGACTTCATGGTAAACAATATTTTTTTAAGAAAATTTATTATTTTCCTTTTAAACAGCGAAGAATAAATTCTTAGGATTTCTTACTCTTGAGCATGCAACATACAACTGGCTGTGCGTAAATATTTCTTTCTTTCTTTTTTAGCTAAATTCCAACTTTTTTAACCTTTGGCCTTGTGATTTGTTTATAATTTTCGTAAACGCAGGGTGAACTGGAAACTGGATTAATAATTTTTTTAATTAATTTAATTTTACAGGACTTCATGGTAAACAATATTTTTTTAAGAAAATTTATTATTTTCCTTTTAAACAGCAAAGAATAAATTCTTAGGATTTCTTACTCTTGAGCATGCAACATACAACTGGCTGTGCGTAAATATTTCTTTCTTTCTTTTTTAGCTAAATTCCAACTTTTTTAACCTTTGGCCTTGTGATTTGTTTATAATTTTCGTAAACGCAGGGTGAACTGGAAACTGGATTCCTGTATATATAAAAACTTAAAGAAAAGATATGCAAAAACAATATTGCATTTTTATTAAATAAGTATTTGTTATTTTAACCATTAAATTGTTTTTTAAAATAGTGAGAGTATTTTATATGTTAAGTAATAAAACTTTTAATTTTTCCCCCACAAATTAATGAAAATTTATTGTACTAAGCTACACACTAGTAAAACCAACTGTATTTTGTACCCCCTTGTTCGTTTGCACTTCTCCCCAAAATTTGCTTTCGATCGGTTAATGTCTCTAAAATAGGGTGTGACGGATGGACGGACAAACGGAAGTCACAGAATTATATATATAGATAACTGAAGTTTGTTTATATTTTCTTTTCCTCCCCGTTGCATATGTAGGATTCCATAAATGAAATGATTATTTGGTCTGAAGAAGTACTTTCGAAGGACGAAACGCATTACACAAGACTTTTTCATTATATCAGTCAATTAACCTTATATATATGTGTGTGTGTGTGTGTGTGTGTGTGTGTGTGTGTGTGTGTGTGTGTGGTATGCGTGCACACGCACGTGTGTGTGTGTTGGGATAGATAGGGAGGCAGTGCGATTTTTTGGGTGTAACTGTAGCGAGGCATATCGGAAGAGGCAACTGTTCGTCCATCTGAGCAGAAAATGCGATCAACGGTTTTTCCACTGACACGTATGTTACTTTCAAATGAACCACAACGCGGGAGTTTAATTCTCTCCTCCCTTTCTTCTCTTCTCTCAAACCCTCCCACCCTCCCTTTCTTTCTTTCTTTCTATCTTTCTATCTTACTTGCATCTCTCCTTTTTATTTGTATTTTTTCTTTATTTCTTCCTTTCTTTTGTTTTCTTGAATCTCTTCTTTTTCTTTATTTCCGTTTTTCTTTCTTTTACTTTGCTTCATCCCTCCTTTTTCTTTCTTTCTTTCATTTGCGTTTTTAAATCTCTTCGTTTTCTTTCTTTCTTTCTTCTTTCTTTCTTTCTTTCCTGCATTTTCTTCCTCCCTTCCTTCCTTCCTTTTCTTTCTTTCTTTCTTTCTTTCTTTCTTTCTTTCTTTCTTTTGCTTACTTGGATCCCTGCTTTTTGTTTATATTTTTCTTTATTTCTTTTTTCTTCCTTTCTTTTGCTTTCTTGAATCTCTTTCTTTCTTTCTTTCTTTTACTTTGCCCCGCCTCTCCTTTTTTTCTTTCTTACTTTCTTTCATTTACTTTCTTGAATCGCTTCTTTCTTTCTTTCTTTCTTTCTTTCTTTCTTTCTTTCTTTCTTTCTTTCCGCCTTTTTTCTTTATTTCTACCTTTTGCTTACCTGCATTCCTACTTTCTTTCTGTCTGTCTTATTTTTTTTCTTTATCCTTACCTTCGATTCGATATGGACATACAAACCCTGAATGCTGAGATACGAGCGGATGCAAAACAAATACACGTTGAAATTATTCACTTAAAGCTTTCTAACAAAACTGACACCGATCAGCAATTTGTGATGAAATATGGAGATTTTATCTAAAGTAAACAATGCATGAAGTCGATTATTTTTATGAAAAATGCGCACGTTCGACCTCGATAGGGAAGTGCGGGCCGAAGTCTTCGAAGGAGAAAGTAATTCCCAGTAGAAATGCGCCGTTCACACTAACTTCAAATAAATTTAAGGATAATTTCTAAAAAAAAAAATACCTCCTTTCCTTTATATATTTTTTATATGTATTATATTCGCGTATTTGAATAGATAAACACAACCTTATATATATATATATATATATATATATATATATATATATATATATATATATATATATATATATATATATATATATATATATCAAACTGATAGAGATATCACCTTAATAATCAATTACAACTAGAAGTAAACTTATATTTGAAAATAAAATTTTAGTGTTTTAATGTAAATTCTATGAATATTTTTCTAATCGATTATTTCATATTAAATCCCCAAAATGTTTTGTAATAAAATTAAAAAAAAAACTTTAACAAACATATAATTAAATTCCTTATAGACTGTTTAAACATTCAAATTTATATCAAACATTATAATATTTATGAATTCTCAAAGTAAAGCAAAATAACAGCGTCTATTTCGGGCCTTTCATTCCAAAGAAAGTTAGTGACACTTTCTCTCATGACTTCTTTCTCTCTTTTTCTCTTTATGTCTTTTTTCTCCTCTCCCCCTTCCATATCAATATATAACTTCCGTTAAGTTAACCGATTTAATGTGTCCATGTCTGGACTTACTCAAACAATTTAAATTTGAAAGAATAGAAATGTTACATCTAACTCAATCATGTCTCTATTAGTTTAGTGTTTTTTTTATTATTAAATATTGTTTGCGAGAGTGATTCTTGTCGTATAATTAGCTTCAGTATTTGTTTTTCGTTTGAATGATTTACGTTACATAAATTGAACACGCACTACATAATTGATATTAAAATAACATGATCCTAAGTGCGAATTCCTGATAATACTGTGACATTTACTGTAACTATTGAACAATTTAGTTCATGCCACCTTTCTTCAGTACAAGAACGCACAATTTTCAAATTTTAAAAAATTTCAACCTCAGCGTCGCGACTGCACGCTCCAAAATTATTCTTACATTTAAAAAATATCTCATTGCTAAAAAAACACTCTTTCGGACTGCACAATCTTTCGATGTCGCATTACTACACGGAATTTAACAAAAACACACTGAAATGTCTACCTGATGATGGTCGTTCGAAACGACTGAAAGCCCGGCTCGTAGAAAAAATAAGACCTGATAAAACCGGAATTTATAAACAAGGATCATACCATTCATTAACGGATTCGAAGTTGATTGTATTTTATTATTAAATATTGTTTGCGAGAGTGATTCTTGCCGTATAATTAGCTTCAGTATTTGTTTTTCGTTTGAATGATTTACGTTATATATATATATATATATATATATATTTTAAATCAGTTAATTTATAATATATATATATATATATATATATATATATATATATATTATAAATTAACAGATTTAAAATATGGTTTCTTCGCTACACAATAATAACTATGTTTCAAAATCTGAAGCTAAAAACTTCAAATTTAATTATATAATTAAATTAAATTAAAAGCATTAGTTCTGTTTCATCTTCAAGCGAATTTTGGAATAACTTATTTTTAAATTTACTGAGTTTTAAACGCACATAGAAATTCATAATTTCCTGTTTCCAAGGATACAGAGAAATCCAATCATTCAGACAAGGGGCGGCAGCGTGTTCATTTTTATTAACTATTATTGTATCAATCATGAGTTACGTTCGAAAAAGAGGTTAAGTTTAGGGAGGGTAGCGGTGTATTTTTCAACTAATTCTGACATCCGTTCAACGCATGTCGTCTGTTTTTTTTTTATTATTAACGGCAAAAAGTTTTTCGGCATTTTTTTCGTACTTGTATACTTAAAGATTCTTTCTAAAAGGGGAGTTTGGGTTAGAATACGTTATATTTTAAATCAGTTAATTTATAATATTTATGCTCTGTAAATTTACATTGAGCACTGTTTTGTAAAAATGAAAAATATCAATGAGAACACCGGATTAAACATCTTACTGTTCTTTATATATATATATATATATATATATATATATATATATATATATATATATAAAGATATCCTTTCATATATATATGAAAGGATATCTTTATATCTATATAAGGATATATTTATAAAGGATATCAACCCTTTATATATATATATATATATATATATATATATATATATATATATATAAAGATATCCTTTCATCTTATATATATATATATATAAATATATATATATATATATATATATATATATATATATATATATATATATATATATATATATATATACCGGATGTATGAACAAAATTATCCAAATCGTGTAACAGCACAATTATCCACCCCACAAAATGCTTAAAATCTTAAAAAAAAACACTAAACTAATTCAGTTTATTTTGTCCAGGTTTTCAGAATAGATGATTTGCCATTCTGACACCATTTTTCTTAAGAATCACTGAAAAACCCTTTGAGTTATTCAGATAAAAAGAGACCACGTAAAAATTTTGTGTCAGCTCCACTCTCTTCTCAACTGAGCAATAGTGAGAGGAAAAAAGATCATTCAGGCCGTTAGTACCAACATTCATACTCTGGCTTCCATCTTCAAAGTTCATTCAAGAACCATTAAGAGAACAGTGAATACGTTTAAAAAGAGGGACAGTAAAGAGGAAAACTGGATGAGGAGATCACAACAAGAAGAGGGATCATCATTTCAACTTAGAGCTAAAGAGATCAATTAGAAAAGATTCAACTCAATCCATAAGACGTTTGGCACGTGAGAGAGGAGTTCCATCTATGACAGTTCAAAGAGCAGTGAAAAAGACTCGAAAATGAAATCGTACGTGAAACCTGTGAGGCAACTTGTTACTCCAGGATAGAAAGTTAGAAGGTTAGAGAGGACGAAGATAATCTTGAATAAGTTAGAAAATGATCCTGAAATAATATATATGAATTTAATTTCGATCCTTCATGAGCTTCTGATCCTTAGCTATGCTATAATGAATATCTCATTTTCGTTTATTATTGATTTCATCATGATTATTATGTTAAGTTTGGAGAGTAATTATACATTCTTATGGCTCAAAGAGATTCCAGTAGTGTTATAAAAACCTCGGAGAATTCCAGTAAGATATCTTTAATCATTTCTAAGATACAACGGTTAACAGCTTAATCTAACAATTGGCTATTTTTTAGCTGTTAAACGATTTGAACAATTTTGCTGTTGCACCCGATACACACACACACACACACACACACACACACATATATATATATATATATGTGTGTGTGTGTGTGTGTGTGTGTGAGAGAGAGAGAGAGAGAGAGAGAGAGAGAGAGAGAGTGTGAGTGTCTGTGTGTCTTTAGGAAGCAAATTCTCTTTTAGGCATGTCATATTGAATAAATTGCAAACATGTCTGCTTATTTTTATCATAATCCTTTCATATTTACGAATATTTTCCGTATATTTAATTGTAATGTACGGAAAAATATTCGTAAATATGAAAAGATTATGATAAAAATAAGCAAACATAATGTTTGTAATTTATTCAATATATATATACTAGCAGCATGGCCCGGCATTGCCCGTGTTTGATTAAAAATCGTACGACTCATACAACAATCGCTATCACTAGACTTAAAATATTTTGCCCTTCCCTGCCTTTAAAGGAGTGCCCTTTGCCGTGTTGATGTTGCTACATGCCTTACTTCTTGCCTATCTCACACTGCGAATTTTTTCTAAGCTCTATACTAAACATTAAATCTGATACGAAAAAAAGAACTAAACAAAATGAACACAAAACGATCAGCTTTAAAAAAGTACTCGTAACTGGAAAAACCGGATGAAAAAAGAATGTTAACAACAAATATTTTTTCACACGCAACCCAGTTCTGCGGAATCAGAATCAACGTTGAGTTTAAGCAAGCGAATGAGCCAATTGGAGTAAAGTGCCATGCAGATTTAAATTTTTCCCACTTGTGACGAATGCAGCTATCGATTTTTTTTTGCATGCTAGCATGCTAGTTAACATTCGTGTCAGTCAGCTGTTGGCTCTCACGCTGGCCAATAGAATCTTCCTGCCTATTCGTGGCAGCCAGCTATAGGCTCTCACTCTGGCCAATAGAAAATGGCCGCAAACTACATGAAAACTGACGTAGAAGCATGAAAAAATCGATTATTTCCACTATCGATGGCAGTTGGGAAATGCAAAGTCGGTCTTGGCCTTCCCGCTAACTTGGAGCATGTGCATGTAAATTTTGGTACAAATCCGTCGAAAATTGCGGCCGTGCATTCGTTACACACACAAACACATCCTGCCTTTTATATATATATATATATATATATATATATATATATATATATATATATATATATATATACATTAGTAGTAGTATAAATTTTAGCTCTGTTATTATGCATTGAGCAATCTTTTATTACCACCAGTACTCAATGTGCGCTACTTAATACACGTCATATATATTCAAAGATCTTTCATGAAATAATATGAAGATATAGATGTCTACTTATTTTGATACTGATCCTTTCCAGTTGTTTAATCAATTTCTTGATGTTAGGCTGAAATTCATCAAGGAAGAAATATACTTGTTGACAACACCAATATACTACACCATGAAAATAATAAACAAAAACTTCAAATTCTTACAAGATTACAAGATTGGTAATAATGTGTATAGATTGTGCCAGGTGGAGAAACTGGCAATTATGCTGTATCCAGACCAAAATAACATCCCAACTTTCGGAAACAAAAGATGCTTACACGTATGATCTTCCTTAGGGAAAATTACCAGTGGTTTAAAATGCTGACAACGTTACCATCAATGAAAAGATACAAAATTCAAGAATCATTGTAATTAATATTTTTTATGTATGTGGCTATGTACGAGAGAGTGTGTGAGTGAACAAGTGAGAATGGAAGGAAACAACGTTTTTAATAAACGTGATTTTCCTCATGAAATTAAGCGTGCCAGTCGCAGTTTTCCTATGACCGTTCTGAAGTCTACTTCAACTCTATACTGAACAAACTTTCATATGTATACCATGCATGGTCCCAAACCTGTTCAGAAATATCTAAACTGTCAGCTTTCTCAGATCAATGGTTAAAAATGGCTTGAGCGAGTGAAACCTGTTGGTCTTGGCAAATCCTTCTTTGAACATTGTGGACTGGTGCTACAGAATCACAAATAACTGAACTAGATAACAGAAACGACATTTCTTGAAAATTTTCAACAGCATACGGATATCTCTTGTAACTCGAAGAGAAAATAATGACATAACTCAAGATGTTGATTTTCTGCACTACTTCAAATAAAAGGATAGGAAGGAAACATCCATCAATACTGGAAAGAGCGATAACAGCTACTGGAGTTGAGAAACCTATTTTCTTGAAGAATATTTTATGAGAAAGATTTTATACATTTCAACTGACAATTGTACTGGCTGCTCGATCAATGAATGGCGGATGTTTCTTTATAAAGAAATAGCTAATAATACTATTACCGTTACCAAAGGCTATGCATTTTCTTTATTGATGACCAAGAGATTGCATGGAGCGCAAGAAATGTAGTTTTTCACAGTCACCTATTGTCACCAGGGATGAAGTGCATTACCCACCGACGAACTGTGCTGACAACCAGTGTTTACTCCTTGTAAATATTCAGTAAGCATTGATGTATATCATATGGAGGAATGCAGGGACACATCTCTGCTTCGTACGCATTTTCATGTCAAACGATGATGTCGTAGGCTAAAATAATAAAATAGAAAGTATTATTTTCGGAGCGACCCTCGTAGATGCAAAAGCGATCACTATGAAATAAATAATTAAAAAAAAAAACAAGTAAAGAAAAACAAAACGCTCCTGTAATGACAAAAGTACGCAGGTGTAGGCTTTAAGAAAGCTTTATTCAACTCAGTATACAAGGTTCGCGTGTAGTCCTTTTATAGTCCCAGTCAACAGAAATAACTCTCTCAAAGAAGAGAGTAACAAAACAAGGGGAGACCATTCTTGATTATACCTAGCAGCTCCTAAATTTTGTCTGCGTTTTATGATCAGATATTATTATTACTATTTTTATCATTATTATTTTTATCATTATTTATTATTATTATTATTATTATTATTATTATTATTATTATTAGAAGAAGAAGAAGAAGAACAAGAACAAGAACAAGATAAAGAAGCCATATTTTTTTATTATAAATTTTGGACGTGCTCGAAATGATAAAAAAAAGTAAAAAAATAATCAAAAAATACTTTAATCTTTCCTCTTGATTATAGCATAAACAGTTAGACAAATAGAAATTATTTTCGTCAAGTTTAAGGCCATTTTTATCATGCTGTGCTCATTTTCTGGCGATCTCATGAAGGTACCTAAACAATTTTTTATTCATAAATTTATTAAAATTTACTAAATTATTAAAATGTGTGAATCAACTACAGCAGATAGAAATCTTGAATATTTCACATTTTATAAAGTTTGAATCAATTGGCAATTAGCCAATATTTTGCAAACTATTCCAATAAACGATCTAATAAATAGTGTTTATTATTTTTCTTGTCAATTCTCAAGAACAAAGAAAATGTATAAATTCATTTTCATATGTTTAAGTTTTATTACAATTCTAATCATCGCTTTGCCGAGGAGTGAAGGTAGTTAAAAAAGCGGCGTCATGGGAAAAAACGTACTTTTGACAACCCGTCTTATTGCGGGCACGTTTATCCATGTTTGCCTAATCTTTTTACGCTGTTTATACTAGGGGAGATAACTTGTACGAGTAAATTATTTTGAGTGAATTCGTCCTTGTAATATTACGGATCCATTAAAGCAAAGTATATGGCATTTTCACACGACCTGATCCAGGGGGTGGGTATGACCAAGCGGATAAAAGGATTGATTAAACGAACTGCCAGGGCAGGAGTTCAATCCATTGGTTTAGTACTGGGAATCGTTATATAGATCTTTTGTTTTTCAACGATAAAACAGTGTTCGGTGTCTCGCCTGTAATTTACAAGAAAAAAAAACCAAACTCACCAGACTCATTTTCCTAAGATCTGTTTAAATATCAGAATTGTTTCGGGTTTTTTTTTGTTTGTTTTGTTATTTTAAACGCTTTTGGACCAAGAATATTTCATATTATAGCACCTCCAGTAACTAATTCACTATTCGTTTCTCTTGTAATCCGAAACTTCTCTAGCAAGTAGATCTGTGCAAAATTCTAGTGGCATGACTAACGAAAGGAAAAAAAAGTTTACGAAGCTGTTCATAAGACCTTGAGTGGAACTTTATTTTATTTTCAGTAATTATCAAGCGTATTGCGGTCTTAAGAACAATTAACAGCTGATATTCACTAGGCCAGGTGTAAAGTTTGAATCAAGAACACGCTGGAGAATATAGATTCTAATATATATATATATATATATATATATATATATATATTGACTCCTGAAAAATAAATTTCGGTTGAGCTCTTTGGTTTGAGGTGTGAGTTTGTAAATAGTGACTATTTAAGCTAATATTGCACGACTCCTCGGCAGAATTGAGTCACTGTCAGTCACTGTGTGTTTATCTAAATCTAAAAATAAACACGCTAAAATTCACCTTCATCCCTGTCGTGCGCCGACGGCTTAGTGGTAGAAGTTCCGACTGACGCAAATTCAGTCGGGTTTCGATCCTAGCTAGAGGCAACCGGACGTCTAGCCACACTGATGAGCTGTGAAACAGTCTGTCTGTGGATGACAAATATATATATATATATATATATATATCAAGATTATGAAACAAAGTGGGAAATTTATTAAAGACGCTTTTCACCAGAGAACGTATGATCTCTTTAGCTTCATTAGGTTAGAATGGGATTAGATTTAGTTGCAATCTAACTCGAGGAAGCCAAAGAGAGCAGACGCTGTCCGGCGAAATACTTCGTTAATAAATTTTCCAATTTATCTCATCATCTACAATTTCGTTTCGGATACTATTGTACATCCTGCAAACGCACACACACGCACACATATTTTATTCAATTTGTCTTCTCTACAGATATACTCTGAGAACTTTCACACACACATACACACACATAAATATATAAGGAACAAATAGGAAACGAATATAAATTTAACATATTTTGCTTTTCAACAGAAAATGCAATATCTATAAGAAAATAGAATTGAGCAGGCCTCACATGCATCTGTCCTGTCAATCAGCGTTTCTTTGTAGAATTCACGTGCGTATGTTTATCAAAATTCTAGTTTGTCTACATGGGAGTCGGATGATAATGTGCATGCGCTCATGTGTGTGCAATTTTTATTTTCTTTTAAAATCCTCATTCTTTATGATCCCTTCACATAAAGTCATTCTTAAAAGACATTAGGGAACACGAACTATGTACTATTTCGAATACATCACAGTACGCGTGCTAGAAAAAAAAACATATGAGCAACATACCGTGCCCCGCTTAAGTTTTGATTACGGTTTAATTAGACGATATCAGTGGTAATTACGACTAAAAGCGAAATTAATTTTAAACATTTAATAAAGATATTTAAATTAACTTTAAATGAGTTATTTATTTATCGAAAAACGGAAAAACAGACGGACGGACACACGTACACTGCGCTTCACATATGTATATATTTCCAAATGTAAAAAAACAAAGAATAGAATTCAAAACGTTCAAAACATTAATTTAAAACAGGGCTCAATACAAGAGTAGAGCAATAAATATTTATTACACGTTGTTGCATAAAAACATGTAAGTTACTATTACAAAATTATGCATTTTGTTTCGAGGTTTAATAAACGTCTCATCAGGTAGTTAACAATGATGGTAATAAACGATTTTATTTAAAATTTCAATTTATGAAACATCATTTCATTTACATATAGTATACTCCGCCATTCAATCAATTAGTTCATACTAAATTGGGACATAATATTTTTTAATTAATTGATAAACATTTTTTATATATAAAGATAATATAACAAAAATATTTTTTTCTAAAAATAATACTTTAAGTAAAATATTCAATCGGAATACTCTAAAACTTAGCTATAGTTGTATTTAGAGAAAATAATTAAATCACATAAAAATAAAATGAATGATTTTAAAAAACGTTTCTATAAACGTTTTTATATTAACATTTTAATGTTATCATTAGTTTATTCTAGTTTTAGGTATTATATTGGTTAGTATTCGTAAATTACTGGTAGTATGCTTAGTCATGAATTGGCTTATTATTATTTTCTCTTCCTGTATTGATAATAGATTTTAATGTAAAAATATAAATGTTTAAAATTTATTTTGTATTCTAATTTATAATGTAAGGTTAGTTTTGTTAAGTATTGCATAACTTCTTAAAGTGTCCTTTATTTACGTTCTACGGATAATTTTGTTTGAATTTGTGATTTCATTTAAAAATGCCATAAAATTTGAAACGCGACATTGTAGCTTGTGTGTTACTATCTGTTCGCATTTCATTTCCATTCAAATTTGAATTCTCTTTTTCAATATAATTTCATTCGCTTAACTCGTCTCAACCTCTTCTCATATGTTATTTTCTTAACTTTGCTCTCCCTTTGCATCTGTATAATTTTGAATATACTCCTCTCTTTCTTTTGCCTTTCTTTTATTTCTATTCTCTGGGTAGTAGGCTTTATTTCTTATGCTTTCTTTTGCCTTTCTTTTCTTTCCTCTTCCTTTTCCTTTTATTGATTTCTTATTTTCTTTCCTTTTTTATTATAAAAATCACTTTTATCTTGTACGTGTAAAATTTTCAAAAAACGGAAAATGAAGTGAGTTTCATAAACTGAAATTTTAAATGCAATCGTTTATCATCATCACTGTAAACTACCTGATGAGACGTTGTTTATTAAATGTCGAAACAAAATGTACAATTTTGTAGTAGTAACTTACATGTTCTAATATAACCGTGTATATATATATATATATATATATATATATATATATATATATATATAATATTTCTATTATAATATTTTACATCGCGTCACAAAAATTTCCAGGACATTGGTTGTGGTTTGACCTGGAGAATGATTGGGTCCGTCAGGTCTACTTACCCGAGACACGCAATCCGACCCCACCTACCAAAAAACAGATTACATGACCAAATATTATAATGTATTTTGGAATAGAGTTTTGGTCGTGCTGAGAACGTTTCAGCACCATTCTTTTCTTGTGCCTTTGTCATTTTTAAGCAATTATTTTTTTTAAAATCTGACATAATTTTTTATTACTATCTTCTTCGTTTTCTTCATCTTCATCATCAACATCATCTTCTTCATCATCATCATCTTCAACATTATCTTTTTGTTCTTCATCTTCTTTATCGTCATCATTTTTAACATCATGTTTTTTTTCTTCTTCTTCTTCTTCTTCTTCTTCTTCTTCTTCTTCTTCTTCTTCTTCTTCTTCTTCTTCATCATCACCATCATCTTCAACATCATCTTTTCTTCTTCATAATCATCTTCATCATCATCAACGTGATCGTCTTCATCGTCATCATCTTCTTCATCATCATCATCTTCAACATCATCTTTTTCTTCATCATCGTTATTTTCTTCGTCATCATCCACTTTTTCTTCTGCTGTGTCCCTTCAGGTCGTTAGCGGTCATGGCACTCCACAATTTCCTGTCCTTTGCAGCTGCTAATAAATTTTGTCTTTTTGTTAAATCTCCTAACAGTTGCTCTGTCATCTATTTCCTCAAGCTCGCTTGGTAAGTTATGCATTGTTTCCACTCTGTCGCTCTTAAACATTATATTTAGTGGCTAGATCTATCTGAGTCCCCAGCTATGGGTAAACAGTAGGGCAGACTGGGTGGCGACCGGTATAGAAGGAAAACTCCGAATTCAAAACCGTATCTAGCACTAGGGAAGTACATGCGATGCAGCTAAAGGAAATGACCGTTCGCATTGATTCAATGATACTGACTACAGTCGACTCCTATTTGAGTAGACATCGCTGTCTTTTTAAACATTGAAATTAATTTTTACCGTCCTAATTTTTTTTTAAATGCGACTTGCGCAATGTCGGTAATTATTTCTCGTGGCTTAATGGTAAGGCAAGTTTGTATTTAAAGTAGATTTCTGGTTGAAAAGGGAATACACGAGGAATATTAGTGTTTATTTTTTTTAGCCCTGATAAAAAAAAAATGATAAGAAAATACGAATATTGTTCTTCAAGGCAATAAGGTTACCCCTTCTTAGAGAATTGTAACAACGCCCTCTTCGTACCCCATTTGACTTTGTGCCTAATTCTGGTAAGGTCACTGAACATCGGTAAAGGTGAAAAGAAGGAAATGAAATAGATAGGGAAGCTTCTATACCCACGTCCCAAAATCATTTAAATTCTATGTTAATGCGTACCAGTTTGGTTATTATCCGGCCTGGTTCTCATATTTCTATAGGCGCTGTACACTTACTTAAGGGTTTGCTATTTACTTCTATAAAACAAGAGTAAAAAAAATATATATATAAAAAACAAATCGCTTAAGAAGTAATTTGTTTCTTTTTTTACTTGACCTTGATCTTTAAGCATTGCTTTCTTCATAGCAGGGAAATCCTGAACCCATAACTGCCTTTTGTTCTTGTTTTAATCATTTTATCCTCAGCAAGGCGATAATGCCACTAAGACTACTGGGAATGAAAGAGAAAGAAAACGATTTTTAGAAGAAACCGGAAACCCAATCCTAAACAGAAAACAAGTGATAAACCTCTACTCCTGTCCAAAAGACAAGAAAGGAGTGTGAACCGGACGATAGGCAAACCTACCTACTCCTATTCAGGAGAAAATATAGTAAATAAAATTTCAGAGCTTAGGCGGAGACGTTAGAAGTATAGAGTTGAAGTAGACTTTAGAAGGAACCGGAAACCCAATCCACAACAGAAAATAAAGAATAAACCTCAACTTCTGTTCAAAAGACGTGGGAGGAGTGTGAACCGGACGATAGGCGAATCTACCTACCCCTGTTGAAGAAAAATTAATAAATACATGGTAAATAAAATTTCAGAGTTTAGGCAGAGATGTTGGGAGTTGAAGTAGATTTTAGAAGGAACCAAAAACCCAATCCTGGACAGAAAGTAAGGGATAAACCTCAACTTCTATTCAAAAGACATGGGAAGAGTGTGAACCGAGTGATAGGCGAACCTATCTACGCCTATTGAGGAAAAAAGTAAATAAGTAATAAATACAATTTCAGAGTTTAGGCGGATATGTTAGAAGTATAGAGTTTAATATATACGATATCTAGTCCTACAAATTCTGATATACATTTACAATAACGTTCATCCTGTACAAGAGACAAGAGTCACTCGATGTACCAGGTTAATATTGTAGGTATGTATGGGTATGTCCCCATTCACATAAATACAGTAGTAAATACTGTATGTTGGTCTGCATTTGGAGATTCATTGAGGAATTCAATGGACTCACTTCTAGCAGTTGACTACTTCTACGTGCCGCTGGCGAATCTTATATGTGTTGTTCTTGTCCTAAGTATTATCGTTAATTACCAACCTCCGTTTGACTATTCTATTCAGTAACCTTCCCTAAGCTACAACAGTTACAGAGTAAGAGGTACAGCTTATAGAGATATGTGAAGATGATAACGGTTGACTCTAGACTTGAACAGGTTAAGCTTGTAGTGATCGAGGAAGCATTCTTTTGGGAGTCGGTTCAACAATGTAGTGGTCCGTGTGAAGAAGATGCTCGAGTGGAATTTACATATCACCAATGGAATACGAAGGGAATGAGGGTGGCTCACTTCAATGGGCGTGGCTTGGCGAGTCTTAGCCGTGAAGGTTTAGAACTGGTGGAACTAATGAATGTAGTTCGTCAGAACTTTTTCCATAGAAATAGCAACAGAGCAGCGAGAGGCTTGCGACATTTCGTCTGTGGGGAAAGTGGTTGTAGGGTGGAAAATAATTCAACAACAAGGCCGCAGGGACGCTTTTGGACTTTATCGAGTGTAGATTGGGCAGCACATGACCATATATGAGAGCATTACTACATTTGCGGTCTCATCCGGCTCTTATAAAAGTAGACAATATCAGGAGAGGTCAGGTACTTACTGGAGCGGTACAGGGGACAGACTATTTTTCCTTTATCTTCAGCGATGGATCGTTTGTACGAGTTCCACTTGAGGTCTAGATTGAGCTTAAGCCTCAATAGGCTCTCAAGTGCACCGGGTCTCACTCACTGAATATATACATATATATTAAGTCCGACAATTATTTTAAGACATCTTTTTATGTTTATACGTTCTTTTTATAGATCTTTTTATGCTCTGTTTATAATAAAGAGTATTAACGACATTTACCGGCCTGAATGTCCGAGAATTTTTTATAGAAAATATGCAACCTCCGGTAAATGTCGTTAATACTGTTTATTATAAAGAGAGCATTTGCTTAAATATTTATATCTATAAAAAGAACGTATAGACATAAAAAAATGTCTTAAAATAATTGTCGGACTCTGTCTATTTCATAATGTGTGACGTCATTTGTTTACATTTGGATACGCATCGAGCAGATATGAATGTGCAAGACAAAATCATGGAAAATTGTAGTTTAAAAAGAGTAAAATCGACCTTGCTAACCGAAACGCTCCCCCGTGGCTCAATCGGTAAAAGCACGTCAGGTTATATGACGGTTCCGTATAGGATACAGGTTCGATTCCTGTCGGAGGACGCATATTTTCTATGAAAATTTCTCGGACATTCAGGCCGGTAAATGTCGTTAATATTGTTTATTACAAACAGGGCATTTACTTGAATATTTGTATCTATAAAAAAACGTATAAACATAAAAAATGTCTTAAAATACACACACACACACACACACACACACACATATATATATATATATATATATATATATATATATATATATATATATATACCGGGTGTAACAGCAAATTTATTCAATTATCAGATTAAGTTCTGAATCGTTGTATCTTAGAAATGAATTATGAATTCTCCGAGTATTTTTATAACTCTATTGGACTTTTAATTGAGAAATAAGAATGTATAATTTATCTCCAACCTTAACAGAAGAATCGTGATGAAATCGATCATAAACGAAAATGACAGGTTCATCATTAATTAATCATAGCTAAGGATGGGAAGCTCATGAAGGATTGAAATAAAGTTCATACATATATATATTATTCTAGGATCACCTTATTCAAGATTATCTTCGCCCTCTCTAACCTTCTAACTTTCTGTCCTGGAGTAACAAGATTGCCTCACAGGTTTCATGTATGATTTCATTTTCAAGTCTTTTTTCACTACTCTTTGAACTGTCATAGCTGAAACTCCTCACTCACGTGCCAAACATCATATGGCATGAGTTGGATCTTTTCTAATTGATCTCTTTAGCTCTAAGTTGAAATGATGATCCCTCTTTCTATTTTGATGTCCTGATCCAGTTTTCCTCTCTACTGGTCCCTCTTTTTTTTAACTTATTCACCGTTCCCTTGATGGTTCTTGAATGGACTTGGAAGATGGAAGCCAGAGTATGAATGTTGGTACCGTTATTGAAGGCCTGAATGATCTTTTTCCTTCAACCATTGCTCAGTTGGGAAAACACTGAGTCTGAGACAAAACAATTCTAACTTACTTTCTTTTTAGCTGAATAACTCAAAGATTTTTTTCTCGGTGATTCTTACAACAAATGGTGTCAAGATGGCTAAACGTTTTACCTGAGAACATGGAAAAAGAAACTCAATTAGTTTAGTAGTTTCTAGATATTAAACATTTTGTGGAATGGACTGAAAATGTACTGTGATTAAGCGTTTTATTTAATTTTTCTTGTGTTCGTACAAGTTTTTCTTTTCTTTTCTTGAGACAAATTGTATAAAAACTGTCCAAATGTACATGCCTACCTAGACAACGTTACACCTATCTGAACATAGCTCGATCAGAACACATTTAAATACACACGGTAACCTACCAAACTCCATCGGCAACATACTAGTAGATAATACAAGTATAATAGCCTCATCAACATGGAAGAAAAATATGAAAAATAATGGAAACGCTAATAATAAAAACGGAAAAGCCAACACAAAATATCATAAATTATGAAAACGGCCGCAACGAGCTGACCGTGTTTGGAAAATAAAACATTCCTATAACTTCAGGTACATACATAAAAAATAAATACACATTCATTTAAAAATAAAAATCGTCCTTGATAATGGCTAGAAGAATAGGCGAAAGAGTTATATGCGCTCGGATACCCAGAGAATTTACACAGATTTTACACACTTTGTGTTCAGAAAAGAAAACGCTTTTACAAACACGAGAAAAATTAAATCAAAAACTTAATAGCAGTAACTTGTCAGTCGTCGTTTTTCCTTTTTTTTTTTCTTTTTTTTTTTGCAACTTGGTGTTCGACTTTATGATCAGAGGTTTAAGAATCGCAAGCCCTTCCGTGGATAGCAGCTTTGTGGAGCTACCGATGTGCGTGTAGAAACTGTATTGGTTTGGTGAGTAACGACTTCTGATGCCACTTTTGCTGCAGTAGTATTATGATTATTGGCCACAATTCGTTTTAAAGCTCGTGCACTAATTCCTCTTTTTGCTGATGATGTCTTGCTTTGTTTTGTGTAAGTTATCATGAGCATGGACACGACATCTTGTGACACATTCAATAATTCAGACGTTTTGGTCAAAGATGCTCCTGCTAATCGGGCTCCAATTTGTCCTCTTTCAGGCTGCGCATTTTAATATGAAGATAAATTTTACCTGAAGAGAAATAATGGCTTAATTAAGTGGAAAAGCAAGGTAGAGGGTTAAAATGCTGAGCAGTTACCTTTTTTTTTTTTTTTTACCGGTTTGATGTTTACAAATACTCGGAAATACCAGTATTGAAAAAATTGCTATTTTTGCAAGCTGTTCACATTATTTTGTCTAACCCCTGTATATTATATAAAGAAAGTGCAGTGCCTGTCTGTCCGTTTTTTCATCTCGGGGAATCATAAACAACCTGAAGTAACACATAGTAACTACTGTATACACTCTGCATATATATATATATATATATATATATATATATATATATATATATATATATATATATATATATATATATGCAGAGTGTATACAATAGTTACTACGTGTTACTCCAGGTTGTTTCATGCTAGACGCAATCGTCTAGCATATATATGTATATATATATATATATATATATATATATGTATGTATATATATATATATATATATTTATATATATATATATATATATATATATATATACATATATATATATATAGACGCAATCGTCTAGCATATATATATATATATATATATATATATGCTAGACGATTGCGTCTAGCATGAAACAGCCTGTCGCCTCTGAGTGTTGACTTCAATGTTCACTCTTATATTTACATATGCTCTATCTCTGATATTGACCACTTTATCCCATAAAAATAGCACACCTTAAAACTATATATATATTCCGTTTATACGTTATTTTTATAGATATGATTTATGTAAATGCTCTGATTTTTTCTTAATTAAACGGTATTAATTACATTTACCGGCCTGAATGTAAATGATACTGTTTAATTAAAAAACACAGCATTTAATTAAATAATTCATATCTATAAAAATAACGTATAAACGGAAATATATATTAAAATAATTCTGGGAATCAATCCATCTCATAATATGTTGTCATCGTTTACGTTAAGATATGTTTAGTGAGCAGAAAGGATCGATCGAGAAAAGTTGAGTTTATAAACAGAGATTCGGACTCCGCTAAACAAATGGCTGAAGGGTTAACAGCACATAAGATAACTGGTGTTTCCCATTAAGGGTTACAGGTTCGATCCCCGTCGGGGAAACACTTATTTTTTAGGAAATTTCTCGAACATTTAATGAAATAAGTTATATCTGTAAAAATAACATATAAACGGAAAATATATTAAAATAATTATCGGAATCAATCCATTTCATATTATGTTTTCATTGTTTACGTTAAGATACGTTTTGTGAGCAGATATAATAGATCAAGAAAAATTGTCGAAGGTATGTCTTTATAAACAGAGATTCATACCTTGCTAACCAGACTGTTCTTTGTGGTTGAAGGGTTAACAGCATATCAGATAAATAAGGTTTACAGGTTCCATTCCCGTTGTTTTCCACGAAATTTCTCGAACATTCAGGTTGGTAAATGTGATTCATACTGTTTGATAAAAAAAAACAAAAAAAAAACAGAGCGTTTAATTAAATAAGTTATATCTATAAAAAAAACGGAAAATATATTAAAATAATTGTCGGAATTAATCCATTTCAATATATGTATTTATATATATATATATAGGGGTTGAGCAAAATAATTGAAACACTTGTAAAATTCAAAGAAAAATTATTTAATATGGAGTTGGTCCTCCTTTAGCCACACAGACAGCTTTAATACGTCTCGGAATGGAATCATACAGCTTCCTGACTTCATCCAGAGGAATTTTCAGTCATTCTTCCATTAATACCTTCTCCAGCTCTTTACGACATGACGGTGGAGGATAGCGGCTCCTAACTTGTTGCTCCAAAATGCACCACAAATGTTCAATAATATTGATATCATGAAATTGGGGAGGCCACTCCATGTGTTCTAGCTCACTTTCCTGCTTTTCATATCAATTCTTAATCACTCGAGCGGTATGTATTGGAGCATTATCGTCTTGGAAGAGGCAGTCACCATCAGGGAATAAAGTCTTGGCCATTGGATGAACATGATCTCCCAAAATGTTCAGGTAATCTTTGCTGTTGATTCTACCATGCAGGGCAACTATTGGAGTGAGACATTTCCATGATATGGCGGCCCAAACTATCACTGATCCACCTCCATGCTTCACTGTTGGAAGAAGGCAGTCAGGGTTGTAAACTTCTTTGGGCTGCCTCCAGACATAAACTCGCCCTGAAGTTGGGAAAATAGAAAAACTGGGCTTGTTTGAGAATATGACTTGCTTCCATTGGTCTGCAGACCAGGCATTGTGATCTCTGCACCACTTCAACCTCTTTTGAATGTTGCGAGTGGAGAGAAGAGGTTTCCTCTAAGCGGCTCTTCCATGATATACAGCCTTATGGAGCTCACGGCGAACAGTTTTAGTAGAAACTGAACTATTCAGATGGTTATTCAACTCAGCAGTCACATTGGCTGTATTTGTCCGGTGATTTTTTTGCCACATTGCGTTTCAATGCACGTCAGTCCCTGTCAGTAAGTTTGCAAGTCCGGCCCGAATTGCTACTGTTGCTAGAGGTCTTGCCCTGTTTCTCGAATTGCATCAGTGTTCTTGATATGGTATCTCTTCAGTTCAGCAACCTTAGTGATCGAGGCTCCTGCTATGCGAGTTCCAACAATTTGCCTTTTTTGAACTTGGAGAGGTCACGCATTTAGCTTAAATTTTACTAAATTCTAAAATAAATAAGACAAAACAGTAAATTAGATAAATAAACGTATTTACGATAGATATATAATGTGCAATTACGAAGTTTTAGTTAAAGTTCTTAATATAATAGGTCTTTGAAATATAGGAGTGGATTTTGCAACTGTTTCAATTATTTTGTCCAACCCCTGTATGTAAGGTAGGTTCAACTGTAAATTCGATTTCAGTGTTTAAAGCACACAGGCCTCTAAATTGAAACATTTCTTTTTTTACATTTCTACTTTGCAGAATATTGCGAATAAACATTTCAAGTGAAAACTGAACACATGAAAATATTTGGGACTCCTATTACATTTTAGAGCAAAAAATGTAATTTATCCCGAACTTCTTACGCCAAGCAGCAACAATAACGACCACGATTACAGTTTTAGTTATTTCTGAGCTAAATGTGGAGCTTATTTTTATGGCTGTTATAAAACAAAAATATCTTCTTGACATACTTGCAAAAATTCTAGCCGTATAACTATATATCTATTTTTTTTTACTTGAAATCTAGATGCTCCCACTTTGTACTTTTGCAAGTAGTTATAAGCGTGACATACCTTTGGTGCATGTGTTATCTTGATTAATCCGTGGCTGCACGTGTTTTAGGCAAAATAATTGAATAAAAGAAGAAACGGGAAAATATTTTATACTTTTAACCCTTTTGAAACTGCCAAGTTAAACCTCCATATCCATTGCGGCCACACCCAATCATGGGAAAGGCTTCGGGAGTAAACCCTGAGGACAAATCCGGAGTTCGTGGAAATTCAATTTCCAATTTGGCGTCTGGTGCGGGATAATTCACTTCATGGCTTGAAAGAAGTTTTCAGCCATGGGTGGCACTCTTTCTAGAGATGGTATCTCGACAGAAACACCGAGGTGTAGGGTTGGCGTCCCACACTTTGTATCAGCTACCGAAAGAACTATGTTCCGATCAACCATAGGTCGAAGGATGATGTTGATAAAGTAGCCATGACATATTTGGGAAGGATATCAGAATAATCCACAACTTATACTGGGAGCAAACCACCTGCATATGGACAGAAAATGGATAGTCAAAAAAAATAGAAACAGGTGAGAAGGGTGTGTCTTCCCACCGGACGTATTCAACCTTTACAATAAGACGGTCCTGAGAAAATTAGAAGTCCTACCAGGATTTATTATTGGTGGCCGCAAACTTAACAACATAAGAAATGCAGATGACGCAGTGTTGATAGCAGACATAGAAAGGAAACTTCAAGAACTCCTACAAAAGGAAAACGAGAAGAAAGGACTAAGCATTAGTTGCAAGAAGACAGTTTGTGATCAAGAAAAGGAACAGCCCGACACGCGAATTACCAATTGGAGATACCAAATTGAAAAAAGTACAATTTAAATATCTTGGAAGCGTTTCAACATAGGGTGAAAAATGTGAAATTGAAATCCGAAGGCGCATTGGGATAGCGAATGGTGCCTTCCAAAAACTAAGCAAAGTATTAAGAAACAGGAAAATTTAGTTAGAAACAAAGAATAGAGTACTAAACTGTTACGTAATATCAGTCCTCCTATATGACAGTGAATTCTGGACAATCTCCTCACAGATGAAGAAGAGACTTGAAGCAACAGAAACAAAGAAAAGAGTACTGAACTGTTACGTAATATCAGTCCTCCTATATGGCAGTGAATTCTGGACAATCTCCTCACAGATGAAGAAGAGACTTGAAGCAACTGAAACAAAGAAAAGAGTACTGAACTGTTACGTAATATCAGTCCTCCTATATGGCAGTGAATTCTGGACAAACTCCTCACAGATGAAGAAGATACTTGAAGCAACTGAGACAAAGAAAAGAGTACTGAACTGTTACGTAATATCAGTCCTCCTATATGGCAGTGAATTCTGGACAATCTCCTCACAGATGAAGAGACTTGAAGCAACAGAAACAAAGAAAAGAGTACTGAACTGTTACGTAATATCAGTCCTCCTATATGGCAGTGAATGCTGGACAATCTCCTCACAGATGAAGAAGAGACTTGAAGCAACAGAAACAAAGAAAAGACTACTGAACTGTTACGTATTATCAGTCCTCCTACATGGCAGTGTATGCTGGACAATCTCCTCACAGATGAGGAAGAGACTTGAAGCAACAGAAACAAAGAAAAGACTACTGAACTGTTACATAATATCAGTCCTCCGTGAATGCTGGACAATCTCCTCACAGATGAGGAAGAGACTTGAAGCAACAGAAACAAAGAAAAGACTACTGAACTGTTACATAATATCAGTCCTCCGTGAATGCCGGACAATCTCCTTACAGATGAAGAAGAGACATAAAGCAACAGAAACAAAGAAAAGAGTACTGAACTGTTATGTAATATCAGTCCTCCGATATGGCAGTGAATGCTGGACAATACCATTCCATGAAGAAGAAACTTGATGCAACAATAATGCGTTTCTATAGAAGAACGCTGAGAATACCATGGACCGAACATGTGAGCAACGACAAAGTTTTAGAGAAAATGGAAACAAAAAGGACACTTCTACTTAACACCAGGAAGAGACAAATGAAATTTCTAGGGCACATAATGAGAAAAGAGGGCTTGGAAAAGAGGGAATTTACACAAGCTCGTCAGGTAGAGTATGCGCTGCTTCCCTCTGTCCCTCTTGCCTTCAATATGTCTTGTGAGTGCCAAATTCTACGAGCCCTCTTTCCTCATTAAGTGCAATATTTGGTTGATGGGCAAAAACTTAATGATACATATGAAAAAGCGTAGAAGGTGGAACTTTTCTAGAGTCACATTAAATTTAAAGAATTTTTTTAAAAAATCTCTGTCTGAATTTTTGTGACGAAATACATTTATACTAATGTCCTCAGCTTTGTTTTATTACAATGTTTCGGTCGTTGTACACTCCGACCGTCTTCAGATATATGTCGATCCGGGTAACAGTCATGGAATTTCAAAATGAACAATTTATTCAACCTTCAAGAGTAGATTGTTCTCGTTCCGCTATCCGTGTCTGGAGAATTTGCTGGCGTAGTAATTGTGTGTTCAGTCCTTGTGCTATGTAGTACAAACTTAAACTCAATGAAAACATGGCGGACAAAAACCGAGCAGTACGAAAAAATGAAGCCGAACCAAATATCGCGCGACATGACCAACGAAACGAGAATAACGTACCGTCCGTATAGACTGAAAATTGCCTGATAATTCTTTGAATTAGTAGAACATTTAAGGATTTTTTTTCTGAGTTGCATTTGATCGGATGCGCGGTACAACGGATAGCTGTTCGGATTGCAGAAGTCGGAGAGCCAAGTTCGAATTTCTATCATTCATTGAGATTACATACGCGTGTAGAGGACCGTGCGTGTGAATGTGTGACGGATGAGGAAGAGATACCTCTGGGTTAAGATTTCCCGCAGGCCGGTACAGCTATATAGAAATGTTGGACTATAATGGAGTCCAAAGAAGATAAAGAAACAAACAAGACCGATATACATGTATGCAAACAAATATATATTAATAACAAATTACAATGACATGAAGGGTTACAGAGTGTTGTATGGAGAAGTTATGGTGAGTGTGTTGAGTGTCCGTACGAATGCGTATATTGTTTTTAGCGTGTTCCCAGAATATGGGAAACGCTGTGTGCGTTAGAGGTCACATATTGGAATAAGTAAAAAAAAGAGAAAGTTTTTTTTTACCTCGCCTCACGTGCGAGGTTGCGGCCCGAGCCCTGAGTCGAGACAGCTGGCCGCACGTGTGCGTAAGCCGTAAAAAGAGAAAGAGGCGAAAGGTCAGCCCGTATTTATACTCGTGGGATAGAGACCCCTGTTGAAGGATTAAGGAAATGAGGAGGAGCTAACTGCGACACGCGCAAATAACCATCTCTTCTCCAGGAGCAAGTATTCCGATGTGGTGCAATGGCCAGCAAGCTTATCTTGCTAGATCAGTTACGGCTGTATAGGGATTTCGATCCTTTCTGGGTGCCCCATACTTTCGGCCTTGTGCCACATCTAAGCTAAGCGTAGAAAATCATTTTTGGATACCTCCATGTGGTGTAATAGTTAGCAAGCTTGTGTCGCTAGATCAATTACAACTGAATAGCGAGTTCGACCCTCACTGGGTGCCCATACTTTCGGCTTTGTGTCACGTTTAAGGTACGCTTAGAAAATCATATGTAGACACTTCAAATCACCCCTCCCCTCCAGCAGGACAGACTGCAATCGGTCTAGGAGAAGGAAAACTCTAAATTCAAACCAGGTTGGAGATGGTTGGGCACCGTCAGGCTATCTTACTCGACACGCCACTGCTGCAGTATATGTTTTACGACGTGAATGGGTTACGGGACCCATGGTCGTTATTAAAACACAAACACGCCTTCAAAAATCATTCAGACACAGGGTATTAGAGCTTTATATAATTTTTGGTAAATTGAGCAAAAACAGGCGATCCATCATACTTCAGATGTTTTCGGTGAAGGATCAGTTGTCCAACCGATTTCAGATATAATTACTGCCGCTTAAAAGAATATCGATACCTATACCTTATGGTTTACTTTAGCGAAACTGATAAATAAAAAAAGACTAAACAAACAAACAAAAAAAACAGTGTTTCGAGCCAACCGCCTTAACCATGAGAACAATTCCATATTGTTTAGTAATGTTTTGACCTTTACTGACAAGTTTCAATGAAGTTTGCATTGGTAAAAAGGCGAAAAGAAACGTTGAAGGAGAAAATACTTGTGGGATGAGTATACAGATGCTGCATTTATCTGAGAAGACGAAATGTATATATATATATATATATATATATATATATATATATATATATATATATATATATATATATATATATATAAACAGCGTACGTGACAACTGGAATCCGACCAAAAATTGAAAAGTCAGCAGCTCATTGGGGGAAAAAAGAAGAACGTTATTGTAACAATAAAGGAAAGAAAAAAAAGAGATAATAGCAATGAAGATAAACGTATGTATGGGGAGAGGGCATATATATACACGTGTGCAAATTAAGGAATTGGTCTACATACTTACGTAGGAACCTTCATGTAAATAGATAACTCGACAAAAACGGCCTGAAAATTAATGAAAAAAAATTTTCTTCGTGTTAAATGTATATTTCATTATTTAGAAGAAACACTAAAGTATTTTTTGAATATTTTTTGAAATTTTTTAATCATTCTTAGCATGTCTTAATTTTAGTTAAAAATATTGTTTACGAAATATCGAACAAAAACTCGATATCAGCCATTTTTTTTTTTAAATTTTGATTTTTGAAAAATAAGTTAAATTACTTGTTTAAAAATCGTTTAAAAATTTAATTATACGTTTTTCAAAATTTATTCAAAGAAAATTAGAAAATTTAAAGTTTATTTAAAATATTTTGAAAGAAACTTTTACTTACTTTCTTCGTAGAAAAATGTTGTTTAAATAAAAGGGCGCCGATCTTAACATTTTCGACGTTTTGACAAGTGATGAAAGATGTCATTATAAATTATTGACAGCTGACGTGAGATTCGAGTTCTCATACGGAAGTACAGAATGGACATATTTTTTTTAATTGGACTTGCTTAAGTAGTACCTTGTAATAATTAAAGTAAAAAAACTTTCAGCATTCCAATTTTTGGATTTTTTTTTGTGTTTTTAGTACTGTAGCTTTCACTATAAGTTTGTTGATACTATCTGGAGAAATTATAAATACTATAAAAAAAAAAATTAATTAAGATACAAGTGCTGCACTGCTGTTTCAGGGCCCATATAGACCCTACTAAATAAAGTCAATTCAGATCTATCATAAAAAAAATTATATCCTCAGTAAAAATAATCAAACATAGTAAAAGTCACAGCCTATTTTCTCTGAAAAAAAAATGAATTTTCATATTTTTATTGGGGTAAAAATAAAAAAAATGATTTATCATCTGAAGAAAATATCAAGGAACATTTATGTGAACCCCATGAAACTAGATATTTTCTGAAAGCAAACAATATGATCTTTCATTTAAAAATAAAATTGGTCAGTTTAAATGACTCAAGAAATTTTTTCAGGGGCCAAAATGAGAAAAAAAAAATGTAAATTTTGCATTTTTTGTAGTTCTA
This sequence comes from Acanthosepion esculentum, assembly GCA_964036315.1. Classification (NCBI taxonomy): domain Eukaryota; kingdom Metazoa; phylum Mollusca; class Cephalopoda; order Sepiida; family Sepiidae; genus Acanthosepion; species Acanthosepion esculentum. The sequence goes on along the minus strand of OZ038517.1, from coordinate 54,174,408 downwards.
AGCAAAAATTTTCCCCATTACACGCATAAGATTGAGAACTTTGCATTCTATGATGGGTTTAATGTTGCTGACGAATGAGAATATTTACCTAATATTTTGTTGGATTTTCCTAAATGACAGAAACAAGCATTTTAATCAGCTGTGGCTGAGTGAGATAAAATTTAACAAGACATGTACATTAAATTATGCTATAATTTAAAGTACACTTATGAAATTTCATTGTCTTTTTTATGCTCACTTTATTAAATTTTAAAAATATCTCATAGAAAAATATCATAACTGACATAATACAAAAATAATACTGTATAAATTTCATTCAATGAAATTTATACAGTATTATTTTTGACGTATTATAAGTGACGTTTTTTTATTGCACACATGATACTTCCGGTCTTCCGTAGATTTCATTGGCAGACACATTATTGACACATGATTGAGACAAATTAAATTTTTTAATATAGATCTGTTCGTTAGTTTGTAATATGCTTTGGAATTTATAATCTGTAAATATATATCTACTTAATAACAACATTCGTAAAGTTGTACAAACTTTTCCCTAATTTTATAAGAATTAGCAACATAATGTAAAAATTAAAAAAATTATTTCAGAAACAACAAATAATTGTTTTAAAAATTTATTTTTTATCGAAATATATTTTTGCTTTCAGACAATATTGTCCATGTTCATCAAAATAAATAAAAGCAATTAAAAGCTTTTGAAATTAAATAATATTTTTGTTTTAATGAGTTTTGTATGTTACATTTCGGAGATGATTTTCAGGTAGAGGTGGTCCATCAAAAAAAAAGTAAAAACATGATTTGGTTTCCTCAAAGCCTTGTGCTTTTAACTAATATAATCACTAAACTCCTCAAAATTAAAATTATAGAGTTTTCGTACAATTAGTTGGAGGGGGGGTAATACATATGAAAAAAAAAATTCTGCCATGACTTTAATAAAAAAAAACATATTTATAATAAGTTCCATTATTTGTGAATAGTTTCTGAAAGTTTCATTAAAATTCGACAATTATTTTTATTTTTGCAACATTTTCCAAATTAATGTGTGTCATACAAAAAAAAACGTGCTTAAAATTTTATATGTTATGTTACTAGATCCGGTGATACAAAGAGAAACAAGGTTTTTTTTAATCAAAATTTAGAATGTTCGATAAAGAAAGAAAATTTTTTAAAAATAATTAAAAAATACTTTGATCTTTCCTCTCAATAATAACATAAGTTTTTAGACGCTAAAATTTTGTTTTCGTGAAGTTTGGCGTATTTTTTTATCATGCTATGCCATTTTTTAGCGATTTCGTGGGGTGGCCTATTACGTATACGTGAATATCAGCTGCGCGTGAGTGGGTGTCTTTACATTTGGGTAGATGTATTTGCATAGATAGATAGATAGATAGATAGAAATGAACAGGATGAGAGAGATAGAGATAGATACATACATACATGCATAGAAATGAATAGACTGATATAAAGGGTGTTCCAATAACTTGGACTGATTGTTAAATGTGAATTCAGTTTAAGCGTCTAATGATGTTTTTTTTTCTTTTTCTTTCAGATTTGGTGGAAATTTGGGCGATATTACTTTTCACGCGTAATTTTCATGACTTAAATAACATGATTCAATAGAAAAATAAATAAATGTTCACCAATAACACTGATTTATTTACTGCTGACTTTGATCCGTCTTAATGAAACACCTTTATATATAATCCGTCTTAATGAAACACCCTTTATATATATATATATATATATATATATATATATATATATATATATATATAGATAGATAGATAGATAGATAGATATAGATATATATAGAGAGAGACAGACAGACAGACAGACAGAGACAGAGGAAAAGACAGATGTATGGTCCAAGATAGATACAGGGTGAGATGGATAAATATTCGCCATTTTATATTTTCAATATCGCGCATGCGCGTTGTTTGTTTTTTATTTTGTCGACTGCACCTTATAGTAGGATCAGTTGGTCACCGTCTGTGCGAAAAAGAGAACCATGACGCAATTCACTCCCCCAGAAATTTGGAAACGGCATGCTCTACTGCTTGTCATACGAGCCAGAAGCTCCAATAGGAAAATTTCAAAATGTTTGGGTGTCAATCTGTGGACAGTACAAAGGATTCGGAAAGAGTTGGCTGCATCTAATGGTGATTATGAAGGTAGGGCAGCTCGGAAAACTCACTATAATTGTTCTGATACGAACTCCCGAATTTTTTGGTGAAGGCCTAAGATTCAACACGGAAACCTACATTAAGTACCATGAGGTAGTGCTTCCTGGGTCAAGTTGGTTTGCTATGTCTGGCAACAGGACTTTGCACCATGCCACACAAGTGGGAGAACCCAGTCATGGCTGTCAGGCGATTTCTGCGACCACATCACCCCTTACATCTGGCCACCTAACTCCCCAGGCTGCAATCCCCTTGTGTGGGGCAAGAGACGAACAAAAGTTCTTGTAACATCGAAGATGAACTGAAGGCAAGGATTGTGGCTGCAAGGAGACCGTCCAGAAGGGTTTCAGGAGATTCTGAAGTCGTGTTTGAAGCCAAGGGTGATTTTATTGAATAAGTTTAATCATTAGTATTTTAAGATATTTTTGTGTACTTTTTGTAAATATATCTGTTAAATATGAGATATCATGAGTTACCAAGGCACATGTTGAAGTTTAATTTAGTAATAAAAATATTTATAATATTAAAAAAATAAACATAAACTAAATAAATAGTAACTATTTTAAAAAGTCAATAGTAACAACAACAGTATCAATTCACAATCGTTTAATATTCCAAACATTTACGCCACTTAGTGTCTTCCATAATTTACCTTTCCTTAACACCATAAGATTTTCGAATGTTTCAGAGAGTTATCTAATTGCAGTATTTTTTTTTCTCCGTGTTACTTCTGTGTAGAAATAGAAGTTATTAAATTAAATTTCGACAATTGCCTTGATAAAGTTTCTCAAGGAACGAAGCGCGTTGCTATAAAAGCGCGTCGGTATATATCAATTTTTGTAATCATTTCACCCCAAGCAAGGCGATATAACACTAAGACGAATGGGATTCCCAGGTAGTGAAAGAGAATGAGAAGACTTTAGTGAAGAGAAAGGGCAAAATAAAGGAACAATGCCCAGGAAGACAGAAAATGGCGATTGATGTTTAAATTTCTGAAGATTGTAGGCGACAGAAATGCAAGAAATCAGAAAAAACGTTCCACAGACGAGAAGTGCGAGAAAAGAAACTATTAGCATAGAACTTACGGTTGCATCTAGGTCGTTCAACTGTAAAACGGTGAGACCTAGTTGCCAATCTAGTAGCACGCTTAAATTCATGTAGTAGGGACACAGAGGCAAAAAAAGCTCATCAGAAGAGATATCATGAAAATATTTGTAGAAAAGTGTTATAGTGAAAGACACCTGGTCTAGAGAATAGACCCTCCCACCTATTATAAGTAGGAGTCAGTAGGTAGTCGAGGAGGAGTAGTTATCAGCGACCACAACTCGATTACTCTGCGTAACACTTTATTACACGTTCCTAACGTTTCTGTACGTTTACCCCATTTAGGACGCATTTAGTCCGACTACATGTTCTATTGTGGAAATAACTCCACAACAAAAAGGCAGAGGGAAGCCGCGTAACGTCGGTGAGAAAGTGAGTGAAGTCGAGATGTCAGGATTATGGAACATTCTTTGAATTTTGCCAAGAATCTCAAGATGTAGATCAGGAGCACCAGATTGTCTTTATAGATACATTTATGTATATTTTAATTTTTACGCACGCACGCGCACACACACACACAAAACATATATATATATATATATATATATATATATATATATATATATATATATATTGTTTTCATCTTTCGGAGTGTTGTCCTTATCTTTATTGCCATATTCACGACGTTTCGGCTGTTGTACGCCCCGGCCTTCCTCAGGTGATATACGTTAGAATTTATTTAGTCCACGGGGGGGGGGTAGATTGTTCTAATTCCACGTGCCATACCTTTTTGGGATGAAGTAAACACTAGAAGGAACTGTATTAATAAAAGATGACATTACATCCCCTAGCTAGATTAAACCAATACAGACTGATAGGTAAATAATACGGGTGCAGGACGACTCATGATCGCCAACTCAACGCTGCTGACTCAACACCGCCTATTCAACACCAACCAACTCAACTCCAGGGCAACTCATCGCCAGCCTACTCAGCGTGAGGACAACTCAAAGACATGCAAATTATGAATGTTTTTCGTTAAAAAAAAAAGGGAAAAATAATTTATTAAGGAACTTTTTTAAATACATGACTTTATTTTTAATTTAAAAACTTGTTGAAAATTCTATGCAATTCCATTAAATTTACATTATTCGGATTGTTATCCTCATCTTCATTTCCATAGTCACAACGTTTCGACTGTTTTACGCTCCGGCCTTCTTCGGATGATTGGAATTTCGAACCGAACCCTTTATTTCGGCCACTGGGGTAGACTGTTGTAGTTCCCCGTTCCATGCCTCTTCCGGATGTCTCAGTTATTTCTCTTTAACTCAACATTTCAAGTTTTTTGGTTCACCACTGCTGTAGTCCTCAAGGACACACGGCCTAGGGCAGTGGCTTTCAACCTTTTTGCTTCTGCGGAACCACAAGGAAACATTCCAGTGGCCCGAGGAACACCTGCGTTAAATTAATTGTCTACTTAATAGTACTTGTGTAACTTCTTGCGGAACCCTGGTTGAAAACCACTGGCCAAGGGGATAAACACGTTGCTAGATCCAGTGATGAGATCCAAGGAGTTGTGAGTTCAATACCAGGCTATATTGAACAAAGAAGATTCATCTTATGTATTTTTATTTGTGCTCTAATACTAATATAATATCTGTCTATATTTCTGAGATGAGGTATTATGTACAGTATTTACATTAGTCGGACTATTGTCCTCATCTTTGTCGCCATTTTTGTCACAACGTTTCGGCCGTTGTACGCTCCGGCCTTCTTCAGGTGGTTGGAATTTCGAACCGAACCCTTTATTTCGATCACTGGGGTAGACTGTTCTAGTTCCACGAGCCATGTTTGATGGATGTCAGTTATCAGTTATCTCCTGGTAATTTTCCCTCTGAAAGTTCTCCACTGCCTGAATCGGGTATTGAACTCACACTCTTTGGGTCTGTCACTGGATCTAACCAACGCCTTTATCCACTGTTTTGTGTTGTTGTCCTCCTCCTCCTCCTCTTGTACCCGCCTATCCCAGTTTTGGGGGTCTGCTGCTATGTACCCAGGGTAGTTGTTACGTTGTAGGGTACGGCCGAAACGTTGTGACAAAAATGGCGACAAAGATGAGGACAATAGTCCGACTAATGTAAATACTGTATATATATAATATGTGCGAACATTAATTATATGATATGCACTTCAAGATACCCTCCCCTGTGACGAATGGTATTTTACTTAATGTAGAGACTGTTTATTTTGTTACAATCATAGCTTCTAGGGTTTATCGCGACACAGAAATTACAATGTTTCGAAAACGAAGCTTAAATCTTAAATTAAACTTAAAATTTGAAGTTCAGTCCCATTTGCAAGCTATACTGAGAATAACCTTCGAAAAAAATTGATTTACTAAAGCTAAAGTATTATATATTTTAAGTTGGTGGGGGAATGAGAATCCAGAATTTTTTTATAAAGGGGATGTTGGCATTTTTTATGAATTATGAAAGCAAGTGTAAATTTCAAGCCGGTTAAGGTTGGGTGGGGGTTTGAGATTTCTGTCTGTTGATACTCACTTCCTTTCAAGCGATCATGTATTCGCAATCTGTTTCTATTTTATCTGGTGTTACATTACAATACATTTGGCATTTTTATTTATTTTTTTATTAATTTTCTTCTTTTCTAAAACTACATCGAGATTTTCTTAAAGGGCTTTTCAAATATGATTAAGTCATATTACTTACATTTATTTTTTTACTTAGAAAGATCTAAAATACTATATTTGTTTTATCGACTATATATGGTATTGTAAAATTAATATATTAGCATTTAATTACGCATTTATAACTTATTTTATTTATGGTCAAATAATAGATATAATTATGTAAATCATTTCAGATAAAGTATTAGTGAAATCTGACAAAACGGGAAATTTTTACAAATTAGCAACAAAAGACTATAACAATCTAGTTAAAAAAAATTAAGAAAAAAGAACTACATAAAAAATTAGCAAAGAAATATAAACAAGCTAATAATAATAATAATAATAATGATGATGATGATGATGATGATGATGAGGATGATGATGATGATGATGATAATTAGTTTACTCCGAAATCCAATAAAAAAAAAAAAATCCCCTTGGCGGTCAAGGTTAAAACGCAAATCTCTAACAATTTTAACGAATACGAATGAAATTTCATACCGGATCGGTCGTCTCCCGGGTCAACAAGGGCCTCGTCTCTCAGAGAGGAACCAGTCTGAGGACGAAAAATCTGTTACTGGAACAAACTCCTCCACGAACGAAGAGACACTAGGTCACCAAAACCGGATTATTGCCAACCTTGGACCAAGTGACTCAATACCAAATCGACTAATAAAAAGAAAACGAACTAAATGGACCCGCGAAGAGTATCGACAAGTCATGAATGACATCTTTCTTCACTGCTCTCGAAACCCCAGCAAAGAACACCACCAATCAAACATAACCCAAGATGCAGATTCTGTGACAAATATCCAGAAACCATTGATCATCTTATATCAGGTTGCACGATATTGGCATCCACTGAATATAAAACCCGGCATGACAGAGTGCACCAATATCTGCACTGGAAAATTTGCAACTCCTATGGGAAGGAAACTGGAAGAAATTGGTACGAACACCACCCTGACCCGGTTACGGAGATAGGACCTGTTACAATTCTATGGGACTACACAATACACACTGACAGAACAATCAAAGCCAACCGCCCAGACATTGTTATTAAAGACCACAAACAAAATAAGTGCCTCCTTATTGATATGGCAGTCCCTGCAGACTGCAATGTGTCTTTGAAGATATTCGAAAAACTGTCAAAATACAAGGACCTTGAAATCGAAATCTCAAAAATGTGGCACATGGGAACATCAACAATTCCTGTTGTAGTTGGAGCCCTTGGACTGGTTGGAAAAGATTCCAGTAGGCTGATTGAAGGGATCCCTGGAAGTCCATGCCTCAAAGAGATACAAAAAATTGTTCTGACAAGTACAGCCCACACTTTACGAAGGGCTTTATCTATGTAATTATTTTTTTATTTTTTTTGCAGTGGAAAGTGTCATGATGCCATTTCTAACCTTAGGTCCCTGGGAGGGACCCGGAAAGAAATGTGTAAACGCCAGATATCAAAGGAAATAAAAATAATAATAATAATAATAATAATAATAATAATAATAATAATAATAATAATGTTAATATGGTAGAAAATATAAAAGTAACGAGTAAGAACATCATGGATAAATTAAATAGTAGTGATAGAGTAGGTAAACGTACCAAAAGAAGGTTGCTATATTACCATCAAGAACCGTAAATGCGATTTGGGGGCTAATCCTACTACCAGAAATATAAATCCAACCCGGCCTGAGATCGGTAAAATTAGTAAAAAATCATGGAAAGGGTTAACAAACAAATAAAGATTTACCTGGGATTAACACTATGGATTAATACCAAAGAAGTCACTGATTGGTTTACAAATATTAACGATAAATCAAACAGTACCCTAATACAGTTCGATATTGAAAAATACTAGCCATCAATATGAAGAGGACTTTTCGCGACTGCCCTGGAATTTGCTACTCTATACTCTGACCTATCAGAGGAAGAAAAAAACATAATTTATGAATGAAAAAAAAAAAATCTGTACTCATTCATAATGGCGAATTTTCGTAGAAAATGTGCGTTCTCCGACAGGAATCGAACCAGACGTTTTCTCTGTAGCTGTGGGCGATAACACGTCAACTCAGTTAACGATACCATATAGAACACGGGTTCGATTCCTGTCGGGGAACGCATATTTTCTACGTAATTTGTCGAAAATTCATGCCGGTAAATTTAATTAACACTGTTTAATTAAAAGACAGAGCATTTAATTCAATAAATTGTATCTATAAAAATAACGTATAAACAGAAAATAAGTTTCATTAAAAACGACTGACTAGATACTGTGGTTAATTTTTTTACTTTATTTTTTTTCTTGTGTCCTTATAATTTTCTTCTTTTCTGGACATATATTGTATAGAAATTGTCCGAATTTTCTATATGTCTAAGCAATTTCGGCTATACTTTTAGCCATTATCAAGGATGATATTATTTTTTACCTTTAACTATATGTTATGGATTGTTTTATGTGTGTATCTAGAGTCATAGGGGTGTTTTATTTTCCAAACACGGTCAGCACATTGTGACCGTGTTCATAGTTGATATTATTGAGTTTTGGCTTTTTCTTTTCTTTTAATAATGCTTCCATTATTTTTTAGCCCCTTTTTACATGTGGGTGAGGCTGTTATATTTGTACTATCAACAAGTAGATTGCTGATAGTGTTTCGTACCTCAAAGATTACCATATTTAGACTCTTTCTTTCTAAGTTAACCAATAACAACACTGAACATACAGATAAAAACAATAACATTAACAATTTTCTATAAAAATCAAATGCACAGTAACTATAAGCAAGATGAATCTTCCCTTAGAAACATTATAAGAAATATGCAACTCCAGTTGACAAAAATTAGAAAATTAATTATTTACTATAAATAATTTAAACTGATAACCTCATGGTTAACCATAATAATTCCCCTGTTAAATTCAAATTACAAAGAACCAATATTAATTATAAATTCACATGTCCCTTAAAGAACTGTGCCCTGATCAAACAAAATTCATAAATAATTATATTGGATAAACTACAACATACCTAACAAGAAGACTCACTTCACATCTCTCTGATCTTAGGTCAATTAAGTTTCATTTAAATACACATGGAGATTACCAAACTCGAGGTCGGCAATATACGAATACACCGGTGCTCTATGTTCCACAGATTCGTCTCAATAACCAATATTAGTTCCGTGATCGCTGTAAACACAACAATAGCGATAAATGCTTTTCAAGACATTTGTTGGGTCGGGAAATAGAAAAAACACACAATCACTTAATCGGCAGTGTCTTCGGAAAACGGACCCCTACACACTTACTGCCTGGCCATTTCACTGATTCGCTCACTGTCCGATTCATTATATGGATACTGGATAGGGGACTCGCCACCTCTTTCCATCCACTCGTGTTCCACCAACAGGATAGGAGGGCCATCCGGACAGGTTTTGGGTGGTCAGTCTTAAAAAGGACCATATATTTACGGCTATGTACGTTCGACAATTCAAAGGTGGGCTGGAGACAAGATTCTTGAAAAAGCCTGGTCATTAAATTTACTGAAGGATGGGCTGGAGACAAGACTCCTGAAAAACCATGGTCATTAAATTGAGTTAAAAGGAAAAAGAATCTATCTATTCATCTATATAAAGATGAGTGAGAAGTCGTATTGCTACATTATTTAACGTCGCTAATGAAAATTATCGTTCAGTCAAATGTTACTTGTCCCCAAAAGTTTTCATTTACTTATCTGTTATTCTATTTCCTTTTGGTCAAGTGGGTGGCTACTTTGAAGATCTCATTTCGCAGACTTTACTGATGATCATAAAAACACAAGAAACTAAGATAAAACCTTTTACCATCCTCTTGTATGTGGGAGTCCCGATCGCAGACGACTTACACCGACTCAAAAAGCAACGGGTTTTCAAATTTGAATTTTCTTCCCTTTTATTTGCCATTACGTTAGAAGCAGGCGAATGGTATAAATAATAAACTAACCAAAAGAAAATAACGATCTAAATAGATCTGAATTTTTATAATGCTGGAATGAGACTTGCTCTAAAAATGGAACAGCAATGAAAGTTATTACAAAAATTAGGAATGAAGCAGGCGGGAAGGAAGACAAAATGAAAAAAGAGAATCAAAACTGACGGGTATTGTTCGTAAAAGCATTCGCCTCATTTATAATTCAAATTACTTCTATTTGTATTAGCAAACATTTTCCTTTACTAGTCGAATACCCGTCCTACGTAGGGAAAAAAGTAAGTTGTTATAAAAATTCTCTTACTGCTCTAAAACTTCTGTATAAACAACATTTTCAACAAGACATCTATTTTCTCAAGTTATTTTTGTCATTTTAAGTCCAGTTGAATCTTCTACACAGAGCTTACCCGTGGCCACCGATGTCACGGCTTACCACGAAAAAAATATATATAAAAAAAGTAATTTTCTAATATTTATATTATTATTAATAAATTAATTAAAACAAATTATTTTTTACTTGTTTAGATAATTCGGCACAGATTTAAAAAAACATAATTAAAAATATTGTTTTAGCTTCTGTAATTTTTTCTGCTCCGCTCAACTAATTTCTAATAATATGACATGGCAAATGACAGCAATGGTTACTACGAATACTGCAGACAAGATCGTAACTAACGTTGTCATGCCTCAAATTATAGAATTCGAAACAAATTTAATGACATTAATTTATTTAGAATGATGTTCATCGTGTACAAGGTACAGGAGCCACTCGAGGTAGAGGGATGCAGAGTAAATTATGTGGGGAAAGATAACGATTAACCATAGATTTGAACAGGTTAACATTGTAGTGATCGGGGGAAAATTGCACAAGCTCACTCGGTACTTCTACTTTTGGGGACGCCTCGGGCGCTGGGTAATGACCAAGAGGTGGAATGGCCCGCTCGAGCTTGAGCTAATATTATTTTTAAACTTTCCCGGCAAAAGCCAGGGAAGTATGACTTGAGTATAATACGACCCCGTGTTTATATAGTTAAAAACAGGGAATGAATTACATCTTTGAGTATAAAACATCTCCGTGATTCTGAAGCTAAAAACGGAATAAAATACATCCTTATGTATAATACTACCTCGCGTTTTTCTGAAGCTAAAAACACGGAATAAATTACATCTTTAAGTTTAAGACGACCTTGTGTTTTTCTGAAGTTAAAAACAGGGAATAAATTACATCCTTGAATATAATACCAACCCGTAGTACAACCATCGCTATGTAAATTATTTTTGAAATGTTGTACCATATTATTTATTAAAATAGGAATGTCATGCATATATTTTACTAAAATATTTAATTTTTCACCATATTAAAGAATAGAAATAAACCGGATATTTAGGCATTGTGAGTTTCTTTTCCTAATTCCCGTTTCAAAACTTATTTTCGAATTTTCGGGAAAATGTGTTAACTGGACATACCCGGTAACACATTTTTAAGGCGTTTGCAGTAAAATTAGGTAGTAATAACACCATACGAAAATATACACTTTCCTTTTTACTAAGTGAGTGACAAAGAAAACTCTCTCCCTTTCTTCTATATATTTCCTTTCCTTTCCTTCCTTCTATTGTTCCTATCCTCGGTAACAGACATGAACCAGGACTTAGTTTATTGTGGGTCAATGAACGCCATAAAAAATCTACCAATGACAACACGTCACGCCAAAAATCAAACGGGGAAACACAGATGTGTCAGCCCAAATAAAAAGAAGAAAACCACGCACAAGACTAGAGACGCTGCAGTGAAGAGGAACTTGATTCGAAGTAGCAGTTCAAGACGCAAAGGTTGGTGATTCATCGGCTGTGAGTTTGACCTGACGTACAACTCCAGAAGAGAAAGAAGAAAGGATGAATGCAACGAATTAATTTCCGTCAACCAGAAGGAACACAACAACCCTGTATGAACTCTCAAATCACGAAAAAGAACTATGACGATAGTCAACCATTTTAAACACTGTAACCAAATGGAGTCAACAATAAATGGTACTATAGACAGTAAATTTGTCCTTTACTTCCTCTCTATATGCCACATGTTAATTAATCAATCATACTTTTCTGTTTGATATGATTTTATTATATTTCTATATCTTAATAAACTCTGAAAATAAAAATAAATGTCATTTGTTAAGAATGAAGAGAGAAAACTTTATAAAAATACAAGAAAATCAAAATCTGAACAAACTTTATCTCGAGAGCAAAACTCATCTAATAATAAATGTGTCAACAAACCGAGGAACAGTATGGGAATTATCGCCCCATTTTTCAAGCGGAAAAAAACGGAAAAAAAGGTACAAAACATAACAAATTTTGTGTATTCCTTTTTTTAAAGATTTTTTTTCATTAATTTCGGTGAATTTCCTGCCTTTGAGACAAAAGACGTTAAATTACGCTGATTCCCAAAGAACAAATATGGCCGACATATCAAATACCTTTTGTAAACAATTGTTATCAACACCTGTCGATATTGCTTTATTTTATACCAGCTTAAAAGCCGCCATATTTATTTATTTATTTTTTTGTAAAATACTTGGATATGATATAATGAATAATTTGCAGTAAAAAAGGCAATTTTCGATTTTTTGTTGAATAAGCCCCTCCTCAGTCGAACACGTCATTTGTTTCATAGAATTTACTTGATAAATACAAGTTTATTTTCATTAAATTAGTTTTACTTCAAAATGAAGCATATACTTTTCTTTTTATGTGCCATGTCCTTTTCAGCCTCCCTCTATCCTTTGCAGGTCTCAGCAAGTTCCTTCTCTCTGCTTCCTCCCCCAGACCACGTTCTGTCATCCACTTGCTTAAATATATGGTGTGACAATATTTCCCGGCACACGAGTATGCAGCAGAACGGCGATTGAGAGCCCTTTGAGTAACATCAAATGTTACCAAAACATGACCAATCTTGTCTATTTCCTTTATTAATTTTTTTTAATCAATTTCGCTGAATTCCCTGTCTTTGATACAAAAGAAGTTCAATTACGCTGATTCCTAAAGAACAAATATGGCCGACATATCAAATACTTTTTGTAAACAATTGTTATCAACACCTGTCGACATTGTGTCTTATTCTATATTGTGCTCACCCTAATCAAAATCACGCGAACGGTCCATCTGGGCCCTGCATGATGCTTTTCACCTCTATTTCTTCTTAAAATTCAATGGCAATGTCCTCATGAAGATTGGAAGCAAGCTTGGTACGTTGGAAGCTTCTACTTCGTGAAATCGACTTAGCCTTCTGAGCTATGTCAAGGTTTAAGCTTCGTGGAAACAATGGATGAACCAAACTCGGACATGAGTGGTTTCGACGACAACGCTGAGTGTATTTGTAATCTTGCTGTTTCAAATAAGTTATTTTTTTAAAGCTGAATAAACATTTCTGTAGATGTTTACTTGTATATAATACGACCTCCGCCCCGTTTTAGGCCTTTAATTTTCATTAAAAATTTATCATAATATAAACAAGAAAATGCGGTATTTCCAGCTCGTTAGATAGGTAAAGTGCCCTTTCCTTCGGCTACTTATTCATTCTATATGTTCTGTGAGTATCGAAATCTACAAGCCCTCTTTCTTTATGATGTGTCCCAGAAATTTAACTGTCTTTTTCTGATTGAAGTATAAGTGACTGAAAGTAATTCGTTTTCATTTGTCCTAAAACTTGCTTTCATGCTACTTCTATGTATCTCGATATCCTTTTGTAGAACAACATCTGTGCTGCCTCGAGTCTGTGGGGAAACTGTCCGCTATTCACTCGGATATCGGAGGATTGATATGACATGGTAGTACAGTACTTGTTTCTTTGTTTCTCACGAAATTCTCCTGTTTCTTACATATGACCCTCCCCGGAGAAAAATAAATATGATTTGAATCCAGCTATTTATTTCTCCCAGACTAACTACCACTCAAGGCAAGAGAGGATAGTCTGCTTCGCTATTTTTAGGCTATAGCTGGAGGAAAATAGATTCGTGCTTTTTTTGCCAAGGACATTAGCGTGAACTGAATGAAATTGAATCGGAATTTGAACTGGCTGGCCGATTCCAAGTTTAGCGCCGATAATCGTTACGCTACCATATATAACTCGATGCAGTCAGACATTGGGAGAGGAAGACTGAAATGGCTGTGAAGAAGAAGAAGAAGAAGAAGAAGATGAAGAAGAAGAAGATGAAGAAGAAGAAGAAGAAGAAGAAGAAGAAGAAGATGAAGAAGAAGAAGAAGAAGAAGAAGATGAAGAAAAAGAAGAAGAAGAAGGTGAAGAAGAAGAAGATGAAGAAGAAGAAGAAGAAGATGATGAAGAAGAAGAAGAAGAAGAAGAAGAAGAAGAAGAAGAAGAAGAAGATGAAGAAGAAGAAGATGAAGATGAAGAAGAAGAAGAACTCACAAAAAGATACAGAGGAACCTAAGTAGCTATAGATGCGTGCAAGAGAGGGTGTGTGTATGAGACCGGAAGTGGTGCGTGTGAAGAGAAAAAGGTGCGTGTAAAAGAGAGACTGCGTGATTGTTGAGGGCAAGAGAGAGTGGATATGCGTGTAAGTAGAGGAAAGAGAGTAAAAGAGAAGATTGCATGTGAGTGTTAGGGAGAGAGTGAGTGAAAATGAGTAACAATGTGTGATGGGGGGGAGATGGTGAATGTGTGAGGGAGAGGGAATGGGTAAAAGAATGTTTGTGTGTATGTGCGTTATAGAGAATGAGTGACTGATATGAATAACAGAGAGTGCAAGTTGAGAGAGAGAGAGAGAGTGTGTGTGCGTGTGTGAGAGAGTGTGCGTGTTTGAGGTAGAGAGGGTAAATGAGAATGAGTAATAGAGAGAGAGAGAGTAAGCGAGAGAGAGAGAGAATGAGCGAAAGAGAGAGAATGAGCGAAAGAGAGAGAATGAGTGAAAGAGAGAGAATGAGCGAAAGAGAGAGGATGAGCGAGAGAGAGAGAGTGTGAGAGTGAGAATGCTTGAAACAGAAGAATTTAGAGCAAAACAAATCGACTAATGAAATGGTAAAAAAAAAAGAAAGAATTTTCTAGAGACTTCCAGAGACGGACAGAGAAGACAAAAACAAAACAAAACAAAACAAGAATTATGAGTAAAGCAGAAGACTGAAGGCCAGCTGGTGCGTGTGTGTGTGTGGGGGGGGAGTTTAAAGGTTGCATTCATTTATTCAAGGTTACTGAAAAAAAAACCGTTAAACCAATATTTTTAGGCGCCACACCCACCTTGATTTCTGGTTCAAAAAAGTTCAAGCTAGTCTCAGAAAACATTATGAATATAGTGAATTTAGTCTTCACTCATTGATGGTTAACGAGCTAGTCTCGCAGTTCAGTACTCTTTTCTTTGTTTCTGTTGCTTCAAGTCTCTTCTCCATCTGTGAGGAGATTGTCCAGCATTAACTGCCATATAGGAGGACTGATATTACGTAACAGTTCAGTACTTTTTTCTTTGTTTCTGTTGCTTCAAGTCTCTTCTTCGTCTGTGAGGAGATTGTCCAGTATTCACTACCATATAGGAGGACTGATATTACGTAACAGTTCAGTACTCTTTTTTTTGTTTCTGTTGCTTCAAGTCTCTTCTTCATCTGTGAGGAGATTGTCCAGTATTCACTGCCATCTAGGAGGATTAAAATTACGTAACAGTTCAGTACTCTTTTCTTTGTTTCTTTTGCTTCAAGTCTCTTCTTCATCTGTGAGGAGATTGTCCAGCATTCACTGCCATATAGGAGGACTGATATTACGTAACAGTTCAGTACTCTTTTCTTTGTTTCTGTTGCATCAAGTCTCTTCTTCGTCTGTTAGGAGATTGTCCAGTATTCACTGCCATATAGGAGGACTGATATTACGTAACAGTTCAGTACTCTTTTTTTGTTTCTGTTGCTTCAAGTCTTTTCTTAATCTGTGAGGAGATTGTCCAGCATTCACTGCCATATAGGAGGACTGATATTACGTAACAGTTCAGTACTCTTTTCTTTGTTTCTGTTGCTTCAAGTCTCTTCTTCATCTGTGAGGAGATTGTCCAGCATTCACTGCCATATAGGAGGACTGATATTACGTAACAGTTCAGTACTCTTTTCTTTGTTTCTGTTGCTTCAAGTCTTTTCTTCATCTGTGAGGAGATTGTCCAGCATTCACTGCCATATAGGAGGACTGATATTACGTAACAGTTCAGTACTCTTTTCTTTGTTTCTGTTGCTTCAAGTCTCTTCTTCGTCTGTTAGGAGATTGTCCAGCATTCACTGCCATATAGGAGGACTGATATTACGTAACAGTTCAGTACTCTTTTTTTGTTTCTGTTGCTTCAAGTCTTTTCTTCATCTGTGAGGAGATTGTCCAGCATTCACTGCCATATAGGAGGACTGATATTACGTAACAGTTCAGTACTCTTTTCTTTGTTTCTGTTGCTTCAAGTCTCTTCTTCATCTGTGAGGAGATTGTCCAGCATTCACTGCCATATAGGAGGACTGATATTACGTAACAGTTCAGTACTCTTTTCTTTGTTTCTGTTGCTTCAAGTCTTTTCTTCATCTGTTAGGAGATTGTCCAGCATTCACTGCCATATAGGAGGACTGATATTACGTAACAGTTCAGTACTCTTTTCTTTGTTTCTGTTGCTTCAAGTCTCTTCTTCATCTGTTAGGAGATTGTCCACCATTCACTGCCATATAGGAGGACTGATATTACGTAACAGTTCAGTACTCTTTTCTTTGTTTCTGTTGCTTCAAGTCTCTTCTTCATCTGTGAGGAGATTGTCCAGCATTCACTGCCATATAGGAGGACTGATATTACGTAACAGTTCAGTACTCTTTTCTTTGTTTCTGTTGCTTCAAGTCTCTTCTTCATCTGTGAGGAGATTGTCCAGCATTCACTGCCATATAGGAGGACTGATATTACGTAACAGTTCAGTAATCTTTTCTTTGTTTCTGTTGCTTCAAGTCTCTTCTTCATCTGTTAGGAGATTGTCCAGCATTCACTGCCATATAGGAGGACTGATATTACGTAACAGTTCAGTACTCTTTTCTTTGTTTCTGTTGCTTCAAGTCTCTTCTTCATCTGTGAGGAGATTGTCCAGCATTTACTGCCATATAGGAGGACTGATATTACGTAACAGTTCAGTACTCTTTTCTTTGTTTCTGTTGCTTCAAGTCTCTTCTTCATCTGTTAGGAGATTGTCGTCAGTTCCTCTTAGGGCTCATTATGCACATTTACTTATTCATTGTCCTTACGATACATATTTACATGCAACTTCCGGTTAAAGTTCACTGTTGTGGTGATCTCGTGCAGTAGAACCTTTTCACATAGTTCACTAGTTCGAGTGTTCTTTCCTTTTTTTATTGGAGTTCGCAACACTCTTTACCAATTATTTCAGCCTCATTACAAAAAAAAAATTTTAAATTCGATTTATTTCGTAAATCTGTCCCTCCGATTTTGTCTCACCTTCACAACAGGCTTTGTCGAAACTTTTGTTGGTTCAGGTCCTTCCACGGCATTCGTGGACTCTTCTTCAGTATCAGTTAGGGGTCCCAAGGACCTACCTTGGTAAAGTGCACTAACTGGAATCCCTCCTTCACTCATGCACTCCCGTGCCAGTTTATTCTGCCCGGTCGACAACAGCGGACGCCTCTTCAACCACCACCAAACTAGCAAGGCCACGACTATCATTAGTATAATTTCCACAACGGCCGGTCAGGTTATTATAGCAACCAAATTCTCTTTCCAGCCCGAATTCGGCATACCTATCTTATCTAACTCCGACTTCAATCGTCCAAGATCAATCTTATCGATTGGCCTTAACAATGCCGGTATCTTTTCTAGCAACATCTTAGGAATCTCCATTACAATGTGTTCCCACAATCCCGTCCATCCACTGGCATTCGTTCCTACCAGCTCTAACAAAGCCTCATTCTCTTCAAACTTCTCTTCTGCTTGGTAGTAGAGGGTAAAGAGATAGATGGACCATGAGCTCCACAACCAATGGGTAGCTCTACAAAAAACAAAGGGGGAGTAACTCTTATCGTAGTGGTGGGCTTCCCTTCACACACTGGTTGCTTTAGGTAACATTACACTAGCCAACTACCTGACAATGATCTCTAATTCCCTTCTTATTTTTCTTAAATAAATCCAGTAGACACAGATTGTGACTACCTGTCATGTAAATTGGACTTACAGACCCATAGGTACCTAAGGCATCATTCTTGCATTTTTCTGCTTCTTTCTTTTTTGATAGCATAAACTCTGTCCTGGCTAGGTTTAGGGCAACAAATTCCGTCTCTTACCTAGCCACTGCTCTTATCTTCGTCCTTAGTTTCCGATAGGGAAGGGTAAGATTCATCACCTGATAAATTTCAAAGGTACTATCTCTGTCCAGTAATGGAACCGACACTAGCACTATCAATTTGTCATCTTCCAACAAGGTAGTACATCCCAAGGCATTATCATTCCTCCATAACTGCTGGGTGGGGTCTACAGGTAATCATAGATGATGGGGTAGTTTGGCTTGTATGTCCAGTAGTACTTCCCTTAATCGTTCCGGAGTTATTATATTCGGAGACAGGTGTCCCAGCGACAGCATGTCTAATTATGCTCTCACATGCTCTAACAACACCGTTAAAAAGTGACTTGCTTGACGTACCTTACTCATTATAGCTAATAATTGAAAATACCTTTGCAAAAACCCCTCTAATTTCTGTAATTCGGTTGTTATAGACGTGGTTACATTTATCACTTCCTTTCTAAAAACCCGTAGGTGAGAAATCAACCAATTGATACTCCCTCTATTCTTAGCCAATTCCAGCCTAGTAACATTGAGTATGGATACGCTCTCTCTAACCGACTGAGCCATTGCTTGTTGTCTCTGTTCTATCGCCTCGTAATTTCCTCTTAATTACTCTCACTTCGCCTTCGGAGACTACCAAACAACACGCTTAAAGCCTTTCCCACTATAGGTAATACTGCCCTCTTTTGCCTGGTCTGTAACAAATAGTAACTCATATCCTTCCATTGTCTCTCAAGTATTAGGAATTTCTGGGCTAAGGGGTATAATATACAGTGGTATTCCGGAGTCTGTAAATAGTCTCCGGCGACTTGGGTCCTGGCTGTATCTAGTTTGTCCACTTCGGTCTTCAACTGACTCAGTAACTTATCATACGGCTGCAGGTCTATCACCAAAGTTATCAACCACTTTGATCTAGTTATAATCACTTCGCTAGTCTTCTTAAATACAGGATTCTCACTGTGTTCCCAGGTATTAGCTACCACAACTAGCATCGTCAGTACCACGAGCCTCCTCTCGTTCATGTCTGCAAAGAGATGGAGAGAATAATTCGTCTTACTCAATCATTCTCTTGTTTTTATCGGGTGGTTACATCTGAGAGCTATACCTCAAGCACCGACCCACACCACCACCAGCGCCGTGCATGCATGGGGCCCGTCCCCACAGTTCACCAGCACTGATGATAAATGCACAGTTAGTCCCAGACCGTCACTCGTTCACCACAGCCACTGTACTGGTTTCACTTAATCCTTGGGCTCGGGCTGTACCGCTCCCCTCAATCGTCGTTTTAGTGGTAATTCCTCATTAACACTAGGTGCTTTTTCAGCCCGCAATTTACTCTGCAATTGAGCTAACGGAATTTCATCCTCTTCCTCCCATGCACTCAGTTCTTCTTCCCTAAGGTTAGGCTCAATCCCTGCTTCCCCAGAATGTCCCGCTGGGGTCCGACTTACCTCCCTCAGCCTTCAAAGGGTAGTTGGATTAATTCCAATCTCCTCACTCCCTTTACTTTCACTCTCAGTCAATAGCCCTTCAGGTTCTACCAACGTAGTTTTCCTCAGCCTTTTCTGTTGAGTTTTTGTTTCGGTTCCTTTCCATTCTCCTATTTCAGCTAGCTTTATATAATTCGCATGCACTCTCTTTACCTGTCCGGTCAATTGGTCCCAGATCACAAAGGAAACCGGACCCGTCTGCTCCACGATCCTATAGTATGGACTCCCTCTCTGGTCCAATTTACCTTCTCTCATGTGTATTTTATAATACAGTGGATCACCTATCTGGAAGGAAACTTTTCTATTTTTATTTACCCTATCGTTTCGCCTTTTCTGGGCTCTTTGAATCCTCCTCCTCACCTGTGTAAAAATTTTATGCTGTTGTTCTAAAACTATATGGTGATGATTCTCTCCTAAATACTCCCTCCTAGGTCGTAACAGATTGTCTGTAGGTAAAACGACATCCCTGCCATATATCAAGTAATAAGGGGAAAATTTTGTCGTCTCGTTCATCGAGAATTTCACAGCTGCTAGCTTGGGTTACGAATAAATCCCAATTTTCCCTATTATCCTCTGTTAGTTTAGCCAACACATCAGCGGGGGTCTTATGAAATCTCTCTACCTTATCATTACTTTGGGGGTGATATGGAGAGGTGGTTATGTGCTGTATGTTTAATTCTCCCAACGTCTCTCTCATAATCTGATTCACATTCTCTGATCCATTATCGGTAGCCAACTGTTCGGGGGCCCCATACCTAGGGAATATTTCCTTCAGTATTATATCTGACACCGTTCGTGCCTTCTTATCCGGTATGGCAAGTGCCCCAGGACAATTCGTCAGCCAGTCCAAAAAACTCATTATGTAAAGATTACGTCTATGTGTTTCTCCATAGGGTCCGGAAATATCCATGCTTACTTTCTGAAATGGATAATTCGGAACATCCGTTTCTAATACTGGGGCAACCCTACTCCTTCGACTCGGCATGTACTTGGCATGTTACACATTTTTTACTTGGTTCACAACATCATTAAACAACTACCAGTAGTAATTTCTCATTATTAATCCATACGTCTTATCAATTCCCAGGTGTCCTAACCTCCTATGGCACTGGTCTAGAATTTCAGCTCTCAACTTCTCAGGTATCACCATTTTAAAACTTACTTCCTCATCTCTTCCTGAAAGGTAATACAACACTCCATCGTGCACCATATATTTGGAGGTACGCCCTGCCTCTACCCTGGACCTGATAGTTACTATCTCGCTATCCTCTTGGCTTTGCCTAATAATATCTCTCCAATGGGAGTCGGAAACAATCTCCGTTTCACTCGTTTCCTGATCTTCCCAACCAAGTCTCTCCTTCAACGCCTGTGAATTGATCACTGTGAATTGATCAATTTGGAATGCTTTATCATCCACACCCGGCTCCAACCTGACAGATTTGGTCTCTAATTGTCTCAGAATCCTCGATAACAGGTCAGCACAAGTATTATCCTTCCCTGCCAAATATTCTATTCTGCATTTATATCCACTTAACTTCAATGCCCAATATTGTATCTTCTTATTCGTCCACTCCGCCTCTGACAAATATTTGAGGGGTTGGTGGTCTGTTTTAATGGTAAACACAGCCCCATTCAAATAATAATCTAATTTCTGCACAGCATACAGAATGGCGAACGCCTATTTTTCTATTACTGGCCACCTTTGCTGAGTCTCGGAGAGCCGATGAGACAGAAAATAGATCGGCACTTCCTCAGGCACACCCGGTACTGGTCCATCTTTATCGAGACATGGTTGTGTAAGAACCGCCCCGATACACTTATCGCTAGCATCGGTGTACAGAACCATGGGCTTACTCAGATCTGGGTAGGCCAACAGGGGTACAGCTGTCAGCTGGTCCTTTAGAGCCTCGAATGCACGCTGACAATCCTCGGCTCACTTAAACCTAGCATGCTTCTTAGTTAGAGCTATTAAAGGGCCTGCTAGCCGACTAAATGCTGGTGTGAACCTCCGGTAATATCCGATGGCTCCAATAAATCCCCTAATCTCTCTTACGAACTTCGGTGCGGGCATGGCTCTTATAACCTCTACTTTGTCTAAATCCGTTTTTATTCCTTCTTTGTTTATGATAAACCCTAAATACTTTGTCTCTTCTTTCATAAACTGACACTTCGATAATTTTAACTTTAATCCATGTTCTCTTAAACTATCAAACACCTTCTGCAGATGATAAAAATGCTCCTCTGGTGATTTTGAAAACACCATGATGCCATCTAGATACGCCATGGCAAATGCCTCAGTGCCATTCAATACGATGGACATTAACTGACTAAATACACCCGGGGCGTTTGCTAACCCAAACGGCATAACTCTAAAATTGAAGAGACCCATGTGGCAGGTAAAAGCGGTCTTTTCCTGGTCCGTTTTGCTAAGTGATACCTGCCAATATCCCGACCTCAAATCCAAGGTGGAAAAACATTTAAACTTTCCTAAAAGAGCTAGAATATCATCAATTAAGGGGAGGGGCACTGCCAGTGGTTTCGTAATGGCATTTAATTGACGAAAATCCACACAAAACCTATGCCCTCCATCTTTATTTTCAACAATCACTATTGGAAAATTCCAGGGAGATTTGGATCTTTCGATCATCCCTGATTCCATCATTTCATTCACTGCGTCCTCTACTAATTTTCTTTTGTGGATTGGGGTCCTATACGGTCTTAACTTAATAGGTGGGTGTTTACCCGTGTCTATCTTCATTTCAACTGTCTCCGTCTGTCCCAGTTCCTTATCCGTAATGGCTATTACCTCCAGATTACCGTTCAGCAACCCCCTCAATTTCCTCCTATAACGCTCAGGAGCTGTTATATCTTCATCCCTTATTTCATCGCTACCTGCCTTATTCCCAGGCCTATTCTCATTCCATACTCCCACCTGTTCGACTTCTCTCATTGCGCACGCCCGTGCCAGCTCCTCTCCCTGCTTTATTTTAATAGTTTTATTGGCAGTATTGGTTAACAGTAAGGGAACGGTCCCCAACCTCTTCACCAACGAATCACACACGGTTATTTCCCCTTCACTATTATCATACCTATCTGTAGGGACCACTTGGTACAGGTCACTGTTCAGCACTCCTTCTGTTATAATCTTGCTCTTCCCAGATACAGTAGTCCTGGAGGGAAGCTTTATATCTGTCTGGGCCACCACTGGCAATTGTTCATAATTATCCTCTCACAACAGTATCCCTACCCCGACCAATATTAGGGTGGCGGGGTCGAAACGGATCTATGCCTTATTCTGCCTAAGCTAGTCACTCCTCAAAATCAGGTGCCACATAAACCTTAAGTTTACCTCTGGTTATTGCCAACTGGAAAGGTAGCTACGTCATACCCTCTATCCTCATCCTGCTACTATCAGCCTGACTTATTAGTAGATCGACGGGACTAAGCTTCGTTTTGAGTCCCAACTGTCTAAAAACCTTGGAGCTAACCAGTGACACTGAAGCTCCAGTATCGACAAGGGCCTTCACCTTCTTGTCTCCCAGCAACACATTACAGGTGAAGTCTGGCCCTTCCTTCAGCAAACGGTATACCTGTACCTTTCTCCTTCCCGTATGTTCTCTCCCTTCCTCCCGTTTTCACGACAACCGAGACGTGGGAGTCGGTGACAGGAGTTCACCTTTTTCTAGTGGCTCCAATTTCTGTCTAGGGACCTTCCTGGGTCGGGTAGAGCTCGGTTGACTCTCTTTTCTCGGATTAGCAACCCATTTCTCCCCTCTATTTGAGTTAGGGTTGTTACATTCGGTGTGGTCCATCATTCCCCTGCGAGGACAGGTTCGTTTCAGGTGACCCACTCCTCCACAGCACCAACACCTTCGCTCCTTACAACTTGCCGAAAAGTGCCCGACCACACCCCATGTCCAGCATCTCAGAGGTCTTACTTGCACTGGAGCCACCCTGCCTCTTACTTTTTCACGGGTGACCCATCGACGTTTCCCGGACCCTTTTCCTTCTCGGTAGGGGGCACCAGCGTATTAACTCGCTTTATCCCCAGTATACGGTCTCCTTGTGCCCGAACTCGCCACAAATCGTGCAGTTCGGCCCCAAAGACCTTGGGTCGCCTCCATAGTTTGTCGGACAGCCGCGAGCCCGACGCCCACCGCACTTGCAAGTCCAGCACACCAGCTCACATTGGCCCGGCGTGGGCTTGTGAAACCCATAACGCAGGTCCCAGGCTCTCCTATTGGGAAATGCCTCAGCCTCCCAGTCCTCTTCCACCTGAAGTCCCGTATTTGGATCTGCTCCCGGTCCTTCTTTTTCATCACTACTTTGCCCATCCCACCCCCTCTTATTCTATCCCAGAGTTGTTCGCTGGTCCGAGCCGCCTCTATAGCTGCGGTCAGGCTGACCGGTCCTTCCTTCAGAACATCGCTCCTCAGGTCCCTGACACTCAGCGCGTCCACATACACATCGGCTAACAAGGCCTGAATAGGACCACTGTCCGAAGTCGCCAACTCCGGAAAAGCTAACGCCGCTAGCCCCGCGATTCTTTCCTCCAATTCCTCATTAGTCTCTCCTTCTTGTTACTGCAGCCGGAATAATTTCCTGGCTGACTCAATGGCCGTACGCTCACTTGCGTATTGCCGCACCAGAGTGGATTTAAGCTCGGTCCACGTCAGGGCCGGGTTTTCTCTGTACCACCCCCTATGAATTTGGACACCTGCCCCGCTGCGGCGTCGTAAGCTAGGAGCACCATTTCTTGGTCAGAGAGGCCATAGATCACCTGCTTCTTCTGAATGGACAGAATCCATTCGTGCAGGTCCGCAGGGTTTCCTTTATAAGTAGGTAGCTTCATGCTATCTATCAGCCTCCTGAAATCCAAGGTGATCTGTGGCACGTCTGAATTGGATCAAATCCACCCTTTGGCCCATCCATCAGGTCCATCAAATGTCAGTCAAGATTCGTCCGTGAGATTTACTTTAGAAAAGTTAATTTTTATTTATTTCTTGGCTCAATTTTGATGCTTTAAAATATTTGCTTTAGTGAGAGGAGCTTGCCTATGAGATTTATTTACAGATCCCAATTTGCCTTAGTTTACGGTCATCTCGAGGAAGCAAGTTCTTAAAGCCTTTTCCTTTGCTTCGTGTTCTCAACTTATATTTCTAACAGCCTTCGTTAGAGTTCGATGATCTCTGCAAAGCTCCTTTGATATCTCCAATGTGGTCATTCACTCACTCAGTAACTTTGTTATTTTCTGTTTTTCAGCAGTTGTCAGATCCTTCCATTTGCCAATGTGTCAACATATATTATGGACGAAAAGAAAAATAGTTTCATAAGATTTCAGAGGTCTTCAGCTAATATTAGTTACTTTGCAGATTAATTTCAGTCAGTCCATTTTCGTAAATTCCAAATATCTCAAAAAACTAACCATTAAAAATGGCAGAAAATAGTTATATATTTTACTCCGGGTGGAAATGGAGGAGTTTAAATTTGACAAATATTGGTTCATAACATTTTGAGTTATTCAGGCTTATCTGATTTGCATAATAACTTCAGACAGGCTGTAGATCAAATGTAACACTATTTAGGAACGGAAGGTTAATTAATCAATTAATTAACCACAGAAGTTAATTACGGGGATACTTAAACCGATAGATATAACGAAAGACATACTGAGCGATTACTTACACCGATAGATATAACGAAAGACATACTGAGTGATTACTTACACCGATAGATATAACGAAAGACATACTGAGCGATATTCTTTTTGTTTTGTTATTTTCCCAAACAGAGTATCGGTGAAAAAAAAAAAGAAAAAAAAGATTTTTTGTTTTGTTATTTTCAAGTGCAATTCAAGATAACCACTTTACTTTCTCGCTGAAGTTTGATGCGGAGATATGCCAAATTCTCTTCGAGGACAAAGGAAGGAAAAAGAGAAAGAAACAGAGGGACAAGACTTAACAACTTAGATGATAAAAGAAAAAAAGACCGCCCACGAAAATTCTGATGGTCATTGTCGTGAAAATTAGTTGAGGGATACCAGAGCTCTGGGTAGATAAAACATTGGCTGTGTCAGGATGACGAACTTGTGTTATCGGTAGTTGATGGGCCGTCTGCCGACCGCACACAGGACATCTGCATTTTGTTTAAGTTCGTTTGTGATAACGAAGGCTATGTTAGGGTATTTTAATTAACCCAATTTCGCCAAAAAAAAGAATCGTCTACTTAATGTTGAGGGATAAACCTGGTTGAGAAAAAAAACATATCCCGTGAAGTTGGATAAAAATTGAGATTATCAGTTGACGCCTATTGGCCGAATAGCCAGGCGGAGATGATCATGTGACGCAGAGAGGAGGCCTGCCACCGCCCATTGAGAGGATAGGTATGAGATGTTACTGCGAGGAAGTGGGAAAACCGTTGACGCCCCCTAGGGTGTGGTGAGATACCCATATGAGAGCAGAAGAGGGTGGGAGTGGAATAAGATTTCCAAATACGGAAAATGATAATTATTTTTGGCCGAAAACAAAGAAAATCCTTATTGGGGATTTGAAATCAACGTGGTGGCCACACCACGTCCGACCCCACGCCGGGTTTTGATCGGCGTCCATATAAGCAAACATCTACGGGTGTTTCGTCGAGTTCGTCGAGGAGAGTCGAGTTCGGAGAGTCGGGTCGAGTCCAGACAGTGATTCAGAAGAGTACAGCCAGTACAGTAAGAGAGAGACGCGCCTCGCACAGGTGACCGCACGATTCCATGCCTTCCGACTTAGACTTCTAACCAAGAACAGATTTGTTGAAGTCCGACTTTAGATTTCCCACCAAAACAAGTTTCCGAATTAGACTTCTAACCAAGAACAAATTATAGAAGTCTGACTTATATTCTCCATACAGATATCCAGAACTAGTTAAGGAACGCAAAAGTGTTACAATCCACATTTTTTTTCTTCGGGCTGGGAGAGAAAGAGAGAGACGCACTCCTGTAACTCAACAAACCGACATAAAATTAATCACTATTCCTAACCAGTCGCTCGCCTTGAAGTTGTTGTTTGTGCTTTTGTTTTGTTTTTGTCTACATTTATTGTGCAGTATCACCTTGACCCGGATTCGGCTGGCACTACGGCCCGACGTTTGATTGATCTCGTCAACCTAAGATCAAATCACAACGTGGGTAGGTTGAATCGAGATCAAAGCAGTTGCTTCGGTGACCAGGCGTTGGAAGCGAGCCGAGTACGACAAGTTGGTGCTAGAACCCAGCAAGACTTCAACCGATGTCCCAGGGTTAGCCCGTCACAAAGGACTGACGTCACATTTTGGCGTCGTGACTGAAAAAGAAGTCGGGTGTCACAAGTGCGCCGCGACCAGTACGGGTGTCACAAATGGTGCCGTGACCAGGATAGAGAAGGGTTGGGTGTCACACAAATATAGATTGGATTCCGATAGGATAAAATAAAGTAACAAATAGAGAAGTTTATCAGTCTGACACGTTTCACTTTTATTAAAGCTTTGTCAGTGGCTGAGAAACCAGCATTTCTGTCTTTTTCTTCGTGTCTCATTCTCTGATGAAGCTTTAATAAAAGTGAAACGTGTTAGATTGATAAACGTTTCCTATTTGTTCTTTATCTTATCATTCTGTCGGATTCCCATCCATATTTGATCTCCATTTGATCCCAACTCATCTTGTCTGAACATCGCAACTACTTCAAAAGGACAACAGCATTCTCTCTATATCGCATTCTCTGACGAAGCTTTAATAAAAGTGAAACATGTTAGATTGATAAACATTTCCTATTTGTTCTTTATCTTATCATTCTGTCGGACTCCGATCCATATTTGATCTCCATTTGATCCCAGCTCATCTTGTCTGAACATTGAAACTACTTCAACAGCATTCTCTCCATATCGCATTCTGTGATGAAGCTTTAATAAAAGTGAAACGTGTTAGATGGATAAACGTTTCCTATTTGTCTCTTTATCTTATTTTTAACATTGCAAGATGAGAGATCAATTAGCATGTGATTGATACCAAAGGTCTCAATCAAATTGAATGTTCAACAAGCAACCTGCTCCAAGAGGAGTTGATCTGTGGTGATCCTTGTATGGACTCGGTTCACCTTAACACTGAAATTGTGGAGAGCCATGATAGCCAAAGTCCTGAAAGGACACGGCACACAATTAAATTGAGTCATAATTATTTTCCGTTTTTGGAGGCCGATTTTAATGATGAATATATTTGGTGAGATTGGTGCTGAATGCTGGTGTTTACATTTAAAGTGAATGTCTGCTCAGCGAACGTTGTTTTGAATGGTCACTTTTCTTTTGTATACAAATACAAGCTTGCCTCTTTCTTGTGTAAAAGAGTTCGTTACTCTTGGTACATTGGAAGAGAAAGAGTGTGTGTGTGTGTGTGTGTGTGAGAGAGAGAGCGAGAGAGAGAGAGACTCTTCTTTCTTTGAAGTAGGCAGTCGTTCCCATTTGTTAGTGGACTGAAACAGCCTGTCCCACTTTCAGGCGAAAGGGCAGAGAGAACTGACATCAAGCCCTCTTTCCCTGGCTTTATGTTGAAGTCGGCAAGAAGACTAGGAGTCTACGCAGGATTGTTTTTCGCTTTGGTACAGGGTCTGTCCAGATTACTGATGGCTACGTTAGCTTAAGCCAACAGCTAGCCACATCACCCTACCTTTTAAAATACTCTGTAAATCAGTGCATGTTGGTTAATAAAGGAAAATTAAAGGAAAAACAAGGGAATTGTGGAGGTTGGCGCAAAATATTGGTTTTTACATTCAAAATGAGTGAATGCTTAGCGAACGTTGTTTTGGAAGGTTTATTTTATGTTTTTTTTTATACGAACTTGTAGCCATCTTGTATTCGTAGCTTTCAGAAAATTGGAACAGAGAAAAAAGAACCCCCTTCCTTTGTAGCAGACAGAAAGATAGAGACAGAGAGGGGGAGAGATAGGTTCTGATTAGCTCTTTGGTGGTTAGTGTGGTGTGGACCAGCCTGTCCCGTTTTCTGGCGAAAGGATAGAGAAGACTAACCTCCTTGTTTTTCCTGGCTTTATGTTGAGTGCGAGCGGTATTGTCCTTCGCTTTGGTACTGGGTCTTTGATCTTTTGTTTTCGCTTATCTGGTTTCACAAACGAAGTTAGGTGACTGACCCGTCCTTAAGAATGCCGGTGTCAATCTTAATGAGATGATATGTTTCAGGAGATTTAAGAAAAACTATTTTGTTTCATTTATTAAATATGTGTTTTCCTCCTAAACGTTTTTCCGATGCAACTTATTACGAATGAATTTTGTCTAGAAGTAAATACGCACATCGTCGTCGTCGTCACTGTTGACTGTCTTTTCAGATGTAGTCAACCAGTTCTCCTCATGGTCAATGCAAGAAGGGATACGAAGGTCAGATCAGAGTCATTCTGAAGACCTGTAATATTTTCCTTATCCAATTAGAATATTTGGTTGTTAACACTTATCCCTCGTCTTTTGAACAGGAGTAGAGGTTTATCCTTTGTTTCTTGTTTAAGATTAAGTATCCGATTCCTTCTAAATTCTCCTTTAACTCTACACTCTTAACAACTCCGACTGAGCTCTGAAATCTTATTCTGCGACGGCCATGGACTCAGACATAAATTACATTTATATTTTAATCCGGAATTTGCGATGATATGACCCAGGGCATGATTCCTTGGGTTTTTGAACGGAAATAGTTTATCATTTGTTTTCTGTTCAGGATTGGTTTTCCGGTTGTTTCTAAAGACTACTTCCAAACTATACTTCTAAAATCTCTGATTGAACTCTGAAATGTTATTCACTAATTCAATCTTGACCTCTTCAAGTCTAGAGTTAGCCATTATCTTTCTTGCATAGCCTTGAGAACTTCACTCCTTACCATTTCTTAAGCTCATACAACACCACACAGTAACCCTCTACCTCAGTGGCTCTCGAGACTTGTATTGGGTAAAAATTAGTAACTGACACAAAGATTCTAAAATTCACTTATTTAAAGACAATAAAAAATTTTATAAATGTTTTTTTTTCATAAAATTAAATTTTGTAGATACTTTTTTTATATTAGTTAAAACTAGAAATTCTTCGAGAATTTAAATCTTCAATCTTTTTTAAAACGAACACTCATTTGCTGAGAATTTGCTCTGAATCTTAAAATAAAAAAATGTAATAAAGCTAAAACATTATTTAATTAGAAAAGCTTTTAATTGCTTTTATGAATAAGATATATGAAAACATTATTGTCTACCACTACGTCCCTTCAGCCCCTCAACACCCGGCGTCTTCCTCTTTGGGTTGAGGCGACCACTCGGTCTGAACCGAACTCAGGGGTAGCTGGCCGCACGCTCCCTGAGTACCCGTAGATTGTTCGACCGGTCACTGGCCAAGTTCCGCCTGCTGCCACGTTGTGTTAAATTTTACATCCAGTAGGCGGGGGGTATTGTCCATACGCTCACGGTCGATTGGGGATGTAGGCACGGCTGTGAGGGTGGGCGGCAGGAAAATTAGAATGTGGTGAAACAAGGAAATAATATCTGCAGAAGCCGAACAACAATGGGTAAAATATTGATGTCTTTTATATAAGGAAACAACAACAGTAGAAAAGATTACAGAAAGGTTAGAAAAGCAATTAACATAAGAAAAGAGGACTACTCCTCTACCAATTTTCCAACAGAGAGAGGCGTGTGTGTGATTAACTCGTTCCAATCGACTTGGGAGGATATGTGGCTCGTAATTCCAGCACTACGTGGAAGTTTAGCTTTTCAGTTTGTTGTCGTAAATGACAAACGTTAGATTTCAGCGGCTTTTCAATGCGATTGCTACAACGACGATATTTCTTGAAGTCCTTATCTCTGACTCGTCACTGGACCGACGCACTGCGACGACAGTCTCTCTACCCCGACTCTGCTTCACCGACGTAACTCCCAGCGTAACTCTCCAACTCAGCATAACTCGCGTTTATATAGCAACCGAAGTTTATAAGCCAGGTTGTTCACGCGCTTAACACGAGTGTTGCCATAATCACGTTTACTTGCAAAGTTTCTGTTGCTTACTCAGATCTATTTCAAATCTCTTAGTGGATAAAATTAATTCGTTCATTCCAACTGTCTTTTTGATGACCAAATTCAGCGGATACAACTTATGTTTAGATTAGATTTCGCTAGCGGTAAACATACACTGATCTTACCTTCCCGGTCCAATTTACTTCAATATGTTTTTATCAAAAATATTATTTCCGTCTATTTTTTTTTTTTAATGACCCAAATTAAACATCGCCTCCTGCCCTTTGCATTTGTTTAAAAACAAGTCTTCGCCAACCCGATTTGAAATTCACTCTTTATCCATCAGCCGTCTTAGGTTTCACATATCATTGTTCTAGATTCTTTCCTATTAATAGCGCTGACACAGTTTGTAACTTCACGAAAGATCGTGTTTTCCATTTTCAATCAATAAACGTTATATTTGCGTGTGTGCATTCATGTGGGGGTGTGTGTCAACCTCTCTCTGTTACATTGTCTTCAGAAAAAATTCGATGAGTAATGAATTTTTACAAGAATTGATTTCATTTTTTTAAAGAATTTTAATTAAAATAATTTATAAATTTTTAAAATTTTGTATTAATTTGTCGCGGTAAGGTAATATTGTTATTAAGTAAAAACTATATTTAATAATCATAAATCGAAAAGCTAATTACATTTTAGTGAAACCCAGTATTTTAAAAAAATTTGTATGTGTATAAACAAGACGTTTTTTGTAGATACGAAGTTCCATACACAATATTATCAGAAAATAATATCGATGACTATCGTAAATTTAAAACCAAAGTACCTAAAATTCAATAAAACATTAGATTAAGGAGAATAATTCCCTACATTTTTAAAATTACTGAATACTTCAAAATTTTATAAAAATGGCGCTCACGTTATATTCTTCAATTATTTTTATCGTAGGAAAACATGAGATAAATTTCCATCTGTTAACATGCCAAAACCTTAAATAAACAGCTACCACTGGGTTAAAAATGCATTTTTGTGATATAACTTAAAATAAGTAGTATTTGTTTTAAATCAGATTAATTAAACTTTAAATCAGTTCATATTCCTCAAGTAAAGTTTCAGAAAAGCAAATTTTTTTGAAAGATTTTTTAATAAAGAGAATTACATTGTGATGAAAGATGGCTAAAAATGACGGTAAAATTAGTTTTTTTAGAAAAAAAAACAAAAAACAAAACAAAACACTTCTTTCAGTCAATTTAAATATTTAAATTACTTTTGAAAAACAGCAATGTATTTTACTTATTGGAAATATTAAACTGAATCTATTAGCATGCAATAATAAAAATAATAATAAAAAATATAATATTAGATAAGCTTGCTAAAATAAAAGCTTTACGAGAGATTTTTCATTTTTAAAAATTCATTTTGAACCTTCTTTCTTTTCTTTTTATGTGCCATGTCTTTTCATGGCGTAGGAGATCATGGCTCTCCACCTCTTCCTATCCCTTGCAGCTCTCAACAAGTTCCTTCCCCAGACCCCGATCTGCCATCCACCTGCTTAAGTCCGCCAGGTATGTCACGCGTTGTTTTCCCTTGTCTCTCTTTCCCTCTATTCGACCCGTGAGTATCAGATTCTCCAGGCCCTCCTTCCTCATTATGTGTCCCAGAAACTTCAGCTGCCTCTTCCTGTTGTTAAGTATAAGCCTCCTCCTTGTTTGCAACCTCCCTAAGATCTCATCGTTGTTCACACGCTCGGTCCATCCTTCTGTAGAACCACATCTCCGTCGCTTCGAGTTTCTTCTTCATCTTTGAGGAAATCGTCCAACATTCGCTGCCGTAAAGAAGGGCAGATGTCACGTAACAGTTCAGTATTGTGAATCTGTGGAGGTACCTACACCGTTGACACTTATGTCTTACCATTATGTAGGAGGAATTTCTGCTGCAGCCTGTTTAATCCATTGCTAAAGGTGCCGAATAAAATGTTCGGCTTATTTCTGTCTCTCCAGAAAGTACCTGACTCGTAGTATAACAAGAGTCAGATTAAACCAGAAAGTGAGTATTGCTGTCATATCCGGTCTTGAGTTACTCAACAATCACTTGACAGACTTCAAAATCGTTTCTCGAAATGATAATTTCCTACTATCTTCTCTTCTGTTCATATCACATTCCAAAGAAGGGTCTGCAATGTTATCGGTCCTGACCTGGCATCACGACCTCAGTCACTTTCCCACCGCTGTGACGTGACTTCCCTGTCTTTTCCAGAAATATTTTCATGGCATTTGTTCTCGTGATCTCTCCTTGGGATCTCGACTGTATGAATTTAAGCGAGCTACAAGATTGGCAATTAGGTCTTGTTATGTAAATGAACATTATTCTTTTGTGTTACGCAAATTCTTCTTTTCGTAAATTGATGTTGTGTATGTAAATGAAAATAGCTTTTTTTTTCTTCACAAATTGTGTTGCAATTTGGGGAGAAACGACATTGTGCGAAGAGACACCGATAGCGTCATTCTGCTCAGTTTTTTTGTTGTTGAATAAAACCTTTCTTAAGATTATTGCCTCCTCATCTTCCTGCTATTTTGAATTGCGTTCAAAATTCATAACAATTCTCATCATGTTACTGTTGAAACAGCTCGATGTAACTAAGTTCTGTTTTAATAGTTTATTATCTCGCCTGTGGAACTCTTATTTCTTTCTTCCCTGCTACCTATGAACTTAAAACATTTAAATGCAACGTCAACCACCATCTATGTTTCTGTTCTTTTTCATCACTAAAATTTTATTCTCTTTCACTCTCAGTAACCCCTGGTGTCTTAGTGGTATTATTATCTTACTTGGAGGTGAATCGGTAAAAAAAAAATGAAAACATGGCAGGGCGAATGACTGAGCTTGTCGTCTCAATTTTCACTCCTAAAGGTTGAATTCAGATTTTGCAAAAGATACTTTAAAATCTGGTTAATGAAAACGGCCGAGGAAGGAAAATGATTGATTATAAGTTCCTATATTTTCCCCCTAACATTATGCGGTCTGTGATTAGTAAAGAAAGCTCTTTATCTGAGAAAATGTGTACTTTCAAATCCCTTCATATATATATAAACCAGGGTTTTAAAATGTCTGCATTCATCCGGTCTTTCGAGTGGGAACAGAGATCTCTTTGTTTCAAATGATTACCTCTGGTAATAAATTTTACATTTCGTCGACACAAAAATATTTTTTCTAATGATAAACGACACATGGCCCAGTGGATAAAAGCGTTGGTTGTGATCCAGTCACTTGTCTTCAAAGAGTTGTGAGTTCAATACCTGGCTACTGCAGTGGTGAACAAAGACTTGAAAGAGTTGTGAGTTCAATACCTGGCTACTGCAGTGGTGAACAAAGACTTGAAAGAGTTGTGAGTTCAATACCTGGCTACTGCAGTGGTGAACAAAGACTTGAAAGAGTTGTGAGTTCAATACCTGGCTACTGCAGTGGTGAACAAAGACTTGAGTTAAAGGGAGATAAGTGAGATCCCGAAGAGTCATGGAACAATCTGCCCGATGGACGAAATAAAGGGTTCAGTTCGAAATTCCAATCACCCGAAGACGGCCGGAGGGTACAACGACCGAAACGTCGTGAATATGGCAATAAAGATGAGGACAACAGTCCAAAATACCTCATCTCAAAAATCTAGACAGGTATTGGTATTAAACGACAAAAACTCATTTTTGTCAAGATTTTTTGATTGGCTGAAGGTGGATGTTTTTATGACGGGTACTACTCTATATCTACCAACTGTTGGTAATATGAAATAGGTTAGGGTTACGGCAAAGGCAGTGAACTGGTTATGTATTAAAAATCATTAACAATTTTATGAATGAAAGAAGGAATGAAAGCAAGAAAGCATCAAATAGTGAATTTAATGTTTGTAAACAGATTTGATGTCATTTAAAAAAAAAACGGTGAACAGGTCATCGTTTTTCCTGGCCATTTTCCAGCAATAATCAGTGCTTATCCGCAAATGCCTCGATAGATATCGTACTATAGTATCACCGGTTGACGTAAGTGGTGCGATCTCGCTGTGTTGTTTAATGAGAAGAGAGAATTGAGCTTGTGAACTGACGAAGTAGCAACGTGAATACTGGACACAGAAGTGACCAATCTCACGTGGGAAATAACTGATAGAGAAGCCAAAACCCAGTAACGCTTTTAGAATTTACATTGATCCATACGTCGGTAGTGTCTTTACAAAAGGAGTGATCGGGACGAAACAGCTCGAATTGTTGTACATTTTTTACATTTCACCTTTAATGTGATTGTTGATAATTTTTCAACAGCATCGTTTCTTCTGTTGACATTTTTGCGGCAAGATCGCCCGACATTGAAAAAAACGATACGATCGAAATTTCGCCCAGGTCATCAAAGAAATAGCCTGTCCAGGTTGGATAAAGGACTGTGCTGAACATTCATTTGGGGCCGGTACACAACGAACGAAATGTGAGAGACGATACAAATTCTGGTGCAGGAAATGAACTAGTAAAATTGATTGCATAGAGCGCAAGCCACCTTCATGGAAGCATTAACTAGTGTGAGAGAATAAAATAAAGAGCACCTATGGTAATAAATGACAATTGAGATTAACCTTCTTGTTCCATGTCTTTTCAGGACGTAGGCGATCATGGCTCTCCACAATTTCCTGTCCTTTGTAGTTCTTAATAAATTGTCTTTTTGTTATTTCTTCCAAAGCGTTTCGCCATCTGTTTAAACAAGTTCATTGTTTTCCTGTCCACCTTTTCTTCAATGTCCTGTGAGTATCAGATTTTCCAAGCCCTCTTTTCTCATTGTGTGTCCTAGAAAGTGTAAGTTTCCTTACTCTCTAAAACTCATTGCTCACATATTGTTCATAGTATCCTCAGCATCCTTCTATAGAACCACATTTCTGTTGCTTCCAGAATCTTCGTCTTTGTCTAGCAGTTTCTAAAAAATTTATACTTTATTTAGCTTTTGAAAGGCATCTTTGGCTATCCCAGAGCGCCTCCAGATTTCAGTATCGCACTTTCTGTCCTGTTAAAACACTTCCGAGACATTTCATTTTTTTTAAAGATAAACGACCAAACCCCAAAACAAAGTTGAATATGGCAGAGACCTAGGCAATATGCGACAAAAGAAGAGACCAAAAGCCTTCCCTGTATACAAATCAATTTGTAATCTGACATTTGAAAGGAACCTCTTCTCTTAAAAAGCAGAAGCAGATAAAAAGTGCCAATCACTTGAGAGTCAATCTGCTGTCCACAGTTGAAGAGAATCTTAGTTTTCCCCAGAGAACTTGTTGCCATCTGTCTTATACTTCACTCAGACCATTTTAACTTGTACACCAAAGAAGAACCATGATGCTATCTCTGGCTAATCGCTGGACGATATCCCACCTTACAAAAGCATTTGTATAGGGAACGGCGGATAGAGAGGAGAGGCAATCTCATAAGAAAGCTTTTCATTAGACAGGAATGAAAAAGGTCAACAAAATTCAACAATGTAAATATTAACTTGCATGCTTTGGATATTTTTTTTCTTCAAATATACAGGGTGCGATGGGTAAATTGTCACCATCTTATATTTTTAAATTCGCGCATGCGCATTGTATTTTTTGATTTTGTTAACTGCACAGTATAGTAGGGTCAGTCAGGCACCATCTGCAAGAAAAAAAGAGCACCATGACACAATTCACTGCGCCAGAAATTTGGAAACGGCATGCTATACTGCTTGGCATTCGCGCCGGAAGCGCCAATACGAACATTTCACTGTGCTTAGGTATCAATCTGAGGACAGTGCAGAGAATTCGGAAAGAGTTTAATGGTGATTATGAAGTTATTTGGAGCGATCACTAGTGATGGGGACGTTATGCCTCCATTCATCTTCCTACAGGGCTGACGAAACACAGATGCCTGCATCAAGTGCCTCGAGGAGGTAGGGCTGACCTGGGTCAAAAACAAGCAGAACCCAGTCATGGCTGTCAGGCAATTTCTGTGACATCACATCACATCTGGTCATCTAACTCCCCAGACTGAAATCCCCTTGATTATTATATCTGGTGCACAGTTGAGTGAGAGACTAACAAAGTTCTGTGTAACACTAAAGAACCAAAGGCAAGGATCATGGCAGCTTTCACAAACTTAAACAAGGATACTGTCCAAGAGAGTTGCAGGAGATTCCATATTTGTGTGGAAGCTGGGGCAGAAGCCAATGACAATTTTATTGAATAAGTTTATTCTTTAGTATTTCAAGATATATTTACCAAAATTACACAAATATATGTTAAAATGAGATGTCAGTGTAATTTGGACGACAATTTATCCATCGCACCCACTTGACTTTCAGAATTGGCCGGGAAATCAGGAACCAAATTGTTAGGCCTTTTAGTAACGTATACTGATGGGGCAAGGAAACAATTTGACTAAGATCAAGATCTGATCAATAATTACTCAAGTGAGTGGGTTCCTAGGTGAATCCAGTGCACAACTCAAATCAACCTGCAAGTGTGAGATTATACAAGTCTTTATTGAGACACTAAACAATATGAGTTCGGCATTTGGGGAAGGAACTGAACCCAAAGAAAGCCTAAACATTACTTTCCGAAATGGTGAAAAGGCAGGCTGGAGAAGACCTGAATGTCGTCAATGGTAACCAATTGATGTTATCGATTCATTTTCTACAACTTAACACCTTTGCAGGTTACTTAAAAGCTAGAAAATATTTTTTGATTGTAAGATTTTACTTAATGGTTGACTGAAAAGTTTTACTCATTAACCCATAGCCAGAATTTGGAAACTGCACCTGCACATCCAAGCTTATAGCAAGCAGTCACCCATCTAGGTTATGACCAGGCTTGATGTTGCTTAACATATGAGAACCAACGTTTCAACATGTGGCCATGTAACACTATTTAGGAACGGAAGGGTTAATTAATCAATTAATTAACCACGGAAGTTAATTACGGGGATACTTACACCGATAGATATAACGAAAGACATACTGAGCGATATTCTTTTTGTTTTGTTGTTTTCCCAAACAGAGTATCGGGGGAAAAAAAAAAAAAAAAAAAAAAAAAAAAAAAAGAGATTTTTTTTTGTTTTGTTATTTTCAAGTGCGAATTCAAGATAACCACTTTACTTTCTCGCTGAAGTTTGATGCTGAGATATGCCAAATTCTCTTCGAGGACAAAGGAAGGAAAAAGAGAAAGAAACAGACGGACAGGGCTTAACAACTTAGATGATAAGAGAAGGAAAGAATGCCACCCACGAAAATTTTGATGGTTATTGTCGTGAAAATTAGTTGAGTGACCACAGAGCTCTGGGTAGATAAAACATTGGCTGTGACGAACTTGTGTTATCAGTAGTTGATGGGCCGTCTGCCGACCGCCTGGACAGGACATCTGCATTTTGTTTTGGGTTCGTTTGTGATAACGAAGGCTATGTTAGGGTATTTTAATTAACCCAATTTCGCCAAAAAAGAATCTTCCACTTAATGTTGACGGATAAACCTGGTTGAAAAAAAAAC
The DNA here is from genome assembly GCA_964036315.1 of Acanthosepion esculentum. Lineage (NCBI taxonomy): Eukaryota > Metazoa > Mollusca > Cephalopoda > Sepiida > Sepiidae > Acanthosepion > Acanthosepion esculentum. The sequence continues at coordinate 54,136,191 of OZ038517.1, read as the reverse complement.
ATAGCCCGTGAAGTTGGATAAAAATTGAGATTATCAGTTGACGCCTATTGGCCGAATAGCCAGGCGGAGATGATCATGTGACGCAGAGAGGAGGCCGCCACCGCCCATTGAGAGGATAGGTATGAGATGTTACTGCGAGGAAGTGGGAAAACCGTTGACGCCCTCTAAAGTATGGTGAGATACCCATATGAGAGCAGAAGAGGGTGGCAGTGGAATAAGATTTCCAAATACGGAAAATGATAATTATTTTTGGCCGAAAACAAAGAAAATCCTTATTGGGGATTTGAAATCAACGTGGTGGCCACACCACGTCCGACCCCACGCCAGGTTTTGATCGGCGTCCATATAAGCAAACATCTACGGGTGTTTCAGAGAGTTCGTCGAGGAGAGCTGAGTTCGTCGAGGAAAGTCGAGACAGAGAGAAGCGCCTCGCACAGGTGACCGCACGATTCCATGCCTTCCGACTTAGACTTCTAACCAAGAACAGATTTGTTGAAGACCGACTTTAGATTTCCCATCAAAACAAGTTTCCGACTAGACTTCTAACCAAGAACAAATTATAGAAGTCTGACTTATATTCGCCATCTCGATATCCAGAACTAGTTAAGGAACGCAAAAGTGTTACAATCCACATTTTTTTTTCTTCGGGCCGGGAGAGAAAGAGAGAGACGCACTCCTGTAACTCAACAAACCGACATAAAATTAATCACTATTCCTAACCAGTCGCTCGCCTTGAAGTTGTTGTTTGTGCTTTTGTTTTTTTGTCTACATTATTGTGCAGTATCACCTTGACCCGGATTCGGCTGGCACTACGGCCCGACGTCTGATTGATCTCGTCAACCTAAGATCAAATCACAACGTGGGTAGGTTCAATCGAGATCAAAGCAGTTGCTTCGGTGACCAGGCGTTGGAAGCGAGCCGAGTACGACAAGTTGGTGCTAGAACCCAACCAGACTTCAACCGATGTCCCAGGGTTAGCCCGTCACAAAGGACCGACGTCACAAGTGCGCCGCGACCAGTACGGGTGTCACAAGTGGTGCCCTGACCAGGACAGAGGAGGGTTGGGTGTCACAGCCATAAGCTGGTGACCAATTGAGAAAAGTTGTAGAAATTCTATAAAAAAAAACAAACCAACCAAAAACACACACACACAACAGCCAAATAAATATGACAGGCTTCATTTTGCTATAAAATCTTTTCTTTACATTTATCATGTAACTGTAATATGAAAATCAAAACAATTGAATAAATCGATTATTTCTGAATTAATGAATTAACAGAAAATCTGAAATTGTTTTGAGGTGAGACTGGCTGGTAACAAGAAAACATTTGGGAACTATATAATTACCTGTGATGAATAATTTTAGTTATTATATTTATTATTATAATAGTTAGTTTTTTTATTGATAGCCACAATTTGGAGATTGAACCAGAGTTCAATATTTGCAACATTATCTTGGATCAGAAAGTTAACACTAAATTTCTCACCTTTCCATGTTGGGGGGGGAAAAAAAAAACAAAAAACAACTGTGCATACTGTAAATCAGCCCCATAAAATATATTTTCAACCATTATATATATATATATATATATATATATTTTTTTTTTTTTTTTAAAAGCATCAGAAACTGATTAAAAAGCTCAAACTATATTTGAGTATATACGGTACAAAGACATCATCTCCATTGAGATAGCTAAGGAGGAGAAAGTCTGGCCAACAACACGATATATCCAAAGTTGAAATTATATTTTGCTCCAGTTTTTAAATACATCCAATAGAATATGGACAGTGGGTGGATGCAGAATCTTCACTCCCAGTCATTTGAAAGAAATAATAAAAATACCGTTGAGTAAATATCGCACTTTTTATTCTGTCTATGTATGCGTAAAATTCAGACAAGTGATAGTAATAGTACCAACTGTTACTATGCGACATGAAAATAACCATGTTGACCGACTCGGTCAGCAATTGATCAACAGTTTCTATGCAGAGTCTGCAGAAAGTTTCTTTATTTCATTCAACAGCTGCTGGCCGTACTCTCTCCAGTCAATGGGTGTGGCCTTCATGCATATTGTTTTCAAACGAGTTTCATCCTGGAAAAGAAAAAAATAAATAAATTACCCATAGAATCTTGAGGTGTGAATGTAATTATCATTTGAATGTCTCAAATCATCTTATTCTGGTTGTTTAGAAAACTTTCTAAGATCTAAGAATCAAGAGACACTCCTGAATTTCTCAGCTAAAACATTTGTCAGTAATTCTTTTTTTTTTGATCACTTGTTTATAGGACCACTCGGAACTGAAGAATTTCAGAATTCCATAGTTGGAGTACTAACAATTATTTATTCTTGATTAGAATTCCTTACCAGTTTTTATTACATTAATATTTAATAATATTATCCTGATTAGTTTATTGGCATTGTCAACCATTAATTTTTATTTCTACTCCTTCTTTAGAGGGAAGGTTGATATGAGGGGAGAATGGACGGAAAGAGAGAGAGGGGAGAATGGACGGAAAGAGAGAGAGGGGAAATGAACGGAAAGAGAGAGGGGGGAAATGAACGGAAAGAGAGAGAGGGGGAAATGAACGGAAAGAGAGAGAGGGGGGAAATGAACGGAAAGAGAGAGAGGGGGGAAATGAACGGAAAGAGAGAGAGGGGGGAAATGAACGGAAAGAGAGAGAGGGGGGAAATGAACGGAAAGAGAGAGAGGTGGGGAAATGAACGGAAAGAGAGAGAGGTGGGGAAATGAACGGAAAGAGAGAGAGGTGGGGAAATGAACGGAAAGAGAGAGAGGTGGGGAAATGAACGGAAAGAGAGAGAGGTGGGGAAATGAACGGAAAGAGAGAGAGGTGGGGAAATGAACGGAAAGAGAGAGAGGTGGGGAAATGAACGGAAAGAGAGAGAGGTGGGGAAATGAACGGACGGAGAGAGGAGAGAGAGGGGAAAATGGACGAGGGAGGAATGGACGAAGGGAGTGGAGAGTGTGTGGGGGAGTCAAAGTGAAGAGCGTGTGTGTTGGTTGGGGTGGACGGACAAAGTGGAGAGTGTGTGTGGGGGACGGACGGACAGAGTGTGTGTGTGTGTGTGTGTGTGTGTGTGGGGCAAAGTGGAAATACTGGGTGGGTTGGATGGACGGACAAATTGGAGAGAGAGTGGGTGGGTGGGATGGACGGACAAACTGGAGAGAGAGTGGGTGGGTGGGATGGACGGACAAACTGGAGAGAGAGTGGGTGGGTGGGATGGACGGACAAACTGGAGAGAGAGTGGGTGGGTGGGATGGACGGACAAACTGGAGAGAGAGTGGGTGGGTGGGATGGACGGACAAACTGGAGAGAGAGTGGGTGGGTGGGATGGACGGACAAACTGGAGAGAGAGTGGGTGGGTGGGATGGACGGACAAACTGGAGAGAGAGTGGGTGGGTGGGATGGACGGACAAACTGGAGAGAGAGTGGGTGGGTGGGATGGACGGACAAACTGGAGAGAGAGTGGGTGGGTGGGATGGACGGACAAACTGGAGAGAGAGTGGGTGGGTGGGATGGACGGACAAACTGGAGAGAGAGTGGGTGGGTGGGATGGACGGACAAACTGGAGAGAGTGAAAGTGAAAACAAAGTAAAAACAAAACAAAAACACACTTACATTGTAGGTTTCCATTTTGACCCGGAGTTTGAATATGTAAGGCTTGAATGCAGCTTCATCAAATACATCGTCAAATTTGACCTCGTCCTGTTTAAATAGACAAAAGATTTATTTAGACGGCTGTGGGAGGGGATGAGATTAGTGCTTGTAATTTAATCACCTCTCTGGCTCTGAATATATTTTTAATTGGACAACAGTTTTCAAAGTAGATATAATTTTATTTATTTATACACTGGAGCGCCTTTATTGCTTGCGTGTAAATAAGCATTATTTCAATTCTGGAAAGGCCTAAAAGTTTAATAGCCACTGCAATAAAAGGAAACACTTATTTTATGTCCAAAACCAATTTAAACAATTCAGTTCAATATCGTGATGGATTGAAATGGTTAATCAAAATCCATTTGTAATGAAATAAAGCCAAGAAAACATTTGATATTTTATGAATTTGGTCTATTAACTGCAGATGTTGAAAGTTTTCAGAATTGCTTTTCTCGGGATTCTGAAAAGCTCCCTTTCATCAATTAACCACCGCATTTAAAGAATGGAGACTGAGCAGCTTCTGCTTCACTCAGTTAATAGTCATATGGACCATACTCAAACTTTGTTTCCTTTGAACGGATTCGCTGAGGTATATATACATTGATTTCATGAAAGCTACTGCTCACGTAAAGGAAAGGAGTATGCTGTTCAAGTTTATAAGACATTTGGAGATATAAAATGTATACAATCTCCCCAGTTTTTCCTTGACTCTTGACCAACTTTAGTCTTCCAATCCCCTTGACCAATTCAAATATATTGGTTCAATTATCATTGCAGCGGCAGATAGGAGAGAGAGAATTTCAAGAGCAGCACAAATAATGGTAGCTATTGTAAATCTCGATAGGATGAAAAGTTTCAATGGCATAATACTGAAATGAAAATTAGAAACACACACACACACACGTACATAGTGTATTTTCGAGCTTACAAAATGATTTTATTGTTATACTTTATATATAGACACAAATATTTAAGCAAATGCTCTGTTTATAATAAACAGTATTAACAACATTTACCGGTCTGAATGTCCAAGAAATTTCATAGAAAATATGTGTCCTCTGACAGGAATCGAACCTGTATCCTACGCAGAACTGTCATTTAGCCTGATGTGCTGTACCAGTTTAGCTACGAAGGAGCATCTGGTGGGTAAGGTCGATTTTACTGCTTTTAAACTAAACTTCCGATGACGTTTGTGTGTGTGTGTGTGTGTGTATGTAAACACCCACCCACACATATACATATTTGTATTTAGGCAGCAAACCTTCTTTCATGCACACTTCATTAAAACGACTGACAAGGTGCTTTTATTTAGTTTTTATCCAATTTCTCATGCGATCTAATAATGTTTTTTCTTTTCGGATGATAAATTATATAAAAACTGTCCGAATGTTCTTTTTATCCGAGCGCTTTCGGCTATACATTTAGTCATTTTCAAGGATTATATTTTAACTGTTAGAATTAGAAATATGTTTTTATTTGTATGTTTTATAAAATGTTTCATTTTTTTGTTTTTCTGCATGTAGATGATGCTATTATATTAGTGTTGTCGACAAGTATGTTCTGAATAGTGTTAGGTATCCATGAATATTTAAATGAGATCTAATTGAGCTATTGTCAGAAAGGTGCAGAGTTAGCCTGCGTGTCAAACACACACACACACACATATATATATAAAATATATTAAAATAATTGTCAGACTTAGTCCATTTTGCAGTGTGTGACATTTGTTTACATTAAGATACACTTTGAGTAGATATGGACATTCGAGTGAAATCATGGGAAGTTTGTAGTTTAAAAGCAGTAAAATCAAGATGAATATAAAGCAATTCCAAGGTTCAAGTAAGCTTGGATGGTCACCTAATTGGCTTGACTGAAGGTCATGGATTTGTATGTTGAGTCATTACACTATAAGGTTAGCTATCTAATTCAGCCTTTTATATGATGTAACCTAAGTACGTAGCTGTTACAAGTATTTCCGAGCCTATAAACCTTCCTGGAGCAAAGTCACAAGCTTAAACATGCTCTGCTCACTCGCAGCGGAGGAAGCCGTTCTGCCCTTGACTAGTGTGACATTGGCATACAAACAAAGTCAGATGCGGCACCAGTATGTGAAGGATGCATGGGGAATGTGTTGTATGAGAATGACTTCCAATATTAGGGTGCATCTTCCAAGCCAGAAAACGTGTGCACGCGCGCACACACACACACACACTAAAAATCAGGAGATCAGTTGAGTGCTACCTTGGTTTCAACCTTATGGTACCCTCAGGCTACTTTTATAAATAAATAAACACACAACGTTGAGCATAATAGAAGGGAGAGGAGGAGGAGAAGGGGGAGGAGGAGGAGAAGAAGGGGGAGGAGGAGGAGAAGGGGGAAGAGAAGAAAAGCAAGGATATTATAAAAGTATCGGAGGTTGAAGTTGAAACTATTTTTTTTTTTTTTTTAAATCCAGCCTCATATGTGCTTAAGAGGAATTTCTCAATATGTATGCAAAAACTCAAGTCTTTAAATTTCTGGTTCAGAAGGTTCTTTGGATCTGGAAATGTCATAATCGTTAATTTTTCCTGTTGGCAGAAGTTGCAAATATTATTGTATATTTTTAAAATTTTTCATCTTATAATCGAACCGTTTTTTTTCTTTTAAATTCTACACATGGCCTGCAAGTTTGATTATGAGATCACACATGCACACACATATCTCTTTCAGTTTAAAAGTCACCCTATTGGACAGCATTTAAGCTAGCTCTTGTCAAGGACTCTTAATTGGGCCGTCATCACAACAGGTATGGAGGAGTAGATGCCACAGGCAACAATAAAATACAGAAGAACTCAAAATTCATCATTGTATTTATACATTGCATTAATATTTAAGTTGGTCTTTCAAAAGTTCAATGATAACTCTTCTGCTGACACTTAATTTAAAGACAATTTGATGTATGTAGGTCCTTACTTTCCATACAAACAATTATTTCTATTTCATGGGTGACTTTTGCTGGATTTCGTAATTAATTTCAATTATCCCAAATTTATTTCCAAGTTATAAAAACTGTACAAAAAAACAACAATCACAATAATGGGATCTAGCCAAGAATGTTTTTTTAATTTCTTAAGCCAGATTCCAAAATTGTATATGTTTTGCTATGGCCTCTGGGAGTAAAGTTGAAAAAGTATGACATACTGATATTCACACACACACACACACACACACACACACACACAAGACAAAAGGAAAACTTATTTTAGCCAATGCATTTTGTCCTCTGATGTACTTTATCAAGGCAAATGTATGTATGTTTTGTGGCACATCAACTCCTTCTGTCATCTAATGCCAAAGCAAGTAGAGCTGGGATTTTTATATTTGTGTATTATTATATCACAATGAATTTAAGTTTTTGTTTCTTTTTTTTTTTAAACGCCTGTGTCAAAAGTAGTATTTAGTTTTTGTATTTATAAACCATACTTATGTTAAAAGGTGCGTTTTTCAGATTTTGGTAAATGGGTCTTTTAAAAATGTTATCCAGATTGACCTTGGCAAATATTTCTTTCAGGTTAGGTGTTTAATATTTAATTCAGGCTAGTTTCAGGTTCTTGCATGTTGTCAGTATATGACTTACTGGCATGTCATGCACACAGGAGCTTCCTTCCCCATTTACGAGGTAGGAGTGTGTAAAGGGCAAATGTAAGAATTTATTTTGCAATTTGCCAGGAGGTTTTCCTTTAGACTTTATTCAGTTCTTTTACAGATTTTTTTTAGTTATATATTAAATTTTGCACACACATCGTATCCACAACTCTGCTGCCGTTTTTGATGCGCGAGAGAGCAGCAACTTGGTTCTTAACTGAACAGCCAGACTGCCTACATGCGATTTGATTATTAGTGCTGAAGGGTTGTACAGATCCAACCACACTTGTTGGAGGACCTAAATACAGAGAATACAGTGTGCCACAAGGTCCCCAAAGGACCCTCCTAAGGTTTTGAATTCAGAGTTGTCCTCCTATACAGGTTGCCACATTTGCACCTTAGTGAATGTAATGAACTCAACTGGAATTCAAACTTGTTTCTCCAAGCCACTATCCATTACTTCACCGTATTTTATATAGGAGGAGGAGGCGGAAAGGAGCGACCCGGCGCAGCAAGAGAGGGCGGAAAGGAGCGACCCGGCGCAGCAAGAGAGGGCGGAAAGGAGCGACCCGGCGCAGCAAGAGAGGGCGGAAAGGAGCGACCCGGCGCAGCAAGAGAGGGCGGAAAGGAGCGACCCGGCGCAGCAAGAGAGGGCGGAAAGGAGCGACCCGGCGCAGCAAGAGAGGGCGGAAAGGAGCGACCCGGCGCAGCAAGAGAGGGCGGAAAGGAGCGACCCGGCGCAGCAAGAGAGGGCGGAAAGGAGCGACCCGGCGCAGCAAGAGAGGGCGGAAAGGAGCGACCCGGCGCAGCAAGAGAGGGCGGAAAGGAGCGACCCGGCGCAGCAAGAGAGGGCGGAAAGGAGCGACCCGGCGCAGCAAGAGAGGGCGGAAAGGAGCGACCCGGCGCAGCAAGAGAGGGCGGAAAGGAGCGACCCGGCGCAGCAAGAGAGGGCGGAAAGGAGCGACCCGGCGCAGCAAGAGAGGGCGGAAAGGAGCGACCCGGCGCAGCAAGAGAGGGCGGAAAGGAGCGACCCGGCGCAGCAAGAGAGGGCGGAAAGGAGCGACCCGGCGCAGCAAGAGAGGGCGGAAAGGAGCGACCCGGCGCAGCAAGAGAGGGCGGAAAGGAGCGACCCGGCGCAGCAAGAGAGGGCGGAAAGGAGCGACCCGGCGCAGCAAGAGAGGGCGGAAAGGAGCGACCCGGCGCAGCAAGAGAGGGCGGAAAGGAGCGACCCGGCGCAGCAAGAGAGGGCGGAAAGGAGCGACCCGGCGCAGCAAGAGAGGGCGGAAAGGAGCGACCCGGCGCAGCAAGAGAGGGCGGAAAGGAGCGACCCGGCGCAGCAAGAGAGGGCGGAAAGGAGCGACCCGGCGCAGCAAGAGAGGGCGGAAAGGAGCGACCCGGCGCAGCAAGAGAGGGCGGAAAGGAGCGACCCGGCGCAGCAAGAGAGGGCGGAAAGGAGCGACCCGGCGCAGCAAGAGAGGGCGGAAAGGAGCGACCCGGCGCAGCAAGAGAGGGCGGAAAGGAGCGACCCGGCGCAGCAAGAGAGGGCGGAAAGGAGCGACCCGGCGCAGCAAGAGAGGGCGGAAAGGAGCGACCCGGCGCAGCAAGAGAGGGCGGAAAGGAGCGACCCGGCGCAGCAAGAGAGGGCGAAAAGGAGCGACCCGGCGCAGCAAGAGAGGGCGAAAAGGAGCGACCCGGCGCAGCAAGAGAGGGCGAAAAGGAGCGACCCGGCGCAGCAAGAGAGGGCGAAAAGGAGCGACCCGGCGCAGCAAGAGAGGAACTTACTGTTTCTCTAAGGTTTCCAAGTTCATCAGCTGTAATTCCAAGAAGAGATTCTGCCGATTCTTGAAAGCAAGTCGCCCAAATGCTGTTTGTTGAATCAATAAGGCTCACCTGTAAATGAAATCAAACAATTTCGATAAATTTTCAATTAACCTAATATACATTCAATGCAACCAGTGTTTACTTTCTTGATTGTTCCGCTGCGGAAAAACATAGACTTGAGCATCACTGCAGCGTTTGAGAATTACCCCAATATAGATGAACATCTACAGTAGGATTAATAATATATTTTTTTCTAATTCTCTCAAGGTGACCAGACCATCTAAGTTGATGTTTCATAACAACTCAGTACTTGCTAATCTTGCCAGCTGCAACACTCTTGTATCAGTCACATGTGATTGCCAGATCTCTAAAATATTATGCATCAGATTGGAAAACATGGAAAAATCTAATTGCTACTAGTGTCAAGAATTTTGAGAACAGCAGAATAGATATCCGAGAGGTAACAACCCTCTCCCAAAACACTAATTGAAGGAGTCTCTTAAATGTGATCACTGTGGCTGCATTTGCTTTTCAAAAGCCAATCTACTCGGCCACAATACGAGATACCTGATAATCATACATGTACAATCTGCCATAAAGTGGGTTGATCAACCAAGAGACTGACACGTCGACAATGTGGGAAGAACTGCAAGACTCTTGCAGGTCTTAAAAGCCATTAAAGACGTCATCAATGACAAAGTAATGAAAGTTAGCTTGTAAATGAAGATTAAAAAATAGCACATTTTGGGGGAAACAAGTTTGTTCGCTTTGGAAGAAGATGACTAATTTGTCCTTCCTCAACACTCATGAGCAATAATGTTTTTTGAACAATTGCAATCAGCCGAGACAGCTCATCAACTAGTTCTCAGTGGCCAAGGCAGCAACCAATTAAATTCAGAGAACAATTAAAAGATGTTAAACGTCCAATTAAAAGATGTTAAACGTCCAATTAAAAGATGTTAAACGTCCAATTAAAAGATGTTAAACGTCCAATTAAAAGATGTTAAACGTCCAATTAAAAGATGTTAAACGTCCAATTAAAAGATGTTAAACGTCCAATTAAAAGATGTTAAACGTTCAATTAAAAGAAGTTGCATATGCCAGGAAAATACTTACCAAAAGAATCATTCTCCATTTGAAATTAGAGAATTCTTGGTTACACTTCTCACAACGGTACAATCCATTTCCTTGGTCAACTAATTTCTTGTTGCAATTATCTGATGGGCAAGCCTAGAAAATAAAATTTATTGTACTTTGAGTGATTTCTTTCAAATATTATTTCTTTGTACAGTGTAACCCGGATATAAGAGAGTTGTTGGGACCGGAGAAGAAGTCTCTTATATCCGGGTTTGGTCTATTATATATACATTAACACAGGCTCTAATTTGGGACCAGAGAAAATCTCTCTTATATCAAGGTTACACTGTAAAACAATTTTATTATTAGCCACATGTCCTGATTTTCCATTCTTCATAGCAACAGTTTGTTGATTTAGTTTAGCATGTTATTTCAGGCCAAGCTGGAAAAATATTTTGTATGTAATTTTATGCCTTCAACTAGAGATATTTTGGACATAATCGTATACTTTCAGGGTAAATGTGTTTTTTTTTTTTTAGATATAGTTTGTAGATGGTCTTTTGTTGGTGTTATACATTTTGGTATAAATTTTTTTTTATTTAAGGTAGGACATTTGTAGTATTTATGTCTTATAGGCGTCGAAGCGAGTGCATTCAGTTAACCTTTACTACCCTAATTTCTTTCTAGAATTGGTCCCCCTGCCACAGCATATTTTTTTTTAAGGGTACAAAAACATGACCACCTACAGTTTTAAAATTGTTATAACTTTCCTTGTATTGTGCGTATAGATTTTAATTGTTGTCCACTAATAAAAGAATGAACGAGTAATATTTTGATGTAATGCATTGTTTTGCATGCCTGTTTTGACAGTGAAAACAAAAAAAATTGAAACGTGAAATAATTGAAACGTGAAATAAAAAAAACAAACAAACAAATACATTAAAAAATACATAGATAATTCAACATATTTGAACTTTTTTTTCTCCTTGTAGAACTCTCTGGGGTTTCAATAAGAAGCAAAATCATCAAGAAGGCTTTCATTTCATCAAAATAATGACATGTTTCCTAGTGTTTACACATAAGACACTAGCATTTGTTTGCTCTTTCTTTCACCTGACTTATCGATTTGTTTCGTTGACAAATAAAGTTATTTTGTCGTTTATAGACAAAATAATTCACCTTCAGATAGGCTTTCCAGTAGCTTCCATAAAATTAGTCAGGCATGGATGATAACAGCTAGTGGTCATCATCGCTTTCCTTCACGTCACTAATGTGGTTATTTATCTTTGACCACGTCACTGTCAATATCCACTCGAGTAAAGCCTTCAAAATCATCATCGGAGTCCTAATCAAAGAAAAACAACTAAATAAAGGCTTTGTTGGATACTGACGCAGCCATTTTGTTTACAAAAAAAATTGAAGAAAATTAATGTGGATTTAATCGATGTTATACATTGTGTAGAGTCTAGAAGAATCTAAAATGGCATTGGAAAACAAAGTTTAGCCTTGTTCCAAAGCAGTAGTAGTTGATTTTCAGCTTAAAATACCGGAAATAACAGTTGACAAGTGTTTATTTATAGCAACTGTCTCAAGGCAACAGAATGTGCCTTGAGACTTAGAATAGCAAAGGGAGAGAATTCCACGGCGACTATTGTTGCCTGCCATGTGATAAACATTAAACTGAGAGTGCAGTTTGGCACATTTGGTTGTATATTCTGGTGGATTTTCATCTTTCAGCAAATAGTTACACAAATAAACATATATACATTGTTCTTCCATAACAGAATATCTCATTAAAAGATTTTAACTAGTTATTAGTTACACAGCCTGATCTCCCCATCTTAATAAGATATGTTACTATGTTTACAGGATCCATTAACTTACATCATACATACATAGCCGTATGTCATTGCTGAAGTAGAACTGGCATTAAACTCACAAAGCATTTGCCAATGATTTGAGGCAAGGTTTTAGAGTTTCAAATACTATAACTAATAACCAACTTGAATACTCACAGTAGTACAAGTGAGTATAAGAGTTTTTATCAAGACACCATCTCTAGGAAGGTTACCATTCAAGGTTTGAGACTTTCGCATATACAAACATCATTATATATATATATATATATATATATATATATATATATATGTGTATGCAGAATGTTTCCATGGAGACATGTTTTGTTGAATATTTAGAAATGTTCCGTCTACTTATTTGGATCTATACACATTCATGGATATGCTTTTTGGTGTCATTATTGAAGGACAAAAGAAAAATCGCCATGTAGATACATATTTCTTTTCTTTCGAGTACTTTCGACATAGTGCAATGCCACCATCAGGGTATTGTTAATTACGAGATAAAAATTGTGTTCATAGTGGGGAACGCTCAGTCAATGTATAACCACTGACACCGTTTAAGGGGAGGTAACTAATGTGGTTGAGAGTGTGTGTGTGTGTGTGTATATACACACACACGGGAAAATAAATGAACAGTTTTAAAACCATTACAATGCAAAGTAAGCAATTGTGAAAACATTTTGAAACAAATTGGTATGAAATGGGGTTTATGAAATTACAATTTTCAATGTGTGAAAAAGGGGGAGAAAAATAGGGGGAAAGGAGGGGGGAAATAACGATTAAAAGGAGGGGGGGGGGAAATAACGATTAAAAGGAGGGGAGAAATAAAGATTAAAAGGAGGGGGGAAATAAAGATTAAAAGGAGGGGGGAAATGCATAGTCACAAAAGATCACAGTATAATCTGAGGTAGATCATTTAAAGTAGAAAGAGGGTTGAGTCAAGTGAGACTTGTGGATGGCTGGCACTGACCCTTTTGGCCTTGGAGGAAGCAACAAAACATCTGCATAGATTAGGGACCCTAGGATGCTCATTCAGAATATGTAAGCAACTGAACCAGAAAAATAATGCTGTTGTCATTTCTTGACAGTGAAAGTTCTAAGTAAAAATTGAGAGTCACAGAGTTAAAACAAGTAAAATTAAAAGATACGACGGGGTGCCAATAAGTTTTTAAGTTTGACCAACAAGCTCTACAGAAAAAAAAAAGTTCTATTTGGTTATAGAGCTGTTGAAATGTTCACCTGACTTGACACCTTGTGATTTTTTTTCTATGTGAAAGGACAGGTCTATATCCCCCATCTCCCCACAAGCCTAGGTGAACACTACAGTGTGTTTGGCAGGAGCTTGGACTACCGACCTGATGTATGTCGTGTCTTGGGTGGGACACATTGAACATTTACAAAGCTTTGTGAAATCGGTTATAAAATCTACATCTCTTTGAATATCTTGTCTGAACTACGATAAATCTTTTATTCAACCTTTTTAATATTGTTTGCCTGGGACATTAAGGGTGGGGAGGTGGTGGTTGGAAAGAGAATTCCTAGGCTAAGATGTAAAGGTTTGGTTTGGTTCATGGCATATCAACCTCAATGGGTTATTCAATGCCGACAAAATTTCTATTGCTGGTAATACCCCCCCCCATGTATTGCTAGTAATAATTTTTTTAAGATGAAGTATTTCTAGTATTAAAACCTAATTTTACATTTTCATAGCGTTTTGACCCCAGTTTGGGGGTTAACTATTTGCCCATAGCTGGGACCCTAACAGGTGCTACCACCCAGGGTCAGGGTGAACCTGGGAACAACAGTAATTAAGAGGTGGTTCCATGCTCCTCAAAACCTCCTAGCAGAGGCCTTGCTGTCGGACGTAGTTTATATCTTATCCAAGATGCAAATGTAATTTACCGTCATACCCAGGACAGTAAATGTAAAAAAATCAAATTGTGCATTTTGTTTAACAGAGACAAGAGAACATCCTTTACTCACCATATACATGCAATTTTCCTTTCGGATAAACATGACCATTGCTTTGGTTGTGTAATAATCGGGTTTATCCACTCCAAGTTTATCAGTTTTGGCTTGGCTAAAGGTTTTCCAGTTGCCCGAGGTTCCTGTATAAAAAAAAAAATGCAATTTATTATATTTGATCAAAAATGTCCACTTTTGTTCATGCAAGGTATACTCGTGTGTGTGTGTGAGAGAGAGAGAGAGAGAAAAGGGCAAAGAGAGAGAGAGAGAAAAGGGCAAAGAGAGAGAGAGAGAAAAGGGCAAAGAGAGAGAGAGAGAAAAGGGCAAAGAGAGAGAGAGAGAAAAGAGCAAAGAGAGAGAGAGAGAAAAGGGCAAAGAGAGAGAGAGAGAAAAGGGCAAAGAGAGAGAGAGAGAGAAAAGGGCAAAGAGAGAGAGAGAGAAAAGGGCAAAGAGAGAGAGAGAGAAAAGGGCAAAGAGAGAGAGAGAGAAAAGGGCAAAGAGAGAGAGAGAAAAGGGCAAAGAGAGAGAGAGAGAGAGAAAAGGGCAAAGAGAGAGAGAGAGAGAGAAAAGGGCAAAGAGAGAGAGAGAGAGAAAAGGGCAAAGAGAAAGAGAGAGAGAAAAGGGCAAAGAGAAAGAGAGAGAGAAAAGGGCAAAGAGAAAGAGAGAGAGAAAAGGGCAAAGAGAAAGAGAGAGAGAAAAGGGCAAAGAGAAAGAGAGAGAGAAAAGGGCAAAGAGAAAGAGAGAGAGAAAAGGGCAAAGAGAAAGAGAGAGAGAGAGAAAAGGGCAAAGAGAGAGAGAGAGAAAAGGGCAAAGAGAAAGAGAAAGAGAAAAGGGCAAAGAGAAAGAGAGAGAGAAAAGGGCAAAGAGAAAGAGAGAGAGAAAAGGGCAAAGAGAAAGAGAGAGAGAAAAGGGCAAAGAGAAAGAGAGAGAGAAAAGGGCAAAGAGAAAGAGAGAAAAGGGCAAAGAGAAAGAGAGAGAGACAAGGGCAAAGAGAAAGAGAGAGAGAGAAAAGGGCAAAGAGAAAGAGAGAGAGAGAAAAGGGCAAAGAGAAAGAGAGAGAGAGAAAAGGGCAAAGAGAAAGAGAGAGAGAGAAAAGGGCAAAGAGAAAGAGAGAGAGAGAAAAGGGCAAAGAGAAAGAGAGAGAGAGAAAAGGGCAAAGAGAAAGAGAGAGAGAGAAAAGGGCAAAGAGAAAGAGAGAGAGAGAAAAGGGCAAAGAGAAAGAGAGAGAGAGAAAAGGGCAAAGAGAAAGAGAGAGAGAGAGAGAAAAGGGCAAAGAGAAAGAGAGAGAAAAGGGCAAAGAGAAAGAGAGAGAAAAGGGCAAAGAGAAAGAGAGAAAAGGGCAAAGAGAAAGAGAGAAAAGGGCAAAGAGAAAGAGAGAGAAAAGGGCAAAGAGAAAGAGAGAGAGAAAAGGGCAAAGAGAAAGAGAGAGAGAGAGAGAGAAAAGGGCAAAGAGAAAGAGAGAGAGAGAGAGAAAAGGGCAAAGAGAGAGAGAAAAGGGCAAAGAGAGAGAGAAAAGGGCAAAGAGAAAGAGAAAAGGGCAAAGAGAAAGAGAGAGAGAAAAGGGCAAAGAGAAAGAGAGAGAGAAAAGGGCAAAGAGAAAGAGAGAGAGAAAAGGGCAAAGAGAAAGAGAGAGAGAGAGAGAAAAGGGCAAAGAGAAAGAGAGAGAGAGAGAAAAGGGCAAAGAGAAAGAGAGAGAGAAAAGGGCAAAGAGAAATAGAGAGAGAGAGAGAAAAGGGCAAAGAGAAATAGAGAGAGAGAAAAGGGCAAAGAGAAATAGAGAGAGAGAAAAGGGCAAAGAGAAATAGAGAGAGAGAAAAGGGCAAAGAGAAATAGAGAGAGAGAAAAGGGCAAAGAGAAATAGAGAGAGAGAGAAAAGGGAAAAGAGAAATAGAGAGAGAGAAAAGGGAAAAGAGAGAGAGAAAGAAAAGGGCAAAGAGAAAAAGAGTCTTAGTAAACTGCAAATCTCATTTTCAAAATTCTGTGCTCTCATAAGTCAAAAGATTTCTCTTAAAAACCTTAATTATTTTCTTAAGTTAAACCTTCGTCAGGAGCGTTGCCTTCTGGAATGCGCTGTTGAATCTTAATTGGTCAAATCATGTGCTTCTACTCTCATACATATCAAGCACTTCCATCTCTCGTACCAGTGGAATTTCAAGCCCACTGTCCCCGCACTATTTTATGGCTTGCATAATCCACCAATGGTGATATTTGTTTGGATTATTGAGTCACCTGAGCAGACTCATGCAGAGCATGTGGGCAGATGCTTTCATATTTTTTTGTTTTTAATTTGAATGTTTATTATTCGGTTACCATTTAATAAAGTTTGGTGAGTTCCTATACATGACAATTGGTCATGCTGCAACATTTTAAAGACTATGCATTACAGATTTGTTTTGGCAGCCCCTCAAAAGGGCATAGTTTTTTTTGAGGGCCACTTGTTTTCCTTTAGGAAGAGTCATCATTTATATAGTTTATAACAAGTAGGAGAAAATAAAATCCTAAGATATTTGTTGAATTCTTCAATAAAAAAAAAAAAAAAAAAAAAAGTTTTGAAACTTACCCCCTGCACCTGCACTTCCATCACTCTGGAAGGTACTGAAATCCATAGCACTACCTTCTCTGTCATACCACCCACGCAAAAAGTGGGCCTCCTTCATGTCTGGATTACAAAGCAATTGGCTGTTTGACAACACTGACAAAGAACGACCTGAGACAGGAAAAAAAAAATATAAAAAATAATTGAGCCATGACATCTTGGCTATAGTTATTAATTGATTTAATTATAGGTTCAAACATTCACCACTAAAACGTCAAAACTAATGCTGTCGTCATTTCTTGGCAGTGAGGGTAAAGTGTCTGCTTTCAGTACCATGTCATCTGTGTATCTTATGTTGGTAAGGTTGTGGCCATCAATGATGAATCCAGGTAGGAACATTCGCGGCCACAAGCTTACCAACATAATAGCAGACATGGAAAAGAAACTACAAAACCTCCTACAGAAGGTAGGGAGGGAGAGCGAGAAGAAGGGACTAACCATAGACGACAAGAAGACAGAATGCATGGTCATCAGTAAAAGGATGAGCCCGAAATGTGATTTGCTGG
Source organism: Acanthosepion esculentum (assembly GCA_964036315.1). Taxonomy (NCBI): domain Eukaryota; kingdom Metazoa; phylum Mollusca; class Cephalopoda; order Sepiida; family Sepiidae; genus Acanthosepion; species Acanthosepion esculentum. The sequence continues at coordinate 54,119,063 of OZ038517.1, read as the reverse complement.
CCGGGACACTAAAAATCAAGCAGGTGCGGAAGTTTAAGTATCTGGGAAGTGTTTTGACGGAGGGTGGTAGGTGCAACACTGAGATCTGAAGATTGATTGGGATGGCCAAGGACACATTCCGAAAGCTGGGCAGAGTATTGCGAGACAGGATTTCTATGGTGACAAAGAGCACTGAGCTGTTACGTGACATCTGTCCTCCTTTACGGCAGCAAATGCGGGATGGTATCTTCAAGGATGAAGAAGAGACGAGGCAGCAGAGATGTGGTTCTACTGAAGGATTCTGAGGATATCATGGACTGTGAACGTGAGCAACGATGATGTCTTGGAGAGAGATGCAAGCAAGGAGGAAGCTTAAGCTTAACGTAAGTTCTGTTTGGTTATAGAGCTGTTGAAATGTTCACCTGATTTGACACCTTGTAATTTTTTTCTGTGTGAAAGGACAGGTCTGTACCACACCACCCATCTTCCCACAAGCGTAGATGAACTTAAGCAGAGAATCATTGGAATGTTATCCAAGACATGCTACATCGTGTTTGGCAGGAGATAATCTGTATAAATCTTAAGTTTAGAAATTCCTCAAATGCATCATTAAATATTTGAGCTTAATTTATATTGCAATAGCAATCATAAGTATTATTTAGCCAATTCAACCTGCCCCATAAATATTGACGTTCAATGTACCATAATCCGCACTATGTATACTCTGCTATGACATCATTGCAAATAATGGAGTAAGTCACGCAAATAGGATGACCGTGACAACAAATGGTGACATTACAGGGGCAGGTTTGAATGTGTGGAATGCTAGAGTCAAAGAAGTAAAAGGGTAGAAAGGAACAAAAATTTGTAAGGTTTTTCATCTCACTAAAGCAGATAGTAAATGAACGAGTGTTAACTACTCTCAGGACCCTTTTCTTCTTATTAACTTAAATAAGTAGGATAAAGTGAGAAATTTTCATAAATTTATTAATACAACTGATTTAAAAAAGAATTATATATGTAATGTCAAAAAGGAAAATTTTTCCATTGACTTTTATGCTTTTATTTTAACTACCTTAGCTCTTTGGCAAATTTTAAAAAGTGATGATTAGAATTTTAATAAAACCTAAACATGAAGGTGAATTTATACATTTTCTTTGTTTTTGAGAATTGACAACAAAAATAATAAACACTATTTATTAAATTGTTTATTGGAATGGTTGGCAAATCATACACAATTAATTAAAACTTTATAAAATGGTAAATAACTATTTTCCTTGTAGTTGGTTTACATGTTTTAATAATTTAGTAAATATTTATAAATTTATGAATAAAAATATTTATTTCTTTATAAATTGGCAAAGGATAAATATTGCGTTGCATTAGTTTTTAGAATGATATAAATTCTAACTTATTCTTGGAAATAAACAAATAAATATTATTTATTATTTTTGCAGTAAATTCTCAAAAAAAAAAAAAAAAAAAAAAAAAATATAAATTCATTTTCCTCAAATTATTCCAATCCTAATCATTGCTTTTTAAAAATCAACATTTTTAAACAGCGCTACACCTCGGAGCAAATGAAAATATCACAACACACTTAGCAAATGTTTTAAAGAGTATACATTTAAATGTTATGAAATAAAACCATAGATTTAAAAATACATGTACAAATATGAACTTACTTTATTTCAATGTTTCTATTCAACTATTTGTGCAGTTCATTTAGTGTGAAAGCTGTGCCTGGTATTTTTTCATGATTTCTTCAATGTTTCAGTTGAGTAGTCTTTCTCACTTTTTATTTTTGATGTTATTTAAGATTGAGAAGCCTGATTCACATAAGTAGAAAATTGCAATAAAACTGATAAAGCCTTTTTAGCTCATGTGGGATATTCCTTTTGTATTGAAATACAAAATGTATCAATGGGTATCGTCAAATGTTTTATTTTGAGTTCTCAATCACTAGAAATGGTGGCCAATTCTCTTCTTCACATAACTGAAGTCAAATATTAGAAGGAACATTTATGAAAGGATTTCAAATCCAATTATACTAGTGTGATGCAGCATGGCAGTTGAGAATCAATTAGATAATAAGGCAAACGATGTTCTAAAGATTACGGAATATAACTCATCAATGGAAAAAGCAGTAGGACAGAAAGAGGCTCTCAATGATCATCTGCAGGAAATTTTAAATGGGGGGGGGGGGGGGAAACCCAACACTGTGGCAGAAGTGAACTGTTTACATATTAAAAAGAAGGTATTGATGGATTTGTTTCCTTAAATTTTTTTTTTTAGTTTATCAACCCTTTGCAAGTTATTTAAGGCCAGCTAATATTTTTAGATCATTAAGTTTTTTTTTGTTTTTTTTTTTTTAAGAGAAAGGTTTAGTGATACAAGTCCTACTAATTAATCCAAAGCAGGGGAAGAATTTGATATACAAGCAAGAAATTATAATTTGGATATATAAACTGGCCCCTCTCTTTGTGCCCACCCACGGTAGTTACTATACATTTTATATTCCAGAGAATGTAAATAAATCTAAGACATGACCGTGAAGCCAATCAGTATTTCATTGATGGTTCCGTTTTTATTTTTTATGGCTTATCAACCCCTTGCAGGTAATTTAAAGCAAGAAAACATTTTTAGATTTTAAAAACTTTTCTTTTTCTTTTTTTGAAAACAATCCATCAAGGTACTGTCCAAGTGTAATGTTGCTTAACTTTGGGTACTGGTGTTTTAACATGATATGGCTGTAAACCTAGACAAGCTGTATTTTGAAGCAAAAAACATTCACGGCTTCTTCAGAGTTGATATCTCACACGTACAAATAACCAAGTAAAATAAAACCTACAACTTCAAAATAACCAGAGAACGATAAAATATCACATTACCTCCCCAATCAGAGACTTTGCAACCTTTCACTGCAACCACAGGGTTTTTGGAGCCATCAAAAGATTCTGCCTGGAGAAGAAAAAAAATGCCAGTTTAGCTTTAACTGCTACAAGCTGAAAATTGGCACTAAGATTTTACTTTAACTTTATAAATTGAAAAAAGAAAAAAAAAAAAAAAGTATCTTATAATAATTTATCAAATCCATTAGTCATACATAGAAATAAACTTTGTTCTAAAGAATGCCACCACATTTACTAAAAGAGAAAGTAACTTAGAGGGAAAATTCTTGAAAATGTCACTACCAAAGCTTTTACCCAAATTTATCTCCTTTCATAAAAGAAATACTCCATTCCCAAGCCAATGTTTAAATTCAAAACCTATTATTTAAAATATATAATACTATTTATATATAAAATTCCATGACTTCCATTAGTCCGTCTGTCAGCATCCTCTAAAACAGCCATACATTGACCAATCAAAACCAAAGTTTGGAGAGAAGAGCAAACACATTTAAAGATTAGAATAGCAAATGCTTATTTAGTAAAAATACAATATTGCTTTTTGCATCTTTTTAAATAAATATATATATATAAACACACATACACAACGACCTAGTTTCCAGTTTGCCCGGCTTTTACACAAACTTAAATCCCAAGGCCAAACACTTAAAGTTGGAATTTGGCTCCAGAAAGAAATATTTATGCATAGCCAGTTGTATATTGCATGCTCAAGAGTAAGAAATCCTAATTTATTCTTTACTGTTAAAAAGGAAAAAAAATAAAAATAAAAAAAAATAGTCATTATGAAGTCTTATAAAATTAAATAAGAAATTATTAAACTGTGTTTTGCCAAACAAATTAGCTTATTCAAAATTCATCAATCAGTTTACAAAATTGTAAGAAATGCAGAGTTTGTAAATCTCAACAAAAAATATTAGGAATAACTTTAACAATGCTAAATACTGTGCAGATGTGTTAGACTGATGCAAAAAAAAAAATTCTAGTAATAAATTAATCCTAAACTAAAATTACATACACACACACACATATATATAATGAAATGGACAAAGTCCGACAATTATTTAAAGACATTTTTATGTTTAACATTCTTTTTATAGATACAAGTATTTAAGTAAATGCTCTGTTTATAATAAACAGTATTAAATAACATTTACCGGCCTGAATGAGAAATTTTCATAGAAAATATCTGTCCTCTATGAAAATTTGACATTCAGGCCGGTAAATGTTGTTAATACTGTTTATTATAAACAGAGCATTTACTTAAATACTTGTATCTATAAAAAAATGTTAAACATAAAAATGTCTTTATATATATATATATATATATATATATATATATATATATATATATATATATAAAAATAAACATTCAATTTAACATTTACTCACTTTTGTTTACCAAACATTACATCACTTAGCATCTTCCATAATTAACCTTGACTTTTAGTTATCCTTAAATGAGTATTTTTAAATTTAGAAATTCTGACAAGCTATCATTTTTGTTTGTACTTCTATTTATATTTGTTGCAAAACAGAATCCTTACATCCGCCTTGATCAAGTTCACAAAAGGATGAAATGCATTGCTAAGTATTCCTTTTGTCTTCATTTAAATGATCTTTTTACAGATATACTGTTGGTTATATCTGAATTCTTGCAAACTGAAGAATATGTAATACTTCACAGATTTTTGCAACATACAAAGTGGAGAACCAGATCAGCCAAAATGTGTCACACTCACCCAAGTCTATTAGCTATTGAGTTATGCACAGTAGAAGCCCAAGAGAACTAAAGTTTAATCATTAGCACTCTGTAGGTGACTATTCTCACTAAGAAAATGGTTAATCTAGGTTGAATGTCTTTGTTGTGGAGGTATATCCGTCTTTGGCAACACCTAAAACAATATTGAGAGATAGAGAGAGATAGATAGAGAGAGATAGATAGAGAGAGATAGATAGAGAGAGATAGATAGAGAGAGATAGATAGAGAGAGATAGATAGAGAGAGATAGATAGAGAGAGATAGATAGAGAGAGATAGATAGAGAGAGATAGATAGAGAGAGAGAGATAGAGAGAGAGAGAGATAGAGAGAGAGAGAGATAGAGAGAGAGAGATAGATAGAGAGAGATAGATAGAGAGAGATAGATAGAGAGAGATAGATAGAGAGAGATAGATAGAGAGAGATAGATAGAGAGAGATAGATAGAGAGAGATAGATAGAGAGAGATAGATAGAGAGAGATAGATAGAGAGAGATAGATAGAGAGAGATAGATAGAGAGAGATAGATAGAGAGATATAGATAGAGAGATATAGATAGAGAAATAGAGAGATAGATAGAGAAATAGAGAGATAGATAGAGATATAGAGAGATAGAGATATAGAGAGAGATATAGATAGAGATATAGAGAGAGATATAGATAGAGATATAGAGAGAGATATAGAGAGAGATATAGAGAGAGATATAGAGAGAGATATAGAGAGAGATATATATAGAGAGATAGAGATAGAGAGATATAGAGATAGAGAGATATAGAGATAGAGAGATATAGAGATAGAGAGATATAGAGAGAGATAGAGATATAGAGAGACACACACACACAGGCTACTGCAATTTCACATACACAGAACTAATATATGCAACTCTATTTTGAGGGGATGCCATATACTGTAAAAAGGCAAGTAATATTTATAAATGATTCAGCACTAAAAATAAAAGGAATCCAATTCTAAGGATTTAGAAAAGATAAAATTTGCAGTAAGCATTCTTAAAGACTTGTTCTACAATACCGTAAATTTGTTTGTGTGTGTACACATAATTATTATTAACTAGTTTAAAAGCTGGGAAGCATTTAAGCTAGTTCCGGAACTTGAGTTTCTTAGTCTTTACATATTCTGGCTGCTGTTTAAACTAGGTTTTCATTTGTACAGGACTTTTTTGTTCACTCCAGCCCTGGTTCTTTTGATTGCAATCTGGTCTTCTGTTGGCAGAGATTTCTTTTTGCGAGGCATACTGCTGTCGTATGCGATAGGCGACAATACAAAATTGATCACTGCATTTAAGTATTGCTTAATATTTAAGCTTACCTTTTAAGGGTTTAATGATAATTCTTCTGCCACCACTTAATTTTAAAACAATTTCAATTGTTCCCAAATTTAATTCCAAGTTATAAAAAATCTGAATCCCCCCCCCCCCAAACACCATCACCAAAAACAACTGCAGTAATGAAAACTTGAGAATCCAAAGTTTCAGGATTGTAGGTCCAGATCCAGCCTCAAATGTTTTTAATTTGCTCATGGAGTCAGCCTGATTCCAAAATGGTATGATATGTTGGGCTCTGGCTTCTAGGAGTAAATTTGAAAAAGTGTGACACACTGACATTCATATTTATTTATATATATAGAAGACATTTTGTGCCAATTATTTTTACTGGTTAATTTCTCCAAATTACAAATGCCAGTAATACAAGCTGCCAATCCTTTTCCGGGCTCTGTGACATAGCGGTTGTGAGTTCAATCCCTGGGCTGGGAAGTGTGTACCTGAACTTTGTGCAGACAGGGCGAGCCGTGTTAAAAGTAGGAAATTCAAGATCTCTCTCTATACGGACAAGTTTACCTTTGTAGATCAGGGTTCAATCCGGAATTCCCTGTAGGTTACTCCGATTGATATACACACAGTGAAGGCCAGAATGTACAATGATCAAAACGTGATAACAGCAAAGATAAGGACGATAGTGTCTTAATTAGTGTAAATAAAGGAATGCTTACTTCTGAACCCCAAATGGTCAGCCTAACAGACATCCCAGATTGGTCAGCAATCTGCAGTTCTCGTTTTGAGAATTCTTTATTGCTTTGACGCCCAACAATTGTCGCCAAGTCTCCAACTTGATGAACCACTCCAATCACATCTGAAATTCAAGAAAAAAAAAAAAAAAAAAAAAAGATTAGATACGTCATGTATTTCTTTTTTCTTCAAAATCATTCCTCTCAGCATTAAATATTTTTTTAAATTTTTATTTTCTCTTCAGAAAGACATAAGGAGTTATTTTATAAATTGTAGAAAAAAAACAAACTGTATGACATTTTTCATTGAAAGTTCAAGCTCAAATCAACATTTATAATCTATGAATTATATATATATATATATATATATTAAAAGCTGGAGACACAAAGCACATGGTTTCTAAGGTGATTTGATATTTTAAACTGAACGCTAAGTCCCTTCATCTTTAACAAGGAGCAGATAATCCTTTCCCTTCAGCCGATTTAAATTGGTCATTATCGACCCCTCTCACCCACCACATTATATAAAAATAAATCTTAACAAATGGAAAACGTTTCAGGAAAGTAGATTTGATTATGTGTTTCACTATCAGACCCAGAAACAAAAGAAAAAAAAAAATGTGTGTATGTGTCTTTGTGCATACGTCTTTGCGTGTATGCTTAAATAATGAATTTTAGTACTTTTCCCCCTAAGCTTGCGTTTCTCGTGATTAAAGTAGAAAGAAAATGAACGACTTTTAAAAAAGGCGTTAATATTTATTCTGTATCCTTCCTATAGGAGGCACGGTGGAGTAATGGATAACGGCTTGGATTGAGGAATCAGAGAGCCGAGTTCGAATTCCAGTCGATTCCATTACATTCACTTACGTGCTAACACCCTTGGGAAAGGTGTGAATCCTCTTCTTCTCCCTCCAACTATGGGTAAATAGCAGGACAGACTTGGTTCTATAGCCTTGGATGGCAACTGGTCTAGGAGAAGGACAACTCTGAATTCAAAACCTGCGGAGGGTCGTTTGGGGACCTTGTGGCATCCGTTGCACCAGGTCCCTGTATTCGTCCCTCCAAAAAGTGTGGATGGCCCTGCACAAAGCCTTCACCACTATAATCAAATTCTGTGTGGCTGTCGGGCTTTCAGTTTCTGGGAACTGATCTGGCTGACCCTCATACGTCGAGTTCGACGGGAGAGCGAAAAAAAAAAAAAAATCCTTTCTTTATAATTCTTAGTTCATGTCTAAAGTTGTTAATGTTTTCTCAGCTTTTTTGTATCGAATTAAAGGCGAATTCACTTCTTTTCAGAATGGCTCAAAAGCAAGAAATTCATACAGACTTTTCTGAAATTTCTTTCATTTTTGGATCTGATGGAGCCTGGAATGGTGAAATACATATTCAAATCTATTTTCACAAAATATTTTCCATTTGTCAAATTTTAAGACGTCGTTGGGATTTCTGTATCCTATTTTAAGAACACACATTACATATATTGTAAATCCCTTTAAAAGAAAACTGTACCACTAATCCTCTTTGGAAAATAGTAATATTGAAAGTAATTTTCTTAAGCCTACCATATGAAAAACTTAGTCATGAGGGTTTCTTTAAAGTGGGCCCCAAAGTTTTAGTTATTTTACAGCACTGCTTTAAACTAAACAAATAAGATAAAAAAGGTGAGGATGTGTGTGTAAGGCGGGGGGATAAATAATGCATGCACAAGGACAATTTAATAATAAAAAAATAATGAATAAATATAAAATACACTAAGTCATCATCAGTTCACGCAACCTACCACACAAATAATGGACTATTCCATTTTTGACCACATGGAAAGAAAGTAAATGACAACTAGTTGTCACTGAGAAAATAAAAGAGGGAAGATAAAAGTTTAATGTCTTCTGCCAATAGCTCATAAATAATGGACTATTGCGCTTTGATCGCAAGAGGAAGGAACTAACAAACGGAACAAAGGGTTTACGGTCTGTTTCAGTGAAATGGAAATCCTTTCATTTGTACCCTCTTCTTAAAATAATGAACAGCATTCACTTTTTATGATCGTTACTGCAATATTTTTAAAGTTGTTAAGCTCAAATATTTAATGATGTGATAAGGGAATTTCTATAGATATTTTATCGGCATAGAACTTGCCATAAGCTTACTCAACCATTAACTTCAGAATTAAGATGCATCAAAATATTAAAATAGGAAAACTATTAAATTTTCTCAGATCTTTCTTTAAAAATTAAAAAAAAAACAGCACTATACAATTTATATAAAATTTCTACTCAACAGCCATTAGGATAATTTAAAATGCAAACAAACCCGCCTATCCAATAAACCCTAACAAGAAATATTCAACTTTCTACCTTTAATGCCTCATCGACCCGCATATATAAATAGTTGAATCACAACACATGGCCTGAAGAAAGCATGAAACAATCTGTTACAACTCAGTGTTGATCTCAACTTACGACAGAGTTCCATTTCTATGATGTATGGCAATTTTCCATCTAACTTGAAATGTACCCGCACTTACATCACTCATCTATGCTAATGTAATATTAAAGCAATAATCTACGATGTAACAATACGTTTCTATGACGTATGTCAAAATAATTGATGTGACAATTGGACGGCTTAAGTCATTCAATTGTCATGGCCAATGTTTGTTGCTGTTTCTCTATTCAGACCGTTTAACAATCTCTAATTTCTTTTCCATGGTGATGGCTTCCCTTTTCTTCAAAGTACCGCCATCAGAACGGGTTACACAATGCTAGCCATAATGAAGAGCAATAAGTTTCCATAAGCAGAACACAAATGAAAACAGTGAATGCACAATCCAATAAGGAACTGATCCATGCCGTTTTATGCACAGCTTATGCATCAGAACCTTGAATCATTGTAGGTTGGGATTGTCGTAACCTGGGGACTTACTCAACATTGGACAATTTTCCAGAATATATGGGGTGAGGAAAGTGAAAAACAAAGTTTTGTTGGTCTTTAGCCAAACTGGCATCAGATAGAGGCAGACAGTGAATTAGTTGCTAAAATTATTGGCCAGGCCAGTAAGAACCATAGAATTCCTTAACACAAAAGTCCTCACGAAATATATTGAATATTAATTTTAGCTGGGAAAAGATTTAGATCTGAGCAAAATTTATAAGATATTTTCAGTTGAGCAACACAAGTTTATTATTAAACTTACCAATAATACTCGCAGGTTCCACCTGAGCCAAGTCTTTGAGTTTCTTGAAGTCAAATGACCAAGTCGGTAAATCCGATTCATCAGTGCACAATTCAATCACAGAATCAGGGTTGAGTGTCATTTCGTAATTGTTGTTCACATTCGAATATTGTTTATTGGCAGTTTTCAGATTAGCACGACTTATGTAATAAACCTGACAAGCAGAACAAAACAAAACATGAATGATTGCACAAGACAACCATTTAAGAGAGGCGTCCATTTTGACAAACTCAACTAATCAAAACATTGTTCCAACCATAAATTCTATCCCAACTACAATTGAAAAGAATTTATCTAAGCTTAATATAAAATTTGTTACAAGTATTTTCTAAAATAATAAGTGCTAACACAAAACAAAATAATAAGAAGCCAACATTTGACGGAAGAATTTATTCTATCATCTTTAATAATTGCCACAAAGAATACATTGAGGAAACCTCAAGGAATTTAAATAAAAGTTTATATGAACACAAAACACACTAAATGCATTTGCTGGTCACCGTAAGGAATCTGTTGATAAATTTGATTCAAAAAGTCGACAGCGGGATTCTGGATGAGTTCCATAGTTGAGTGCAAGAGAAGGAACGATTAGAATAAAACTTAAGAACTGCCTTTACAAATTCCATACAGCCAAGATGGAAAAGCTGAAGGTTCACCATTATGTGTGACGGGGGGGGAAAAAAAAAAAAAAAAAAAAAAAAAAAAAAAAAAAAAAAGCAAAAGCATAGCTAGTAAGTACTTTATAGCATGGGAAAATTCTAAAAACAAAATAGGAGTAGATAGGTTTGAATGGTTCACACTCCTCCCAGGTCTTCCGAACAGGAGTAGAGGTTTATCCCTTGTTTGTTTCCTTCTAAAGTCTACTTCAGCTCTTTGCTTCTAACGTGTCTGCCAAAATCATTTTTTCACTGCTTTTTCTTTCCCTCCAATAGGCGTAGACAGGTTCACTCTCTCCAGTCTTTTGAACAGAAGTAGAAGCTTATCCTTTGTTAGGAGGGGGGTCCCCAGTTCCTTCTAAAGTAGACTCCAACTCTATACGCCACTTGAACTCTGAAATTTTATTCACTAATTAAACCTTGACCTCTTCAACTTAGCTGTTTTCTTTCCTGCATTGTTCCAAGAACTTCACTTCTTGCCTATTCTTACACGAAGACAATTTCACACAAGTTACCCTCTATCTTGAGTGTCCCTCGGCCTTGTGTTAGGTGAACATTGGTAATTAAATATATATATATATATATATATATATATATATATATATATATATATATATATAGACACTACATACATTTTGAAAGTACCCCCAGGATTGACTCAATGATTACACCCCAAACGCTTATTGACCACCACTGCCATAAAATACGAACCTTGTTCACTTCAAGGAATTTGTAAAATTTGTCCACACCATCGTTGAACGCGGTGATACGAATTTCTCCACTTTCGTCGATGACTGTCATGTTAAAAAGTTTACCTTCCCCACGGGAGTTGCTCCAATTTCGGATGGCTGATTTACAGGTCACTCTAGCACGAATTTTCCATCTAGTAAAAAAAAAGAAAAAACTCTTGCAAACAGTTGGAAAGCATTTACATAATGGTCAAGTTCCTAATGGAAGCTGTCAAATTTTTGGTTGGTTGGGGTTTTATGGCATATCAACCAGTATGGGTTATTTAATGCCAAATCCAGTTTCCACATATTTATTAAATATATATATACTTTGTAAACGTAATTTAAGGATAACGTTGGAAACATCATTGTTTCAAAATAGTATCTGGCAACATCAAATTTTTGGGATTCAGTTCAGCCACTATAAGGTAACCAAAAAAGTTCAGCCACTATAAGGTAACCAAAAAAGTTCAGCCACTATAAGGTAACCAAAAAAGTTCAGCCACTATAAGGTAACCAAAAAAGTTCAGCCACTATAAGGTAACCAAAAAAGTTCAGCCACTATAAGGTAACCAAAAAAGTTCAGCCACTATAAGGTAACCAAAAAAGTTCAGCCACTATAAGGTAACCAAAAAAGTTCAGCCACTATAAGGTAACCAAAAAAGTTCAGCCACTATAAGGTAACCAAAAAAGTTCAGCCACTATAAGGTAACCAAAAAAGTTCAGCCACTATAAGGTAACCAAAAAAGTTCTGATGCAGCTGCTGATAAGCCCATTTTGAAGTCGTAAAGCAAACAGCCACAAACGAGATCTCTAGACACTTCCATCCTTCTCACAGCTGTCTGGCTTATAACTGATGGCCGGGCACTGTGCGCACGTTTTTTATAATGTCTGATGTTCCTACTTCCGGCTGTCTGAATTTGAAAACAATTGCTACACACATTTCGTATATATTTCAACTTCATTCAATGACTAATCAAAAAACGGACAGAACTTTTTTGGTTACCTTGTATAATGAAGGAAATTCCAGTTACTTTTAATAGCACAACCCTTTAACATTCTACATGCCCTGCAAATATCGGCTCTCAATGTTTAACCCAACCCGTGTATACTGAGATAATATATGATATCATCACAAATAATGCAGGAAGTCACACATTGAGACAACTGGGTCTGGTTTGAGTGTGTTGAATATTAAAGGGTTAATGATAATTTTTGGGTGTTGAGATGTTGGAAGGGTGCATGATTTTATCAAAAGATGTTGCTTTACATGCTGTGAATAATTACTTAAGATAGTTGTCTCTTATTTGTTCAAACATTTTCAGACAAAATCCACAAATATTTACAATAAAACATCTGAATACTAAACCCTCAAAATCAGGATGAAGAGATATGTCTCCTTTTAAAAAAATAATCTATTATTGAATTTGTTCAAATTGATACTACCTAATATATAAATGGCATTTCCCATCCGTAACACTGAAGGGTCAAACGATCTTTTCAATTAAATTTTATAAGAAACATTTCTTAAATGATTTTTGGATTAGTTAATAAATTCAGGTTCAAAATGAACATGCTGTTTGCCAGGCTGATTTTAAATAAACTTTATTTTCACAAGAGTGGGCTGATTTAAAATCTAACAGACACCAATGCTTCTCTCTCTCATATATACATTATATATATATATATATATATATATATATGGAGAAAACAACTGAAAAGTTGCAAATTAAAAAAAATTGAATGTTTTTTTTGTGAAAGTATGTATATATATATATATATATATATATATATATATATATATATATATATAAATAATTTGATATTTCAGATCTGCCCCGATCTTTCATCAGAAATAACTGTATTCAGAAGTTTGTTTACAAGTAGCATCCATCGCGAGATGCAGACGTCATGTAATGTGGAATGCAACTGTGTTTGAATATTTCTAACGTAAATCTAACGATAATATTTTAGATGTCGTTTTAAAAGGTTTTTTTTTTTTAACTATATCTAAAAAAATTTTTTTTTAACTATTGAAATATTTATGCAGATTTAAAATTCCCAAGTCTTTGTTTAACACTAGTTTATATGTGTTTAATTTTAAAATCCAGTATTTTTCTTTTTTTCTGCGTGTGTATGTGGAACTGAAATCGGAATCTATCAATAAACATTTACAGTTGTCTAATGAGTGTCTTGATTGATTAAACTGTTCAGCTATGGGGGAATAAGGATCGTTTTGACATATGGTTAATTTATGATTGTTGAAGCGAAATCTAAAATTAATTCCAGATTCAACAATATATCCACTTTTGGGACATATTGTGCAGAATAAATAGTAGATTATGTTATGGCTATCACAGGTGAGGCGAGGTGGGTGTATCCTAATATTGGTGTTGGGTACAGAAAATACACTATGGGTTATTAAGTGTTTGCAAACTAAACGAGTTTTGTTTATATATATATATATATATATATATATATATATATATATATATATATTACACATACATACACCTCTTCTTTATTGGAGCCTGTTTAGGGTTTTCAGTTGCTTCTAAATTCTGCTTCAACTCAATACTTCGAATACATTTGCCTACACCAGTGTTTCTCAACGTGGTTCAGGTGGTCCACAGAGAATTCTTAGCCTTAAAAAAATGTAACTAAATTATACATACTTTGAAGAATTAAAAAATATATTTTGTTTAATTACACCCATGTCCATTATATTTGAAAATTTTGAAATTACATAGGTATTATGCGGTGCTATATTTTATTTTATTATCATATTGTGTGAGAAGCACGAAGATCAAGGTAGTCACTACCTGAATGGACTAAGACTGAATGACATCATCAAAATTGATTATGAGATCTTGTGTTTATCCTTGTTTTACTAAAATAAATTTGAAAATGTAAATAGACTATTTTATTTTAGTGTGAAAATTGAACAGCCTAAGAATAAAAGTAGGAGTGGTTCACTTGAATTTTTTGAAGAAAAAAAAAGGGGGGGCAGGGAAAGGAGAAGCACTGACATAAACTCTGAAATTTTTACTATGATCGGGTTTCCAGTTCCTTAAAAGCTGAAATTTTATTTACTACACCACTCCATTCCACACTAGGAGTTAGTCCCCACCCCCAGTTTAGGATTGAGTCTCAGTTACCTTTTAAAGTGTTCGCTGTCACTCCCAGTAGTGGCCCCTCTTGTGCCATAGTCGGATTATCGCCTTGCTTTGGGTGAATTGATAAAAAACAACATAAACAACAGGTTTTTCAGAATCAACTGCTACCAACGTAGTAAAGACAGTTTTATATGTAACCAATTAATAAAGGCTTACCTGTTTTGGTAAGGTGTGAGATTAGCAATAGCATGAATCCTACTTGTTCCCCCTGGAGTTGTTGATTGTCCGCCCTTGCCTGCAACTGTGCCGTTTACCATAGGTGAACCTGACAGTATACATCATTAATATAAGTGAAAATATCTAAAATAAATACAGCAACAATACCAATTTGTTGTTGGTGTCAGAGAAAAGAGGGGGGAAAAGAAAAGAGAGAGGGGGGGAAAAGAAAAGAGAGAGGGGGGGAAAAGAAAAGCTTGGAAGCTACAGATTTATATAACAAATTAAAACAACAGTAATAAATTTTGCAATGTCTTCATTTTAAAATGAAATCCTATATGTTATTTGATTCATCACCAATCTTTGAGGGGAAAGAAATTTTAATGGCTTAACCCTTTGTAGGCTATTTAAAGCCGAAACACATTCTGGATTGTAGGAGGAGGTTCCAATTATAATCTGTGTTCACTAACTACTGGCCAGGCTTAGCAATGATTAAATTTGGTGACCAAATGAGAACCAGTGTTTTTTGACTAAGCTTAGCAGAGGGGAAAGAAAGAAAGAAATAACTTACGGTTTGTTAGTGTCGCAGCAGCTGGCATTGGAATCTTTGCAGGTGTTACTGGAGCAGGATTGCTAATAGCTAAAATAAAAGTAACATCATTATATATATATATATATATATATATATATAAAGAAACAACCGATGCAAGAAATTAAATAGCAATGTTAATATGATTAATGGCAAAATCACTTTGCTAACAAGACATTATATATATATATATATATATATATATATATATATACATACGTTATTTGTGTGCGTAACAATTGAGGGGCAGTATGCAAAATAACGATGGACCACCCGGTGCTGTGTTAACCTGGCCTTGTACTGATATCAATATCGAAGAGTTTTCGTATGTATAATACGCCACATATATCTTCAAGAATAGTTTATTAATTTTTATAAATTAATAAAAGAGTCGGGCAACAAAAATAAATTTAAAAAAGTATCTGATGATACGTTGCTCTTAGTAAGACGAGAAATAAGCAGTCTCTGAAATTACAGATTGAATCTATGAGCTGTCAAGGATTACTCAAACCTTCCAAAGATTACGCAAAAATATTGTGCCTTGGGAACTTTTGCAGTAAACATAATTTTGGTTGTAAATACGTAACATTTATGAGGATAAAATACGAATATCTTTCCTTTGGTGTTTATAAATTATACTCTTTTCAATTATTAACGTTAACAACGGACTAGTTTTAAATTACAAAATTGTACTTAGATTAAACAAAAATTACTTTTTAATATAAAACATTCCTTCCTGCCATCAATTTTGACAGGTACACCAGTATATATATATATATATATATATATATATATATATATATATATATATATATTTCTGTTAATACATTATTTTTATAAATACAAATATTTAAAGTAAATGTTCTGTTTATAATAAACCGTATTAACATTTACTGGCCTGAATGTCAGAAATTTCATAGAAAATATGCGTCCTCCGACAGGAACTGAACCTGTACCCTAAACAGGGTTATCATTTGACCTGATGTGCTATACTATTTAGCTACAGAGGAAGCGTCTTGTTAGCAAAGTCAAATTACTGTTTTTAAAACAACAAATGATTGTCACCTTACCTGGCGTTCCATTGCTTGCTGGGGCAGCACCAGAAGCTGTAAAGAGAGAAACGAAAAATCATACCTGTAATGATCTCATTTTCTTATACATGGAAAAAAAATATAACAAAAAACTCCAGGGTATGACCAAGCCCCCCCCCTCTCCGCTACAACTCCACAAATGAAATTTTGATATTTTATTAACCCATTGCCAACCGACTTAAAGTTTATAAAATTGTAAATAGGGATTTCCTTATAGTTGGTTCATATATTCTAATAATTTAGTAAACGTCTGCGTTCGAATTCCAGTTGAATCCATTACATTCACATAGTGCTAATACTCTTGGGAAAGGTATAAATCCTCTTCTCCTCCCCCCAGCTATGGGTAAATAGCAGGACAGACCGGGTTCTATAGTCTTGGAGGGTAACTTGTCTACCGCAGAAAGAAATGGCAACCTACTGCAAGAAAAAAACAAAAAAAAAAAAAAACAAAAAAAAACTGCCTCGTCAGTCATGTATCAAAAGATAGATTATCCCGTGTATGACTGACTGACTTATGAATTTTCATATTTCTTTCTTTATAAGTTGGTAAATGATAAATATGGCATTGCATTAGTTTTAATACAATTATTTTAGTTTTTAGAATGTTGTAAATATAAAATTATTCTTGTAAATAAATGGAGTGTTTAATATTGTTGTAAATCCTCATGAAAAAAAAAAAAAAAAAAAAAAAAAAAAATCACTTTCATCGTATGTTTAGGTTCTATTGTAATTCTAACCATTTTTTGAAAAGAAACATGGCTGAGGAGCAGTTAAAATTGAAGTGGTGGCAGGAGAAAAAGCATCCTTTTGAAAATGTTTTTTTGGGGGGGCATGACGGCCCCAATTTGCAGCAAAATGCTACTCCTATTTTTCTAAAGAAAACAGACAAAATAAAAGAAGCTTTCAAAATTACCATTTTTGTTAGCTTGCATCACTGCACGAGACTCATGGGACAAATGCTGGCAAATAAAGCGAGCTCTGGCATTTAAAAAACAAATACAACAAGTGACACGTTTAGAAACGTCGGATGTAACATCAGCCGAAGGTATGAACACAACTTGTCATAACAAATCCCTCATAGCGGATATCATTTCATCTAAGGGACTTGTAAACAAATAAGCCATGGACAGCCTAGGAGATATGGCAACAATGTGTGCCTATGCAAGATTTAACAAAAGTACAGCAGAGATAGAAATACAGAAGTTATCTTTTACTTAAGCACTAGATTTGCAAGTTCCCGCTTGACCAAGAATAATAAAAAATAAAAAAACTTTTAACAAGCATCACATAATGCATAACAACAACAAAGACTGGCTTTCACAAAAAGCATTAACCAGAGTATTATTCAACGATAAGACTTTTAAAGCAAGAAGTTTCTGTGATTAAATATCAACGAGTGGCTGATTAATTTTTTTATGGCATAACCCAGAAGATACTTTTAGATTGTTAAAAAAAACAGTCATTTTGGAGATAATGATTTACTGATACATGCCTTAACCCATAGTTGGGGGGAAGAAAATGTAGATTCATAGAGTTCTGTTGCCATAGCCCTTACAAATATCCAGTATAACATGTCAATAAAATCTACTTCATTTTTGTTTTTGACAATAGCAATAGATAGGTTCACCTATTGCCTGTCTACACTGCTCCACTGAGTTTTGAACAGGAATACTGATTAATTTGTGTTTTATATTTTGAATAACATGAGGTTACGCTTTAGCTGTTTTCTTTTAACTTTCCCATCTCAAATCAAGAATGACCACAAGAATGTTAAAAAATTTAAAAAGAAAACGGTTAAACCTATGAGGGCATGTTATTCAAAATAGATAAATTAATTGCAAACTAAATTGATTTAAATACTAATTTGCACAAGAGAGGAGAGAGAGAGAGAAGAGAAATGGAAAATTACCTTCTGTTGGCCTGTATGGTTGAGGGTTTCCTAACTTCTGGCCCACCTCAGCGCCTCGAGTAATGACTGATAAATCCAATATAATAATCACTTTCCTAATAAATAGAAAGAAAAAGCAAACATGGAGATATCAAAACAAAAGAAATCAAAGATGGGGAAAAAAAAAAAAAAAAAAAATCCAAATACCATTTTGACCTTTGGGTAATATAAAAAACTGATTTTATATTAGATTCATACCAGGAAATACAAGAGATCTGCAACAAATTTAATGCTCATCAAGTAACTTGATCTGTGTCACTTCCTCTGTGTTCTAGATAAGATATACAAAATTAATGTTTGTGTCACCTCAGACAGTCAAAAGACCCAGGGGCCCCAAGTGTTGACTTAAGTGTCCTCAAGGCCAGTACAGAACTAGGACGTCCCTTTGTGCATCAAAAGAAAGTCAGATTAACATGAATACCCATACGAAACAAATGGATAACAAGAATGGATATAAATGCCTGAGGAAGAAGATTTCCTCACAGTCTTGAAAGAGGAGGATCAAACATTTAAACCAAAATCTGAAGTCACATACCCTCGATTCATTCCAATCTGTTATCCATTATACCACCCACACACCCAAGCTTACACTACATGGCACTCCCAAGTGTTCACCCATCTAGGTACTGACTGGGCTCAACACTCCTTATCAGGAATCAGATGAAAACTGGGGCTTATTACTTTAATTAATATAGCAGATAGTTTGGATTTGAAAATTAATATATATTAATATCACTTAAACATTATTTTTTAGTGGATAACCATACTTCAGTAGACACCGTTTATTTATTAAACAGAATCTTTCTGTTTTCAGCGACTGGCCTGAATATTCATGAAATCTGCAAGAAGAAGGGGTGGGGGAAACCCCCCCCCCCCCAAAAAAACACTATATCCAGATTCAAAGCAGCATCTCCTCAGCAGCAGGAGAAACTTATCAGAACCAATGAATCTGCCAGAGTAAAAAAAAAAAAACAAACTATTACTCCTTTAGAAATTGCATATTATATATATATATATATATATATATATATATATATATATAAAAAAAGGCTGCTACATAAATGCAGCAGCCTTACATATGTCCGAATGCACTATCCTATAATAAAGGATATTGGCCTACTATTGTATTGAGCACTATTTTTAAATGTTGGGAAGGTTTGAATTTATATGATCCCTCCTCATTTCATTTGTGACAGAGCTATTAAGTATATATTAATAAATATATCTCATAACCCACCCGGGAGACAATCACAGGCTGCAACAGCAAAATTGCCCCAATTATGCTTTTTTAAAAAAAAAGATATTAAACATTTTAATAAAAAAAAAAAAAAAAAAAAAAACATTAAACTAATTCTTTTTTCCCAGATTTTCAAACAAGACAATTAGCCATTCTGAAACTATTTTTCGTAAGAATCACTGAGGAACACAGAGTTATTGAGCTAGAAAAAGAGCAGGTTAAAAATGTTTTCTCAACTGAGCAATGGTGAGAGGAAAAAGAGCATTGAAGCCTTCAGTAAATGATACCAACATTCATATCCTGCCTTCCATCTTCAAATTCCATTCAAGAATCATCAAGATAACAGTGAATGAGTTTAAAAAAAAGAGGCAACAGTAGAGAGGAGAACTGAATGAGAAGGTCCCAACAGGAAGTGGGATCATCGTTTCAACTTAGAGTTAAATAGATCAATTAGAAATGATCCAAGTCAATCCATAAGATGTTTGGCACGCAAGAGAGGAGTTTCAGTGAGGACAGTCCAAAGGCCAGTGGACCCCCCCCCCCAAAAAAAAACTTGAAAATGAAATTGTATGTGAAACCTGTGAGGCACCTTGTTACTCCAGGACAGAAAGTTAGAAGGTTAGAGAGGGCAAAGATCATCTTGGATAAGTTGGAAAAAATTCCTCCTGTTAAGCTTGGAGGCTAATTATACATTCTTATTGCTCAAAGTAGAGTACAACGGTGTTATAAAAATCTCGGAGAATTCCAGAAAGATAACTAATTATTTCTAAGATTCAGAGCTCCATCTAACAACTGGACAATTTTGTTGTTACATCTTTTGTGTGTGTGTGTGTGTGTGTGTGTGTAAAAAGACATTTATTAATATATACTGAATAGCTTTGTTATTTTGCATTGACCACTGTTTTACTGACAAGGGAGAAAAATGAGAGAAAATGTATAAGAGAAGCCACAAAGGTGGAAGGAAGGATAAAACACATCACTAACAGAAACACTAAAAAGAAATCGGATTACTACCACACACAAAAGACAATGGTTAAACACAGGAAAATATAAAAGGGAAAAATTTCTTTAATTTGTAGAAATAACCATTCTTTGCCTGATGACAGTCACAAAACCTGAAACACATGTTGCAACAAATATAGAAATAAAGTATAATATATATTTTTTTTAATCTAAGAAAATCCACATTATAACCAAAAACATTTGTGGCTTCTCTTTTCCCTTTAAAACACACACACACACACACAATATATATTTTTTTTTCAACGTTTTTTGTCTATTTCATTTCTTTCTTTATTGTCACTACTTTTTATTTGCATCCATTTTTTTTTTACCTCCCTTTAACCCTTAATGTTATATCGACTACGTGAAAGCAGAGTCTTTAATTTTAAATTTGCAATCATTGTTCTTTCTTATACATATAACATATATACTTATAATAGACCTGTTGGGGTGTAATCAAGGTGGATCCTAATAACATAAAATATTAAAAAACGGATCCACAAAGCGAGCTCAATGTATTTAATCTAACAGAGGATATAAATTACATAGCAAAAAAATACAAAATTATCTTGTGTGGGTATAAATTTATTTCAACCAGCCAGTCCATCCGTCAGTGTTGAATAAGGCCAATGTACTTATTAAATAAACTTATATTCACATGAGGTAATTTTTTTTATTTTTTTGCTATGCAATATGTATATGAAAAGGACAAATAATCACAGTATTATACATATATCCACAGGCAGCCACATAAACACATACATTATGCAAAAAATAAATAAATAAATAAACAGTCAATTCCTGATATCCTCTCATGAGTGGATGGAGTGAAATCTGGAAAGCCCGCCTACAAAACTCTGGAGCTGGGATACTGAAGGTAACATATTTTGTGTGCGTATGTGTGTGTATATATATATATATATATATATATATATTTAAAGACATTTATGATATGTTTAACGTTCTTTTTATAGATACAAGTATTTAAGCAAATGCTGTTTTATAATAAACAGTATTAAATAACATTTACCGGCCTGAATGTCCTAGAAATTTTCATAGACATTCAGGCCGGTAAATGTTATTTAATACTGTTTATTATAAAACAGAGCATTTGCTTAAATACTTGTATCTATAAAAAGAACGTTAAACATATTATAAATGTCTTTAAATAAATTGGTCGGACTTTGTCCAATTCAAATATATATATATATATATATATATATATATATATATATATATATATATATATATTTATTAAAAAACAAAAACAAACAAATAAACAGTAATGTGTGCACTAATATATATTAGTGCATATAGTTTTCTGCTGCACAGATACTACACACTGATCCAAGGTAGGCATGTCATAGAAATAATCTAGTCTTTCTTTTCTTTAATGTTTACAAAGTCATAACAAAATCAAAAATAAAACTTGAAAAGATGCAGTTGCAAAAAAAAAAAAAAAAAAAAAAAAAAAAAAACATATATAGAACTTTTTATATATATATATATACATATACTTACTTATCATTTTGAATTGTGTTGCACAGATATTTATCTACTCTGACCACAGCCAGGTTATCAATTTCACTTTCCATCATCGGATTAAGCTGGACAGCCAGCATAACGCCTAAACAAAAACAGAAATATTTCCATTAAAATACAAATCAGACTTGGCGCCCATGTTGCTGCACCCCCCCCCAATTTTCAGTTGCTTCCAAAATTAAAGTCATTAAATGAAATGCACCCACCACACCAGGTACAGCAGACATGATACCCACAATTATAGCGATACCAAACTCATTAACTGCCACCTTGACTCTCTCAGTCCAACTTCAGGGCCCGGGGAATAGACTGCGAAAACGGGATTTCAATAACTGAACAATTGATCCAGAAATCCATCCAGCAGAACGAAAACAATCTATCTGCACCAAGAGAAGAAATCAAGAGATCAGCTTGAAGAATGACAGAGGCTTGTTGGTTTTCATAGCCCTTGAGCTTTTGAAGATGTTGTGGACCACAGGATAGCGTACACAGTCTTTAGTCGTGTTCTCCTGTGTGTGTGTGTCTCTAACTTGTGAGAGATATCTGCGAAATGTCCAGATTGAGATCATTGAAAATTTGTCAACTTAAGGAATCAGAACATATGCTAGGCCACAAAAATCTCCTGAGCCGACCAAGCATAGAAATGATTACAATATGGGAACCCGTAATAAGGAGTTCCAGAGAAAAGCGATAACAATGAAAATTGCAATATGAGCTCTGGTAAAAAACATGCAATGATAACAGCCAAAAATTGCAATATGAGAACTGGTAAAAAGGTTGCGGAAGACATTAGGTTTATATAATACACAGATGTCCTCAAGGATACATGGCACAGTGGATAAAGGTGTTAGTTACATTCAGTGTACACGTTCCAAAGAGTAAGAGTTCAATAACTGGTTAAGGCGGTGGAGAACTTGGAGAGGGGAATTAACAGGAGATAACTGACATCCATTAGACGTGGAACTAGAACAGTCTACCCCAGCGAGCAAAATAAAGGGTTCAGTTTGACATTCCAACCACCTGAAGAAGGCCGGAGCATACAACGGCCGAAACATTGTAATAAATATGGCAACAAAGATGAGGACAATAGTCTGAATAATGTAAATAGTGTACATAATACCTCATCTCAGAAATATAGACAGATACTGAAGTTGTCATGGTTGGGGTATGCTCACAAGAGGATGAAGTCAGGAAAAGATTCACTTGGACATACCAGAGATAACAAAGCGAGTGTTTGTGCGGAGAATCCACAATATTTTTTTCAACGGCAGAAGCAGTACCATTGTGGCTCGATGGTCACTTTGTATGAGCATGATGGCACTTTCTGTACAAATGAAGAACACTCCCTTCTGACAAGTCTTCTGTGGTCACACTACTTAAACAATGGTACATCTGATCATTTTACCACCTGCACATGAGTAGACTAAAAAAGACAATAGCATTATTTGCTCAGCTCTACTTAATAATGACTTCAGACAATAAGTCTCATCCCAGCCAGCCAGCCACGCAGTGATACACCTGGAGTTCATGTTCTATCTTCTGACGAGCTACATGCTTTGGTTCCACCAGCTTTGACCTTCACAACTGGGACCAACCATACGACGTGAACAAAAGTGAATCATCCCCATTTTCTTTGTATTCTATTAGTAAGAAGGAAGTTCCATTTGGACAGCTCCTTCCCGCGAATTGCTTCTTTGTGGCTCTCGGCAGGATGTCTCCCCTGATCACTACAACTGTGACCTCCTTAAATCTAAGGTTAACTTATCTTTCCTGCACAACCTCACAAAATGTACCTCTTTCCTTTTCATATTCTCATACAATAACACAGTAATACTCTACCTTGAGTGGCTCTTCTGTTATTCTACAAAGTGAACAAAAAAAAAAAAACAAAAAACAAAAAACAAACAACTAAGGCAGTCTTTATCTGGCCAACATCAGATTTTGCTGTCATTCAGTTGTTTGTAGGAAAAAAAAAAATATTACCAGCAATAAACATTGTCAGCATAAAATAACCCACTGTAGATCTCAAAGGGATCACGTGCTCCACAGTCTGCAAATGAGTTCCAGCTTCTCTATCCATTCAACTACTGGAAGACCAGATGCTGATTTGCCAAACTCGGGAATTAGCTTTAAATCGAATTTGTCTGTCAATCGCTGAAATAACTTGTGTTCGTCTGGTATTCGGACATCGGGAACACCTCTACCAACTGAGAAAAAACGCTGGTGTTATATGGTTATTTCAATCCCAGACCCACACCGGGTATTTGCTAATACCTGCCTATTATCACTCATATGCAAATAGTCAGCGCCACCTACTCGAACCAGATCTCTCAAAAGCCTATAGTGGAAGAGGATGCAACTGTTGACGTTTCCAGCACCACCTACAACAAACTTGGAGTCTTTTCTTGGGCTGACCCGATTCTTTTTTTGCATGTTTGCCAACAAATGAAGCTGGAGGACAAGCCAAAGAGAGTTATATATTTGCATGATGCATTTTAAAAAGACATGAGGCAAAACACGGTGACAAGTTCATGCAAAGAATGCTTCAACGTACAGGGCAGTCTGAAAGGTCTTGTCACCCCCTACATAATGTAATTTTCTATTTCAACCTTCTGTTGAGTATTATCAAGGAGAGAGTTTCATGAACAATACCAGAATAGCCATCAGTTGAAAGACGTCGTTCACAGAGCCTTTGCAACAATCAACAAAGCACAGCTTCATAAAATATCACACAGGACATGGAACGACATCATTTTTGCCACGAAAATGATGGCGTTCATACAGACCTTCTCGATGTATGACAGCGTCAATTGAAAGTGAATAAACTGAATCCAGTACATGTGCTTTGTATTACTGTATGACTTGTTCTTCTATTGGGGTCGTTACTTTTTGCTAGGGGCTGACGAAACTTTTGGACCACCCGGCGCATATAGTTTTCAATTTTAGAAATGTAACACTTTATTATTTAGCTTTATTTTTAAATGTAAATAATTTTAAGAGTTAAAATATCATTTATTAAATAATTTTTGTAATTCAATCTGTATGTGGCATCACTTGCTGTACAAAAAGTTTACCCTGCCACTCAAGGTGACTGATCCCTGAACAATAGTGTTTGAATTTCATAGACGAGTTGTCATGTCCTGCTTTGGCAACAGAAAACAACTTTAAATGAAATTAGCAATAAGGGTACTGCAATTGAGAGGCCATGGGGGGAAAAAAAATGCAGTGGAAAGGGAAGTAATATTAATAATGCAGAGGGTGAGGTCAAAGTGAAAAATAAGCATGAAAGTACCTTGCATTTTCAAGGTATTTTCTTTAAATCCCATTTGAAGGTCAGATGCTTTAAAAGGACTTCACATTTATAGTGTATAAAGATGTCAGTCACTTATGCATCATACGAGTTACATGTTTGGGCAATAAGGTCTCTTTAGATTCAGGACTGACTAGGCAGATGTTCCTGCAGTAGACTGGTTGTCAATGAAAGCTACAGGACTCAGTCTGTCCTGCTGTTCAACCCATGGGGGGAGAGAGAGAGAGAGACCTACCTTTCTCAAGGGTTTGGTTTGTTTTACCGTATATCAACACCTCAGTGGGTTATTTAATGCTGACAATGTTTATTGCTGGTAATAATTTTTTTCCCTACAAAATATTTTTAGTATTAAAACCTATTTTTACACTTTCATAGTGTTTTGATCCCAGTTTGGGGGTTAACTATTTACCCATAGCTGGGACCCTAACAGGGTGGACCTGGAAACACCAGCAATTAAGAGGCGATTCCAAGCTCCTCAAAACCTCCTGATCAGAGGCCCTGCTGTCGAACGTAGTTTATTGTCTTACCCAGAACGTGGATGTAGTTTATCGTCATACCCAGGATGCTTTCCCAAGGGTATTTGCACATAAATAAATGGAACAAAACACAGTTTTAAAAAGTTGCTACTTTCATAACCATCCCAAATGACAAAGAAAAGTGATTACAATGTATACACAAATGGATTCCTAAGGTGAGAGACACAATCAATTCTCAGGGTTATCAGAAAAAAATTACTTTATTTGCTGGCCTATTGGACATTGATTTAAGAAAACAAAACAAACAAACCCTGCACCCAATACAGTACTATCATGTATGAGGAAATGAAGACCACAAAAAAGCAGGGTTCACCAGGAATCAGTGCATGCATAGAACAAAGCTCTGAAACTAGGACCCCTAGAAGTGAATGAACATAATATCAATAAAAATAACCCCTGAAAAATTCACCCAGGAAAAATAGAAAGAAAATTATGGAATTGCACAGTATTTTTTTGCTTGTTTTGTGAAAATAACAGATTTTATAGAAATATCTGCTTTGACTGCTGCTTGCTTTGTGTGCGTTTTTGTTGATATACAGGTATTAGAATTTGCTTTTCTGCATGCATGCTACGGGACTATTTACCAACAAGTACGACATTTGTGTTTTTTTGTCTAATACTATATGTACAAGTGTTCACTGATACCAATGGATTTCTTTGTGGCTATTATGAATTTACTCTATGTGCAGATATTGCTCCCTGAAAAAAAAAAACTAAAATTTTTTTCAATAAATGCCTGATGTAATGTACTAACCCCCCCCCCAAGTGTCCTGTTAAAAAAAAAAAAAAAAAAAAAAAAAAAAAAAAGCACCAGTAATATAATTTGTACTAATACTGTAAATGTTTTCCATGGTTAATGAGAATGTCACATAAAGGTAAGATTATAATTTTTATTTGGTTGTGATGTGTGAATTTTTATTATTATTATTTTTTTTGTTAATATTCCATGTCAAAACCTGTGCCCCCAATAGACTGGCAAATGTGGAAATTTTAGCCGGAAACAGTCAATTTAAAAAAAAAAAAAAAAATCACCCCCAGCCTAAAGCAAAGCAATAATGGCACTAAAATGCAAGGAATTACTGAGTGAGAGAGAATAAAAAAAACAAAACAAAAACACTATATATATATATATATATTATATATATATATATATATATATATATATATAGATAGATAGAGAGAGAGAGAGAAAAAAAAAACAGAACAGGAATGAAGAAAACAGAGGATAATGATTTACATTGCATTTAAATTTTTGAGGACCAAAGTTGCCTTGGAAACAAGAAACCAGAAGAGGGTTCCACAAGAGAGAAGTGCGAGACTGAAACCAAGATGCCAGGTAAGGACCAATAATATTGCTGATTCTTCTTTGGATTTTATCAAGGATCTCTAAATACATTGTAAAAGCACCGGACTAGATGTTCAAGGTAAATAAATTGTTAAAAGGTAGATAACTCTTGATTACCAATATTTCATTTTGTTGCTTTATACAAATTTGTTTTTTATTTTTTGGTGGGGAAATATATAAATGTATTAATAATTTAAAAATGGAAGCTGCAGAAACATTTTCTTAATTTAATTAGCCTTCATGAAAACAAAAAAAAACAAAAAACTCACTTGAGTAAGTCACCTGACCATCAGATAACAAAAGACGGTAGCGCTCAGATGTGCCAGAACTGGAAATCTTTTTGGAACTCTAAAATACAAATCATCAGAACATTGTTAATATATTTAAGAACATTAATACCAAAAGAAATAAAAATCTGATACCAGGCAAGAAATTTTAAAAGGAACCAAAAACAATATTCTGTGTATTAACAATTGGGGAGGTTGGAAAGAGCGAGAACAAGGGGGAGTGGAAAGAGCAAGAACAGAGGGTGGTGAGAGTGAGAACGGGGTGGTGGTGGTGTTGGAAAGAGCGAGAACAAGGGGGAGTGGAAAAAGCGAGAACAGAGGGTGGTGAGAGTGAGAACGGGGTGGTGGTGGTGGTGGAAAGAGCGAGAACAAGGGGGAGTGGAAAGAGCGAGAACAGAGGGTGGTGAGAGTGAGAACGGGGTGGTGGTGGAAAGAGCGAGAACAAGGGGGAGTGGAAAGAGCGAGAACAGAGGGTGGTGAGAGTGAGAACGGGGTGGTGGTGGTGGTGGAAAGAGCGAGAACAAGGGGGAGTGGAAAGAGCAAGAACAGAGGGTGGTGAGAGTGAGAACGGGGTGGTGGTGGAAAGAGCGAGAACAAGGGGGAGTGGAAAGAGCGAGAACAGAGGGTGGTGAGAGTGAGAACGGGGTGGTGGTGGTGGTGGAAAGAGCGAGAACAAGGGGGAGTGGAAAGAGCAAGAACAGAGGGTGGTGAGAGTGAGAACGGGGTGGTGGTGGAAAGAGCGAGAACAAGGGGGAGTGGAAAAAGCATAACATACATGAAAACAAAGGGATATGTTTTACTTTGATGAAGCAGGACTGCGATTAACAAAACAAGCAAGGCCCTGCCTGACAGAGGATTGCCATTATGATTTGAGGCAAAGTTTTACAAGGAATTAACAGAATTGGAATTAAGACAATAGATAACAATCGACATAGCATTTAAATTTTTGAAGACCAAAGTTGGTTTTGGGAAAGAAAGAAAGAAAGAAAAAAAGAAAAAAAAAAAAAAAAAATCATTAAAAGATATGATACTGACTTACCAGGACTTGGAGAACCGGCTTCTCGATTGTTTTCCCGGATATGATACCCTGACAAAAATAAAAATTACAAGAGTATTAGGATTAAAATCAACTTTGCATAATCCAAGAGATCTAAAAGCAATTTAATGAAGTACTTTTCATCATCATTACAAAAGAAAAAAAAAAGTTTTCAAAGGACTTTTTTTTCTCTAACCTTTAGCCCCCTGCAATATTAATATGACTTCCCTTTCCCCTGCATTCTTTTTCAAGGTTTTCAATTATCCATATTGTTCATTTCACATGATTGATTTCTGTTGCCATAGCAGGATATGTCAACACAACTATGAAATTCAAATGCCCTATTGTTCAACAATCAGAGTCAACTTCAGTGATGAGATAAACTTTTTCTACAGCATAGGAAGTGATAAAGTAATGTATTGGATTGGCATAATGTCTGCAGCACTTTCCAATTGGTGGCATTTGAACATGTGATTTTGTTTCACATGCAACTAAAATTTATGACATTTTCTTTTTTTTTCTTCAATTATCTAGTCACAAGGAAGGCCATAATACCACTCAGACGCAAAGATGGTTACTGAGAGTGGAAGAGAATAAAAAGGCTTCAGTGAGGAGATATAAAGAAACAGGGTTCAGGAAGACAACATTGCATTTAAATTTTTGGAAATTATAGGTGCCAGTGAAGCAAGAAACCGGAAGAAAGAATTTATATCTTTGCAAATAAATAAATACTGAACAAAAATGAAACTATAACAAGTTGGAATATAATCTTTCACAGGATGTAAAAGACATAGCAAAAATAAAAAATTCGATAATGTAAGATTATTTTGCATCTATCATGGTGGAGTAATGAAAGAAATGTCAAGCTACTTAGAGAAAAAGAAAAAAAAATATCTGTTGTCAGTCATGTACCGAAAGATACTTATCGCCTAAGCGTGTATCATGCATGGCACATAACTGACTGAATACAAAATAACTACAAAAATTAAAATGACTTTAAAAAGTTGAGATTAATTTCTTTAAAGGAAATAGTAAATATACAGTAGAAGAAATAATAAAAAATAAAAATTCTATACCGTAAGACTTTTTACATAATTTTGACTGGAGTCAGTATAGTTTTACCGACTCCACAGTCCTGATAGCATTACAAACCTTTTGGATTTTGTCAAGAATCTTGATATATGTAACAAGAGCAGCAGATCATATATGGCAGTAATATTCAATGCATGGATGAATGGTAGATTTATTTTCGTTTGATTGTTTTTGTTTAGCAGCATATCAACTCTTATGTGTTACTTAATATGGAAATCTAAATATCATATTTCAAACTTTATAATTCAAGAAAATTACATTATTTCATGATTAAATTATAATTATTTAGCTGCAGTTTTTTAAAACCATATAATCTCACAAAATCAAAGAAAGAGTGAAAACTATTTTCTCTTTACAAAAAAATGAGATTAATCATAGTAAACTTATTTTTTGACAATGTATGTCATGTCTTCAATTCTACTATAAAACACGTTTCTGTCAACTTTGCTATAAAATAGATCGTTGGTCACCCTGCTGTAAATAATGGGTTGTTGGTCATCCTGTTGTAAAATGCATTGCAGGATATTTTGCTATAAAAAGGCATTTTTATATTTTTTTTTTGATTTTTGTTTGGGAGTTCATTATCTATAAAAGGCAGGATGTGTGTGTGTGTGTGTGTGTGTGTATAACGAATGCACGGCCACAATTTTCGATGGATTTGCACCAAAATTTACACGCACATGCTCTAAGTTAGTGGGAAGGGCAAGATCGACTTTGCATTTCCCAACTCCCATCGATAGTGGAAATAATCGATTTTTTCATGCTTCTACGGCAGTTTTCATGTAGTTTGCGGCCATTTTCTACTGGCCAGAGTGAGAGCCTATAGCTGGCTGCCACGAATAGACAGGAAGATTCTATTGGCCAGCGTGAGAGCCAACAGCTGACTGACACGAATGTTAACTAGCATGCAAAAAAAATAAAATCGATAGCTGCATTCGTCACAAGTGGGAAAAATTTAAATCTGCATGACACTTTACTCCAATTGGCTCATTCGCTTGCTTAAACTCATCGTTGATTCCGATTCCGCAGAACTAGGTTGGACGTGAAAAAGTATTTGTTGTTAACATTTTTTTCCATTCGGTTTTTCTAGTTACGAGTCCTTTTTTAAAGCTGATCGTTTTGTGTTCACTTTGTTTAGTTCTTTTTTTCGTAACAGATTTAATGTTTAGTATAGAGCTTAGAAAAAATTTGCAGTGTGAGATAGGCAAGAAGTAAGGCATGTAGCAACATCAAAGGGCAAAAGGCACTACTTTAAAGGAAATGAAGGGCAAAATAATTTAAGTCTTGTAATAGTGATTGCTGTACGAGTCGTACGATTTTTGAATCAAGCACGGGCAACGCCAGGCCATGCTGCTAGTATACACATAACTGGGACCCTCACAGGTGCTACCACTCCAGGTGAGGGTGGATCTGGAAACAACAGCAATTAAGAGGAGGGTTCATCGCTCCTCAAACTTCCAATTTCCTGATCAGAGGCAAAGATGAAGTTTATTGTCATAGCCAAGACCAGGAAGATTTATAAATGTATATATTTTGAAAGATGTCATTTTAACATATCTTCCTATACAATTAAAGTGTGGATTGTAGAGCTTAAAAGTTTTCATATTCGAAGTGAAAAATGAAGGAAAATGAGTTTTTCATTTGACGTCTCTTTATGCTGGAGAAAGGAACAGCAAAAGACGATCTGTGGAAATGTGTCATAAAATGGAGAGTACTGCTGGTTCTAAGCGGCTCATTAGGTCCAGATACAGAAATTTTTATCTGAAAGGCTGACAGTGTACCAGCAGTTCCGCAGCCGTCGACGATAACCAAATTTTAAATAATACAGAAAACACAACATGGAACATCAAATCGATTTGTTTTCTACAGCTTATCAACCCTTTGCAGGTTATTTAAAGACAAAATATTTTTAGATTGTAAGAAGTTGGGGGGAGGTAGAGATAATGATTTAATGACATACCCATAGATGAGGAGAAAAAATTTGAATTCTTATCTTTTCCAAGGGTATGTCAATACAATGAACCCAACTGAATTTTGAACTTGGCTCTCTGACAGACTATCAGAGATAATCCACACATCTCATAAGGGTTGTAAAGCATTTGAAAACACTAAGATACACAAATCCTTACAAGGTTTAGGCATCACCAGATTTAACGTAAAAAAAAACTCCATGCATCTGGTGAAAGACACGCACCTTACTCAGCTATTGTTTAGTTTACTTTAGCATTTCAAACAATATCTATGTCAGATCCTGAATTACCTGCAACATTTTTAAAACTTACAATATATACAAGACATTGTATATTAGAAGCTCTTTCTTCAAATTCAAATGTTGAATTCAGACATAGCACCGAGTAAAGCAATGAAAACGTCTGGAATTGGCCTGTTAAAATGGTGTTGTCTTCCATCATGACAAACCGACAGATGGCAGAAATTACCTGTCACAGATGTCTGACACTACAAGTCATATTTACCTTCAGATTACCTTTTATTTCAAGCCCTACAAAATTCTCTGAACAGGAGAAAGATGCCAAATTCTGGAAATATGAAAGTTGCCCCAGAGAAGGTGAAAGGTAGGGGAATGAATGTATTGTATGGTTAAATAAATCTTTTTACAAATATCTAAATATTGTCTTTGAAATTTGCTTAAAAGTGCTACAAACTTTTGTTCTGCCCTTCAGTTGTTGAGTTGATTCAAACAAGAATTATTTAAGTAGTACCTCCACTATTCTGCTAAAAAAGAGTGTAACATGATTAAAAAAGAAAAAAAGGCCCCAAACAAAATTTTATCTTCAAAATGTTCACAAGTATATTTTTATTATTTTATTATTTTTTTTTTTAACCCTTACTAGCACATTCGAAATTTGGTTTAAAAATCTTTTTTCTTTGCATCAGTGGGGGTGGAGAGAACAAATTAGTTTAGTATTGGAAATTTTAGTACTTTTTGCGGTGAAAACAGTGATTTGGAAATTCTTGCAAAAATCAAATAATTGCTGGAATTCAATGAAACATTCAGGACTTAATGAACAAAATTATTTCTGAATTCCGTTTTTTTCTTTTTCCTTAGGAAATCTTAGTTTTTTTTATTTTTACACATCTTTATTTGCTTCCAGAAAGATTTTATGTAATTGTTAAATTATTTACATATTTTTTGCTTACATATTTTATACAGAAATTAAATAAATGAAAAATTTTAATATTAAAATTAAAAATTAACTTATTGTATATTTTAAAGCAGGATGTATATTGCTTATACAGTATACTCATCTCAAAAGCAATTTTTTGCAGGATAGACATTGATTTTCCTTGAGATAGGTTTGTTTATTTTTATATACACCTAACCTCATATTCGAGGTTCTTTAGATTTGAAAACCCCATTAGAAATAAAAAAATTAAAATAGCTTCTGAAATGAGAAATAATTTAATTTTTTCTTCTTTAAGTGAAAAGTAACTAACTAAATTTATTCCCCTTGAAAGAAAATGTACGAATAGATTTCAAATTTTATAAATTACATAGGAAGATATTTAAATTTATTTCTTTTTAGTTTTGTTCAATAAACTAAAGTAAAGCAAGCAAAAAAATATTCCTAAAAAAAAATTTATAGGGACATTTTCCCCTTTACGTAGATTTCTTCTGATAAAAACAAGAAGAATCCTTAACAAGGACCAGATTTTTTGGAAGGTGGGGGTCGTAGATTCACGCTACTTGTTGTTTTGTCTTTTGCATGATAAACAAATATCGAGGGCTCAAAATACGAAGCTAGTTTTAAAAATGTAAGGGAGGTAATTCAGTGTTTGACACAAATTGTTTGAAACGCCAAAATAAACTTAATATCCGAATAAGGTGCGCGTCTTACAAATCATTACCAGTATGATCCACGGGTGCCGAATATACGTGGCCTTATAGTACCAAGCGTTTAAAACTTTCGCAAATAGTAAATTGGAATTTATTTTAATTTGAGGAATTTTGAATTATTAGGTGTCTTAATGGAGGATAATTGTAGTATCGATTGAATATTGATAATTTTTTTTTTGAAACCTTCTCTATAATATGGCTTTGATCTTTGGGTGTTCTTCTATTGTGTTTAATTAAGCTTATCATTGAAATAGAGTTTGTTACTTTGAATCTGCCCCAATGAGCTTTAAGAAGTGTCAATTGGTTCCAAATAATTTCTTGTACTTATAAATAACTTTTATTTTTAGTGCTACCTTCCATGTCTAAGTTCACAAAATCGTTGTTTGAAGGAAGCTTTCTGGAAACGGTGAAAAAAAAAGTTTTTTTTTTAAAATTATATCTTAAAGAAAGATGTTTATTAATAGTAATACACAAACAAATAGAATTAGAACTTCAACTGATTTAAAATTTTAATTTAGACGCCATAGACAAAGACCAAATATTACGTAAAAAACGATGTTAAAAGATAGAAATTACGAAATCACTTTGTTTTAAAAATGATTTTTCTGTATTAGTCAACAAAATTACTAAAAGAAACCCATTTAAAAACTGGACGAACATAATTTTGTGTCACGCTAAGCTACATTTAATCAACTTTATTTTCTAATTATAAACAAAAATACTGAAAGTGAGATTTGAAGTTTCTGAGCGCGGGAGATTTTTTCTCTTTTTAATTTCGACCTTAAGTAACGAGCATTCAAAAAGTAAACTAAAGTCATAAAAACCAGAAAAATTAAACTATTATTCATTTCGAACTTTAACAAGCCATGAATATAGTCATTTTTATGGCACAGTGACAGAAAACATCAATATATTTTTTTAATTAATTAATTGAAGATAAAGTTAAAAGTAGGAAAGAAAAAAAGTTTAGTAATGCAACAACAAACAGAATTTAAATTAGTCATACCTGAAGGGCACCAGATGTCAATGTGTTATTCATTGCGACTTCTATGTCGTGTAATTGTAAGAGAAAAAAAGTGAGAAAAACAAATGCAAAGAACAAATTTTGTTAGATACTTCTCATCAACTTCACGCCATCAGCTAGAGCCTGAAATGGCGCCAAATGACAAGTTAAGGCTGTGTTACCTGCCCCTGTCAGGAAGATTAGCCACCAGGGGGCAGCACTAAAGTTAAATGTTTACACTAGAGTTATCTTCCGTGATTCGAAATTGATTACTCTTTGGTTCACAAATAGATGGCGCTCAAGTTCCACTACATGAAATAGGAATGAAGACGAAATTACAGAACAAATATTTAACTCTTCCTGTTAGATTGTCCATCGTTGGTGCCGTGTTTATATTACCGGCCACACGACGACTGTCCATCACCGCTACGTCCGCTATTCAATGTCCTATTTAAAACTGGACAATTGTTTTGTTAGGGTTCTTTTCACACCCGCATGGTTAACGATCTTCAATGAGCCAGTTTCCGTCAAGTTTTTAACTTTTATAAACTTTATATAAAGTTTGACGTTTTAGATTTTTTTTTAAGGAAACATTTTTTTTTATACATATATATATGTACATTTTTAAATGTAAGTTTTGAATTTATCTTAATTTAAGCTAGTTTTCAGAAGAAAGTATAAAAGAGTCTAAGAATCAAAAAAAAAAGAAGACAACAAACAAAAAACTTTATAGACCTGTATGTAGCCCTTGAAGCAACAACGGTGATAAAAGTTTTAAAACTAAAAAAAAAGTACACGAATTACCGAATAAACCCCGTTCTAAATTGATAAGGATATTATATTTGATTTGATTTATTTCTTAAAAAAAAACCTCATTCAAGATGTCTTTAATTAAGAAGAAAGTGGCATCTGTTTCGTCAGGGTCGAAAACTTATCCCGTCCAAGTAGCTAGTATGGATGCAGAGCTTCAGTTTGTCATTGAGGTAAGTAAAGAAAAAAGTATATAAAACACACCATACTCATCTTTATCTTACTTTTTCTTGTCAAAACTGCGGTATTATTATATTTAAAAGGGGACTACATAGGTTATCTACCTACTATTTGTTTTTTTAACTGTTTACTTAAGTTACTAATTTGAACGTATTTGTTTTTACAACTGTTGACAGAAAAATTAATAATGAAAATAAACTGTGATCAAACTTCGAGCTGAAAAAAATGTTTTTATTTATCATATTTTTTTAAAAATTACATACTTTTTGAAGTCTTTATTACACTTTTATTTTTCCACGTAGCAAAAAATAAAGATATTTTTTTAAAATTTTAAATAAAGAAATCCGTTTCACAATCTTAGTTTTTTTATTTGTAAAAAAAAAACTCCAGTTTTTAAACAATTCAAAATTGTAAAAAATATCACTTTCATTTCTGAAAATGATTTATATTACTTTTGAAACCGAAAGTGATTGCTAAAAAAGTCTGACTATAGATTTGAAAATATTTTCTTTCACTAATTTTTAAAAACTTTTTAAATCTTATGAATTTAGACAAAAATTCATTACCAATGATAAAGAATTACTAATTTTAAAAATGTTTTCTCATAGTGTCACTTTTAAAATAAATTAAAAAAGTAATTTTATTTTTGTTATTATAAAAACAACTAATAAATCTGGATAATTTTTTTGGCTCAGTTTTATACTAAATTATTCTGTTAAAAATGTTCAAAAGTTAACTTAAGAATTTAAAACTAAGCACCAGCCAAGAGACTCTTAAAAATGTTTCTTGACTCAAATAAACAATCAGGTGGTTTTTGTTATTTGATGAAGAATATCTTTTTTTATTTAAAATTGTTCTTTTCTTTGCCTGGGGATGACATATATTTGCGATTATAAAAAAAGAATGTCTTTTTCTTTTAAAAGAATTGATAAGGTTTTAAAATTTCATAAAATTCCATACAATTGGGAAACCAACTTATTGACGAATAACTTCTTTCGCACAATTGTTTACTTACCACTTGATTTTCAAAATTGTAAATTTGCCACTTCGGCGGATTTCCCTTTTTCAAAAAATTAATTTTTAAAGAATAATTACTTGATATTGTAAACAAGCATTTTTTGGTGTAATTACATTTGCAGCCCCACCCCCGGGCCGCAAATCGCGTGGCATCTGTGATACAAAAAAAAATTAAAAACAGTGTTTGTATTTGCAGTTTATGTGAAATCAAAGACTCAGACTCAAACAAAACCTTTTTAGAGTTTTTTTTTATATAAAATCACCACAGATTTCGTTTCCAAATCATTTCATTTAAAAATTTATCCCGTTTTTGGTTTTTTAATTTGTATTAAAATTAAATTGGAAACCGTCTTTATAGATGCTAATTTTCTTCATTTCCAGACGTTCAGTTTAAATGTCACAAATAAAAATGATGCAAGTTTTGCGGTTGGGAGATGTAAAAAAAAAAAAAAAAAAAGAGAAAGTAATTAGGACCAACATTTTTTTATTTTTGTAATATTCACAATTGAATAATGATGCCAACAAAAGGACAGTTTTTTGTAATTTTCTAGTATAATTTGGTCACAACATATTTTTTTGGCTGTCCATTCCCTTGGAATGACTATTTGAAGTTAAAGAAGACTAAAACTTTTGAAACTTTTGATCTCCCCTACCCACCTTGCTTTAAAAGAAACAAACAAATCTACTGGAGATGGGCTTGTTTTTCCCAATCCTTTGCTTTCAGTTTCTTTGGTATGAAAAATATTAGAACCAACTTCCGTAAACATTTTTACAAAGTGGGATCATTAAACTTTTTTTTTTTTTTTTTTTTTTTTTTTTAAATTCAAAGTTAACAATTTTTCTTTGATGAATGAACTCTATTTTTATTTATTTTTGCATTAATTTTTTTCTTGTGTGTTTATTTTAAATGATTTTTATGTGAAATAGAAAAAAAAGGAATGGATTTTTATTTATTTTTCCTCTTTTTTTCTTTCCTCGTTTTCAAAACATTTAGTAACAACTAAACAAGTATTTTATAACAAATTATTTTACATTATAATTTAAAATATTAAATTGATCATAAATAATTTATAATTTATAAAAATTATTTATGGTCGACGTAGGACTAAAAAACACTTTTTTTTTTTTTTTCAAACTTCAGGCGTATTACTTAGAAATATTTTTATGGCATAAATTAAAAAAAATTCTGGATCTCAAATTCCAACAGGTAATGTTTTTTCAATGTTTGTTTGGAAATTTCCTTATAATTCGTTCGTGTTTACAATTTGGTTGTGAAGCACTTTCCAAATTGGTTTCTTAATATATGATGAAACGGTCACTTATACGCTTTTCTTTTTAATAATGGGGATTTCTTTTCTTATTGATTCGAAGTTTTTAGTCTGTGTTAAAAGCATTAACCAGACTGGAATTGGTTTTAAAGTTAACCTGGGTTAACAACATCATCATCACTGGCCACTTTGCTTGCTCTCTACTCAGTCGCTTTTTAGACAAGTTGTTGTTGAAACAATTCTAAATGCCAATCCTTTACACAACATTCCTGGATGATGGCACCACATTCTAAAAAAAAAAAAAAAAAATCTTTGGGCCACTTAAAAAT
Source organism: Acanthosepion esculentum (assembly GCA_964036315.1). Taxonomy (NCBI): domain Eukaryota; kingdom Metazoa; phylum Mollusca; class Cephalopoda; order Sepiida; family Sepiidae; genus Acanthosepion; species Acanthosepion esculentum. The sequence goes on along the minus strand of OZ038517.1, from coordinate 54,080,969 downwards.
TCTTCCGATTGCTGAAGAAAATGGTGATAAGAATTTTTTACACTGTGAACTGTTTTTGTCTTTTTGATGTTCATTTTTAACACCAACGGGGAACGGCCTTTTTTATTGATTAAAAAAAATAAACATGTATTAATTAATAATTCTGAAGAAGAAAAAAATAACCTTTGTTTACCCAGTGATATTGTGTGTACAATCTTTTTACCAACAAAGCAAGCCTATTGACGAAAAATAGGTTAGTGTTGTTAAGTTCAGCGTTTCAAACAAATCCTGCATACCAAAACACTGATTTACTAATTTTAGACTCGTATTTTAATTTGAAAAGTCATGCAGTCGCAATAATAATAATCAAAACGAAATAATTGATTCGATTTTTTCAGTTATTTTCCTTGCGTAAAAAACTGAAATTCATGTCTCTGTTCCAAACGGTAAAGGATAACTCACAATATGAGTATACTACTTAAAAAAAGAGTTAAAAGGGGAGATAAATCGGTGTTTGGTATGCAGAATTCATTTGAAACGCTGAACTTAACAATGCAATATAAAGTATGTATTTCAGAAATTTCATAAAAAAAAAAAATTCTGACGTTGAAAAATTTACCGAGAGTACATAACTTCAGGAACTTGACCTTCTCACCAAATTATACGAAGACACTCGGGCCCCATGGCTACACTGAACTTTTTTCTGTAAAAAAATGCAAATAATAGCTTTTTGTACTGACATTTAAAAATCGAGTCATTGTCCGTCCACTTTTAGCAGAGAGGAAATCAGTTTCATTCTGCCGCATACCAGTCTGTTTTTATCACTGACAATTGAATTATGAAGACAGTTCTTCAAGACCATAAAGAATTATCATTACAGTACAGAATAAAAAAAATACTTGTTATTGAATATAGGTATCCCCACTAAAATCTCGATACTTAAGGTTGTTTTTTTTTTTTTTTTTTTTTTTTTTTTAAACTAAAAACAAAAAAGGCTTTCATTTTATTTTAGCTTTAATTGAAAGCTAAAGGATTTTTTAAGTGTTTATGAAACAAATTTTATTGAATCGATTTTCATTTTTTCCCAGTAACATTGTCAACAAAGTCATCCATTTTTGAGATATTTGTAAAAAAAAAAAAAAAAAAAATTGTTTTTTCTTTTTACTTCTCTAATCTAAATTATTGGAAGAAAAACTTTTTTGCTATTGTTTTTTTTCTAAATAAAGTTTTTTTAGTTAATGTTTAATTTTATAATGGCTTGTTTACCTATACCATTGAAAACTGGCCATAAATCTTTGCTAAAGTTTAAATATGGAAGTTATATATAATAAACAGATTTGGGAGGTGGCGGGTGCTTTTCAGGTGATCATGGCTCTCCACAGATTTCTTTTTCCATGAATCGCCTTCTAAAGAAGACATTTAGAGTTTAAAAATTTAGTTTGTTATAAAAATAGACATTTATTAAAAGAAAAGAAAAAGGTGGGAAATAAATAGGGAAAAATTACAATCACTATAAAAAGCAATTTGAAAAAGAAAATAGAGTTGGGGGTGTGGAGACAAACGGCTGACTGGTTCTCATTTCTTTCTTCAGAGTTCAATGGAGGAAAAATAACTGTATGACCACAAAGTTTATGGCGATTGTAATTTTTCTTTTAAATAATACATATTTGCTTTTGAAAGTTTTCCTTTTTTACACTGATTGCTGCCCAAAACAAGAGGTGCTCAGTCCACCCTTCTGTTTAATTCATATCTGGTGGAAAAGTAGGCTTCATGCCTTTCTCAATGGTATTTGTTTGAAAATGATCACAACAGACTAGTCCAGAATTTGAACTCTGCTCCCTGATTTCATTTTCAGTGCTGATGTGCTACACTGTCTGCACATCCATGCATAGTACCTTGTTAAAAAGTCTATATTTTAATACAGCATTTCTCTAAGTATTCTCTGATGCCAAAAAATGTTCCCCCTCTGTTAATTTTTAGTCCCCCTTCTACTGGAGCTTATTAGATTGATTGTTAAAAGGATGAAAGAAATGAGCATATTTTGAGAGATTATTTTGTTGACCATTGATAGACATTTATCTGTGTAATGACAATAGTTTTAGTTATCTAAAAGCATTTTATCTAGTTACCTCTACTGATAAACTAAAAATGAACACAATATGATGAAAAAATGTCCCAAACATAATAAAAACAGTTTTATCATCAAAATCTTTGTTATTAAGAGGAAAGACCAAATTTTGATTATTAAATTAATTTTTTCTATCCTCTTGAGAAGGTTTGAAGTATTGGTTAAAAATCTTGTTTTTCTTGCATCAGTGCAGGGCAGGGGGTGTCAGATATTAGCATAGGAAAATGTTGTGCTTTTTTTTTTTTTTTCAAGGAAAGAACATTAATTTGGAAATTCTTGCAAAAATCAAATAATTGTCAGAATTTAATGAAGCTTTCAGAACTTATTCATAAATCTTTCTTGATTTAATATTCATTCAAGAACCCACTAGATGATTTTGCCAGTCTTGATGTATATTGATATCATTGAATTGAAAACTTTTTATGTAATTTTCTTGTATTTAACTTGTTTTTTGTTGATTTTATTTTTTGTCCTTTTCACTTTTCTATGCCATCCAATTTCTGATTTTCCTTTTTTTTTCTTCTTTCATTGTTTTCATTTTGTCATAATACATGCCTCTGTGTGTGTGTGTATATATATATATATATATATATACACACACATGCAGGTACATCTGCATAAAGTGCTTGCACTTTAAAAAATTGTTAATTCCCAATATTACATTTTAATAGGGAAGTCCTTGTGGTAAACTTAATGGGGAAATTTGGCTTGATGTTTTTTTTTTTTTTTTTTCAAGAAAGTGGATATTGGTATTTCTGCTAAGTTAAAACTTGCATTTTAATTTGCTTCATTTAATTGTGTATCCATATATATATATTATTTCAAGTGTCATTCGTTTGTAGCTGATTCATTATTCTTGTATCTGGGAAGAACTCAAATTCCTTTGTCAGAAGCCAAAAGGAAAGTAGGTAGATCGTTAAGAAAAGGACCCTTTGCTCCCTCCCCCCATCTACCATCACCACCCATCCCAAGTGAAAGATATGCTTTTGGCTATAGAGATCAGAAATTTATGTCAAAGTTGCCATAATTGTCCCAAATCATCATTGAAATTAAGTCAGCCTGCTCTGTCCATGAAATGTCCAATTTAAATTATTTGGAAAGAAGCAATTGAAGCGTCTCCTGTAAGGTTCTAGGGTCGACCCTTACTACCTGTTACCTGAAAGTATGTTTTTTGAAACCACCTGAGAGTCAAACCCAGGAATTTTCTTTCAGAGGTAGGTCTCTGCCAGTTTTTAATTCTTTGTTGAATTTCTAAAGGATATCTTGACTAAATTAAAACTTAGTAACTTTTTTCTTTTTTAGTAGTAGATAGGCTGTCCTATCATACAGTTCAAACTCCTTCCTCTTGTCTGGAACAGGAATAGAGGTTCCTCCCTTGTTTCCTATTTAGGAAGGGGGTTCCCAGTTCCTTTCCTTTTCTCAGTAGTGTTGCTGTCATGAATATTTTTGTGATTGATATATGTGTGGATGTTGGCAACCTTTCTTCATACTTGGGTTAACAGATTGGCAGTTTTTCTTGAGTGGCTACTTTGATCAACAGTCACATAATATCCAGGTTCTTGCAGAGTGTCCCTGGGAGCACCTATGGTAGGTGACTCGAGGTCACACTATGTTTCAGTCAGTGATAGTTCCCTTCCTTGCACATATTACATTTGACAGCTGGCTGCTGCTATTACACTAGTACTTTACTTACTAAAATAACACACCATGATTATAAGCAACCAAAGATATAAAACTAAACCAGCTAAAAAAAAAAACCCAAACACCTAAACCCCTCAACCTTTCTTTCTCTAACATTCGTGGTATTCAGTTTGGAATAGTTCCTCTTCGAAAAGTCACTGGACATGCTAGCTCTCTGAGAAACTAATTTTAACGCTTCCATCCTCTCCTCTGATTTCTCGATTCCTGGCTATCTTCCTCTGTTTAGGAAGGACTCGAATGTCCACATGCTTGGCCTGGGAGTTTGTTTGCAAACATCTCCTGCTGGCTAGGGAACTCTCTCTTGAATCTCCAGACCATTCTTACATGTGTCTCCGTCTCTCTCGACTAAATTCAGACAGCTGTCTCTTCTTTCTTTACCTTTCACATTCTAGATAGTATTTCTGATACAAGGCCGTCTCCCTGCATCCATCTGCAAATATATTTGTGTTTGGTGACTTTAATGCCCCCCACCATGACAGGTGGCTTAAACACTGTGTTATTGACTTCACATCTTTTTGTCTCTGCTTGTAATGAGTGCAAGCGGGTCCTCCAGAGAAGCAAAGTTATGGTTTTCTGATAGAATGAAAGAATATATAGCATCTTGCAAGTTTGGTTCTAAAGATTATTGGCAGCTCTGCAAGTGTATGCTGAACAACAGCAAGTCCTCAATTCCTCCTCTATTCAATCAATTCAAAGTCCTGACATCTACAGCAGATAAGGTTGAATGTTTTGCTTAGAAATTCTCTCCCAATTCAACACTCGACTCATTTGAAATACCCGCAAACAAACATAGGCTCTACTGAGTGATATGTGCATAACCCTGTCACTGGTCTCAGACATCATTTCTATGACTATTGCCTTGTTGGTTCCTGCTTTCCAGCTTGTTGGAAGTCCTCCTCTGTAGTTCCTGTTTTAAAGAACTCTGGAGAACCTTCTGACCCCTCAAACTATCATCCTATTAGTCTCCTACTGCTTTTTGGCAAAGTATTTCAGGCTTTAATCAATGATGAAGGGGTTGAGCATCTTACCTCTCACAACCTACTCTCTGACAAACAATATGGCTTCTGTTTTGTCTGGTCTACTGATGACATGCTTACGGCCATCACTGAATATGATAATGATGGCGAAGCTAGAGCTGTGGCTCTAGATATCTCAAAATTATTTTCGGGGTTTGGCATGCTAGCCTTCTACATGAGTTCCAGGGCTGCTGTATTACAGGACGATTGATTTAATCCAATCATTCCTATCAAATCGTGAAATGAAGGTCGTTTTGTATGGGCTCGCTTCCAGAATCTTTCACACAAATGCAGGTGTCTCCCAAGGCTCTATCCTGGGCCCTACACTGTTTCTGATCTTCATTAATGATCTTCCTGATTTCATCAGTTCCCAAGTAGGCATTTATGCAGATGACACTATCATTTAATCCGGTCTCAATACTTTGTCAGATCTGATAGATCTGACAAACTTAACCTGGCCACGGCTCTTTAAAATGGCCTCCAATCAGTGGTTAATTGGAGTAAGAAATGGCTTGTAAATTTTAATGCTTCCAAAACGAAACTGCTCTTGTTTAACCACCATAGAGAAGCTTTCCTGCTCACTGTTAGCATGGCTGATGCTAGACTTGTGGAGAGCAACACACTGTGCCTTCTTGACCTCACATTTTCAACTGACTTCATGTGGAACAACTACATCAAATTAATAGCTGCATCTCCTGCAAGGAAATTTGGTTCACTGTGTGTCGTCGTGCCAGACAGTTCTTCTCCTCAGAGTTCATCTTGCACATTTTACAAAACTACCATTCGTCTGTGCATTGAATAACTGTTGCCATATCTGGTCTGGTTCTCCTGCTCTTCATCTTTAGGTTCTTGACAAAATCAAAAGAAGTATCTGCAATATATTCAATCCTGACCTGGCATCTTGACTTCAGTCACTTTCTCACTGACGTGACATGGCTTCCCTCTGTCTTTTCTACAAATATTTTCAAGGCAACTGCTCTGACATGTTTTTCTCTCTGGTGCTCCAACTACATGAATTTAAGTGTGCTACTAGATTGGCTGCTAGGTCCCACCCTTTTATTGTTGAAATTGCTAACTGTAACAGCCACTTCTACTGCCAACAGGTTTTTTTCTTGCACTTCCTGCCTGTGGAACTCTCTTCTGTTTACTTGTGTCCCTGATAAATGCAGTGTCAATCACCATCTTCTATCTTTTTGAATCCTGTTCATCTTTTATCCTTTTCTCAATCCATTCTGTACCCAATCTTTTCTCTCACTTTCACCCTCTATACCCCCCCCCCCCGTACTAGTGGCATTCCCGCCTTACTTCAAGTGAAATGATTTAAAAAAAAAAAAAAATGAATGAAATTATTATAGAGATGGTTTTTTTGTTTAGAAAATCTTGATAACATCTGTTACCCAGCACCTATTTAATTTCTGAAAATTTTGAGAAATTAATTTTCATAATCTGCTTGTATTAAACAGAACTCATTGGAGAATTTAAATCTTTTTTTTTTTTTTTTTGTAAGACAGGTCTACCAGTAACTGAATTGTAAAATAAAAAGTGCAATAAATAATAATTGGAGTATTTTTTAATTGCTTTTATGAGTAAAATATTGGGCTCTATTGTCTTTAAGAAAATAATCTTTTTTGATGAATAATGAATTTTTAAAAAGCTTTTTTTTCTCTTTTACAAGAATTGTCAATTTTTTAATTAGAATAATTTATAAAGTTTTAAGTTTTTTCCATATGAGAAAAATAGTGATAACTGTAGTAAATTTAAAACCAAATTATCTAAAATTCATTTACCTTAAAGAAAATATTTTCTTAAATTTTAAAGATTACTGGATAGTTAAAATTATATAAAAATAAACCACTTA
>OZ038517.1:54051787-54066787 GCA_964036315.1 Acanthosepion esculentum | reverse complement strand
TTTAACTTCTTTGACACCCTATTGAACCTACCCTCACCATTTTATTACATTTTCCCGATTATTGCTCCCTTCTCATTTGCTTATTTGGCACCCTACATTATGTATCTTCACTTCCCTGTCATTTTTGAAAACTCTATAACTACAGGATAAAATTCTATTGAAAAAAATTGAGACTTGCTAAAAATAACATGATTCTAATTGTTCCTTTGTTAGTAGGTTAGCATGTATCATATACAATGTAACCCGGATATAAGAGATTTTCTCTGGTCCCAAATTAGAGCCTGTGTTAATGTATATATAATGGACCAAACCCGGATATAAGATACTTCTTATGCGGTCCCGACAACTCTCTTATATCCGGGTTACACTGTACTATGCAAATCGGCCTTCCTGGCGTCGGGCCATCTGGGGCTGGGCGTGTAACCGAGACTTTTGAGTTCAACCGTTAGCATAAAGAGTATCTGTGACATGCTGTCAGGAGGGCCCGACTCTTCTAGTCGCATCCACCACTCATACTCCTCTGTGACTCCGTCTCACGACTCTTCAGAAGTAGGCCGGGTCTTCACAGCCATCTTCGCCACCGTTGAGAGAGAGGATAATTATCCTGATACTTGGATGGGAGCAGGTGTTGCTATTGCCGGAGATAGATAATGAACCATTCCATTTTGATTGAAAGCAATATATAGCAAAGATACTGTTTGGTTTCAATACAAAAAAGCACACATAATAATAATAATAATAATAATAATAAAAAGATGGAGAAACGTTAACATCTGCTTTATTGAAATTGAAATCCTTGTCAATTTTGAATCTTTATTTGTGCTCTCTTTAAACATTGGCCTGACATTCTTTCTTACAACTGCAATATTTTGGTAAATTTGTTTAGCTCGAATATCTAATCCTTTAGCACTCAACGAGTCCAAAAGTGTGCGCTTGGTAAATATTGGCTTTTAATATTCAACCTGCCTTAACCTACTGCCATAATATATGACAACATCATCTCAAATAAAGCAGGAAGTCATGCAAGCGGTGAGACTTTGACCACAAACGGTGAGACTTTGGGAGCTGATATTTATGGGGGGTGGGTGGGGATGTTGTATTGATATTCAAAAGGGTTGATGATACAACAGGAGAATTTCCATGGGTATTTTATAGTTGCGGAATTTGTAAGGAGCTGGTTCAGTACTTCATGAAGAACAGTGATTCATGAGAAAATTAAAATAGGGAAACAGACTTTTATGCATACTTTTTCTTCTTTTTCTATGTGCCGTGCCCCTTCAGAACATTTGTGACCATGGCTCTCCACAATTTCCTGTCCTTTGTAACTCTTAGTAAATTGTCTTTTTGCTATCTCTACTAATCTCTATTCTGCCAGCCATTTACACAAGCTCATTAGACAAGTTATATATATATATATATAATTTTTTTTTTTTTTTGTGCCAAATGTTTTAGTAAGTGGTGACATTTGTATTTAACACAATTCATTGTTCATATAGTATTTTACTAGGTACCTTTCACACATTCGCTAAAAATAGAGCATGCCATGGTGAAAAAATGGCTCAAACATATAATAAAAACAAAGTTTTATCATCAAAATCTATATTTTATCAAGCAGAAAGGCCAAAAGATGTTTTTCATTTATTAAAATTTTTCATTTTTATTTTTTTATTTTTTTTTTTTTTGCATGTAAAAACATTGATTTGGAAATTCTTGTGAAAAGTCAAATTGTTAGTTTTTAATGAAACTTTTGGGACTTATTTACAAATGAATGAAATTATTTTAGAAATTTAAAAAAAAAAAAATTTGATAAAAACATTTTTTTACATCAATTACCTACCCAACACTTATTTAATTTTGTCAAAATTTTGAGAAATTCGTTTTTGTACTGCTTAATGTTTAGATTAGTTATATGCAGAAGTCCTTGGAGAATTTAAATCATTAATTTTTTTTTTTTTTTTTTTTTTTTAAACAGGATCCCCCAGACACCAAATATCTGCTCTGAATCATAAAATAAAAATGCAATAAAACTGAAACACTACTTAATTAGAAAAGCTTTTAATTGCTTTTATGAATAAGATATTTTATTGTCTTAAAAAATTTTTTTCGATGAATTTTTCTAAGAATTGTTTACATTTTTCTTTTTTAAACTTAGAAAAATTTATGAAGTTTTTAAATCTTTCAAATTTTAAATAAAACCTAGGTATATAATCCTTTTGCATTAGTATTGCTTTTAGTGAACCTAAATCATCAAAAATTGTAAGAAGCTTCAAAGAAAAACCATAAACTTCCTTCCTTCTCGTCTTATTTCTTGCACTACTGAACATTGCTTATATTTATGGGCTGATAGGAATTGCTTCAAAGAACACTTTGTTTAATTCTGTAGCTCTAAAGTTGACCATTGCATGCTTATTCCCAATTTGATAGCTCCTGAAACTTATTTGCTTACTATCGGGTTCCAAATAATTTAGAAACAAAATTACCAAGTGAAGTCTAAGCAGCTGTAAGATGACCTCCGCTTAAATAGCATAGTAAAGTTTGAAAAGAGTTGCAGATTACGTAATTTATTCGGTATAAAAACACCTTTGTAATTGGATAACATTTTCACACAGATGGATACATTTAGACCTTCAGCATAAAGCCATCTTTTGTTCAATATTTCAACATCACGACTAATTCTGAACTTGGTAAAAGGTGTTTGAAAAATGTAGGGCTCATTTGGTTATTTACACTCATAATTTGAATTATAAAATAAAGCTAATTCTTTGTCCATCACACAGTGTCTGCAGCAAGTGATTTTGCATGTGTTGTGTATAAGTTGCATGCACATGCTTGTGCCTTTTTATATATATATATATATATATATATATATAGTGGACATTGAAGTCACCACCTGAAGGTGACAGTCTGTTTCGTACTAAATGCAATCATCTGGCCATATGCATTGTGTTTTTGCTTGACTATTTATGTAACAGGTTAGTGATGCATTGTGGGTAGTTTTATTGTATGATTATAATGGTTGTTTTGTATTATTCTAGGGGCTAGAGGGAATAATTGTGGATCCAAATACATTTTTTTTTTGTTTTTTTATAGTGTTTTTAGTTAACTTTTTTTTATTTCTTATTGATTATTCTATTGTTGGTAGTTTTTACTGTTTTCTTGATGACTTTAGTGTTCATTATCATATTTACGTAAACTCTATTCTTGATATTGAGCACTTTCACCCATAAATATAGCATACCATGAAACTATACTTTATCATCTGTAATATATATATATATATATATATATATAATTGTATGACAAAGTTGGAAAAGATTTTGACGTGTTTTGTCCTTCAGGACTTCATTTCTTATGTTGGTAGGACTACATATGTACATGACAGAGGGGTGCTGGTAATTTTATTCTCTCTCTCTCTCCCCCTTTAAAGTATTTTTCTTTCTTCTTTCCATGACTTTTGTAAGTAGGTATTCCACCACACTGGGATAATAGAAGATCTGCCAGGAATGGTGAAATGTTCTAAGCAAGGTCATGTACAGTAAATTTGCGCACTGGCTGTTTTTTTTTTTTTTACTGCTTGTTTTGCGGATAGCTTTTAGAGTTGCTTTGTTCTTCAAATAAAACCATCTTTTAATTCTTGTCAGATTTTCTGGGATGAGGATTTATCATTATTTACACTGTTTACATTCTGACTATTGTCCTCATCTTTGTTATCACTGAATTTCTGGGATGAGGATTTATCATTATTTACACTATTTACATTCGGACTATTGTCCTCATCTTTGTTGTTGTTATCACTGAATTTCTGGGATGAGGAGTTATCATTATTTACACTATTTACATTCAGACTATTGTCCTCATCTTTGTTGTTGTTATCACTGAATTTCTGGGATGAGGAGTTATCATTATTTACACTATTTACATTCAGACTATTCTCCTCATCTTTGTTGTTGTTATCACTGAATTTCTGGGATGAGGAGTTATCATTATTTACACTATTTACATTCAGACTATTGTCCTCATCTTTGTTGTTGTTATCACTGAATTTCTGAGATGAGGAGTTATCATTATTTACACTATTTACATTCAGACTATTGTCCTCATCTTTGTTGTTGTTATCACTGAATTTCTGGGATGAGGAGTTATCATTATTTACACTATTTACATTCAGACTATTCTCCTCATCTTTGTTGTTGTTATCACTGAATTTCTGGGATGAGGAGTTATCATTATTTACACTATTTACATTCAGACTATTGTCCTCATCTTTGTTGTTGTTATCACTGAATTTCTGAGATGAGGAGTTATCATTATTTACACTATTTACATTCAGACTATTGTCCTCATCTTTGTTGTTGTTATCACTGAATTTCTGGGATGAGGAGTTATCATTATTTACACTATTTACATTCAGACTATTCTCCTCATCTTTGTTGTTGTTATCACTGAATTTCTGGGATGAGGAGTTATCATTATTTACACTATTTACATTCAGACTATTGTCCTCATCTTTGTTGTTGTTATCACTGAATTTCTGGGATGAGGAGTTATCATTATTTACACTATTTACATTCAGACTATTCTCCTCATCTTTGTTGTTGTTATCACTGAATTTCTGGGATGAGGAGTTATCATTATTTACACTATTTACATTCGGACTATTGTCCTCATCTTTGTTGTTGTTATCACTGAATTTCTGGGATGAGGAGTTATCATTATTTACACTATTTACATTCAGACTATTGTCCTCATCTTTGTTGTTGTTATCACTGAATTTCTGGGATGAGGAGTTATCATTATTTACACTATTTACATTCAGACTATTCTCCTCATCTTTGTTGTTGTTATCACTGAATTTCTGAGATGAGGAGTTATCATTATTTACACTATTTACATTCAGACTATTGTCCTCATCTTTGTTGTTGTTATCACTGAATTTCTGGGATGAGGAGTTATCATTATTTACACTATTTACATTCAGACTATTGTCCTCATCTTTGTTGTTGTTATCACTGAATTTCTGGGATGAGGAGTTATCATTATTTACACTATTTACATTCAGACTATTCTCCTCATCTTTGTTGTTGTTATCACTGAATTTCTGAGATGAGGAGTTATCATTATTTACACTATTTACATTCAGACTATTGTCCTCATCTTTGTTGTTGTTATCACTGAATTTCTGGGATGAGGGATTATCATTATTTACACTATTTACATTCGGACTATTGTCCTCATCTTTGTTGTTGTTATCACTGAATTTCTGGGATGAGGGGTTATCATTATTTACACTATTTACATTCAGACTATTGTCCTCATCTTTGTTGTTATCCCATTTTGGTCCTACGGGACAATAACCTAGTGGGTAAGTGTTGGCTTGTGAATTGAGTGACATAGTGGTTGTGATTTCAATTCCTGGGTTGGGCAGTGTGTACTTGCACTTAGTGGAAATGTGCGAGCAGTAACTGAACATTACTCAATAAAAAATAAGAATTATCCGTAGGCATGAGCAGTGGAATAGGAACAGTCTACTCCCCCCCCCCTATCAAATAATGGGTTCAGTTCCGAATTCCCTGATTAATAGATGCCTGAGGGCACTATATTTAAATTTATACTTTTTAAACTTTTATACAGTCACTATATTAAATTCATTTTTTTAACCTTTTATAAAGTCACCGTTTTTTGTTTTTTTTAAGCTTTTATCTACTGCCTATATTTAAATTTTTATTTTCAAAATGTTCTCCGAATGCAGTTGTAAAAACATTTTTTTAAAATATTTTGTAAACTTCATTCTCAGTCTAGAAAGATATTAAGTTAAATACCGAATTTTTTTCACAACTAGACAATTTGCCTTCAGTTTTTAAATCTGTGAAACTCATTAACTTTGACAAGGAATTTTGTTTTTACATTACACCCCCCTCCCGCTCTGTAACGAGTTTAAAAATACTGCTTATTTTTCTTTGAGACTTTATTAATCCAGCCAAAAAGCATGTTGCTGGAAGAAAAAACAAAAACCCAAAGAACTGTTTCTAAATTGTGGATTAATGTAGACTGAATATTTTCATCATTTCCTTATTATTTATACGGGTTGTAAGGTCATAAGCTAAGAATCTGCATTCACTCACTCGCATTTAAATATATAAATCTGAGGTCTCCAAAGATTTTATGATGGAAGAGGCTATTTTGCTGGTCCTGGTAAAATAAACAAACATGCTTTTAAGCTTATTTCACCAGTTTCAGTAAAATAAACCTCCAGGTTATTTTGCCAGTAAATATTATTATGGTGGAACTTCGGTTCATGAATTTAATTCATTCCTGAAGCCCGTTCGTAAACCAAAACTATTTTTCTAATATGAATCAATGTAAAATGGATTAATCCGTTCCTGGTCCCAAGATGATTGCTTATTTAATTTTATTTTAAATTTTAATGTTTATTTATTACTTTGTGCACAAGTTTATACACAAAGCTAATGAAAATCACCAAATCTAAGAAAAAATAAATAAACCCATTACTAAACAGATAAAATATAGACAAACACTTTAATTTTTACCATACCTGTATGTAGGAGAGTTGATGGCATATGTGGAAGAGGAAGGAAAGAGATGTTATTGTTTGGAGAAGGAAGAGGAAAGACATGATCATCTTTTTATTTATAAGAATAGTATAGATTGTTGATTTTGCCATATGAAACTGAGTCGGAAGTGAAAATATCATCAACAATAGTTTTTCTCTTAACTTTTTCCTTTACCAGTATCACTGCTAGCTTTCTTTGGAGCCATGACTGAGGACTAAGAAAGAGAAAAACAATTGGGAAAGCATATTACAACACATGAATGTAAACAACACGGCAATCGACTCGAATGATTCCGTTTGGGTTAGCTTGGTTTGGCTCAGTTCGGTAATGTTGTTCGGAAACCGAAATTTTGTTTGATAACCGAGGCATTTTCATCTGGAATATTCTGTTCGGAAACCGATTTGTTCAACATGTGAGACGTTCTAGAAGTGAGGTTTCTCTGTATTATTATGAAGGCAGGTGTTACGTTCAAAATATCAACACGGATTTAACACAGAAGTTTATTTTCGCCATCAATTGTTAAAAGACAAGTTAAAAACATTTATTCATCATCAACTATTAAAAGAAATCTAGAACTCTCCGAATATTTTAAGCACTTTAGGCCTAACATTCTCTGCAAATCTAAAACTTGCCCATGGGCATGGTTCTCTTCCAATACAATTCAGGTGCACCGACTGAAGGCAACAGTCACAGACCACAGAATCCATGTTGTTCAAGTCCTACCTACACAGCTCACACAACCACTATGCTGATGATCTCAAATATAATATATTCTTAGCCCTAAAACATTGTTTACTAGTGAAATAGCCATGGTGCCTAAGTTTACTGGGACTGGCAAAATAGTCTATTTGTATTATAATTAATGATTTTATAATGGAATGTCTAGTAAAGGGGAGATCAGGTTTTTTTATTTATTTATTTATTTTTTTTGACTGATAAATCAATTAGGCAGTTATGTGGCATGCGTAATACACGCTAAGGAGATCATATATCTTTTGATACATGACTGATGAGGCAGATTTTTTTTTACCCGCAGTAGGTTGCCATTTCTTTCTGCGGTAGACCAATTGCTAGCCAAGCTTATAGAACCCAGTCTGTCCTGCTATTTACCCGTAGCTGGGGGAGAAGAAGATTCATACCTTTCCCAAGGGTATTAGCACCTAAGTGAATGTAATGGATTCAACTGGAATTTGAACACTGCTCTCCGATTCCTCAATCCAAGCCTCTATCCATTACTCCACTGTTGGTAAGCTTTTGATACTATGGATACCTATATAGAAGAGGCAGTTTTATCTTGGTCTCAAGTGTTTCTGTTTGATAAAGCAGCAGATAATTCTTTTTTGAAGTCCAGTCTTTTGAAAGGTATCTACTTTGACTGTCAGGTAATGCATGAGTAAAGGGCTGGATAACTGATTTAAGAATTGGAAATAGGTTATAGCCGGGTACTGTTCTATATTACATCATATTTTTGCTCGTCTGTGCTTAGTGGGAGATAAGTGTCTTTGTGATTCTGAAGCCTCCATTTTGGTATTTGCTAGTTGCCATGTTGGGATGAGTTTATGAGCGAGGTGTTGGTAGGGGGAAGAGCTGACTTAGCAGAAGTTGTCCCCAGTATTACATACCTACTCACCTGGATGTGCAGGTGACTAAAACAGTGACGTAATTATTTCTCAGCGTGGCGTTTTCTTTCATTGCATTATCTTGTGGCCACGCAGTGTGCTCTTTTTTCCCTGTTTTGAAATGCAATATGGTGGGTGGTGATTGTTGGCTGGTTTGAGGGTCGTGTTATATATGTTTACAAGCTGTTTATATAGTTGTTTACATTTGAATTTGAAGGGGTGCTCTTAAAACAAGAGACTACTGATTTAAATGTGATTGTGAAAATTTGTTATTCAAAGAAATAACTGATATTTATCTTTTTTTCTTTGCCCAGTCCAGGACAACCGGGAAGGAACTTTTCGAGATGGTGTGTCGAACAATTGGCTTACGGGAATCTTGGTATTTTGGTCTTCAATATGTTGACTCCAAAGGATACGTTGCTTGGCTTAAGTTTGATAAAAGAGTAAGTTCTTTATTTTTATTTTTTAATCAATTTGCTGAAAGCAAGGCAATAATGCCACTAAGACTTGAGGGATTACTGGAAGAGAAAGGAAAAGACTTTAGAAGGAACCACAAACCGAATCCTAAACAGGAAACAAGGGATAAACCTCTACTCCTGTTCAAAAGACTGGGTAGGAGTGTGAGTCAGATGATAGGTTAACCTATTGTTTACCTATCATCTGGTTCACACTCCTACCCAGTCTTACCAAGGAAAAATAATAAAAAATAAAATTTCAGGCAGAGATGTCAGAAGTAGTCAAAATAAACTTTAGAAAGAACCAGAAACCCAATTCTGAACAGGAAACAAGGGATAAATCTCTATTTCTGTTCCAAAATCCTGGACAATAGATTCATCTATTTACTTATAATTAAATTTTTGGTAAACTTGGACTTACGCAGCTGCAATAAGACACTGCTTTTTAAACTACCTTCACTCTTTTGTCAATATTTGTTTAAAAAAGCAAGGATTATAATTGTAATAAATCATAAACATATGAAAATGAACCGAATTCACATTATTTGGACTATTGTCCTCATCTTTGTTGCCATATTTATCACAATCAACGTTTCAGACAAGACATTGTGATAAATATGGCAACAAAGATGAAGACAATAGCCTGAATAATGTAAATAGTGTACATAACACCTCATCTCAGAAATATAGACAGATACATGAAAATGAATTTATACATTTTTTTTTATTTTCGTATTTATTTCTTTATAAATTGGTAATGGATAAATATTGCATTGCATTCTAATTGTATTAGTTTTTAGAATGTTGTAAATATAAAGATATTCTTGTAACTTATTAGTTTCTATTTATTAGATTGTTTAATCTAATAAATAGTGTTTAATATTTTTGTTGTAAATTCTCAAGAACAAAAAAAAAGTTTAAATTCTCTTTCATCATGTTTAGGTTTTATTCCAATTCTAATCATCACATTTTAAAACAAACATTGCCAAAGAGTGAAGGTAGTTAAAAACGGTGTCATGGGGAAAAACTGTCATCTTATTGTGGGCACATGAGTTCATGTTTGTCAAATATTTTATAGAGTAACTTTTATTAGAGGAGTAACTTTTATTAGAGGAGTAACTTTTATTAGAGGAGTAACTTTTATTAGAGGAGTAACTTTTATTAGAGGAGTAACTTTTATTAGAGGAGTAACTTTTATTAGAGGAGTAACTTTTATTAGAGGAGTAACTTTTATTAGAGGAGTAACTTTTATTAGAAGGATAATGCTGTGGCTGGATAGTTTCTCACTATGTTCCAATATAATGCTGATTTCATGTTAATAGGAACAATCTGTCATGACATTCTCATCTAACGAGTAGATGGCCATTTATTTATTTATTTATATATTTATATATATATATGTATGTATATATATAATATATATATAATATATAATATATATATAATATATAATATATATATAATATATAATATATATATAATATATATATAATATATATAATATATAATATATATATAATATATATAATATATAATATATATATAATATATATAATATATATATAATATATATATTAATATAATATATATATATAATATATATAATATATATAATATATATATAATATATATAATATATATAATATATATATATAATATATATAATATATATAATATATATATAATATATATAATATATATATAATATATATATTAATATAATATATATATATAATATATATATTAATATAATATATATATATAATATATATATTAATATAATATATATATATAATATATATATTAATATAATATATATATATAATATATATATTAATATAATATATATATATAATATATATATTAATATAATATATATATATAATATATATATTAATATAATATATATATATAATATATATATTAATATAATATATATATATAATATATATATTAATATAATATATATATATAATATATATATTAATATAATATATATATATAATATATATATTAATATAATATATATATATAATATATATATTAATATAATATATATATATAATATATATATTAATATAATATATATATATAATATATATATTAATATAATATATATATATAATATATATATTAATATAATATATATATTAATATAATATATATATTAATATAATATATATATTAATATAATATATATATATAATATATATATATATAATATATATATTAATATAATATATATATATAATATATATATTAATATAATATATATATAATATATATATTAATATAATATATATATATAATATATATATTAATATAATATATATATATATATATATTATATATATAGCATAATGAGAAACCACGTATTCTTTCTTGATATGTATATAATATGGAGAAAACAACTAAAAAGTTGCAAATTAAAAGAAAAAAATTGAATGTTTTTTTTTTTTGTGAAAGTATTTATTTATATTTTTTTTATATATATATATTTGATATTTCAGATTGCCCCAAACTTTCGTCAGAAATTAATTAAATAACTGTGTTCAGAAGTTTGTTTTCAAGTAGCGTTAGAAATATTGAAACACAGTTGCATTCCATATCGCGTGACGTCCGCGTCTCGGGACGGATGCTACTTGAAAACAAACTTCTGAATACAGTTATTTAATTAATTTCTGACGAAAGATCTGGGCAATCTGAAATATCAAATATATATATATATATTAGTAAAGGTAAAATAAATTCCATGGGTGTATAATCCAAGTGGGTCCTAGTAATATAAAAATATTAAAATTGATCCACAAAAAGAGCCTGATGTATTTTATTTATACAGAGCAATATGATAATATCCATATCAGGGTTGAAAAGACAGACGGCCAATTTTATCTGTCGAAATTGTCTATTCCCCACATGAGGTAAAAAGAAATTTTTTGTTTATTAATTATTCATCATATATATAGGGGGTATATGTAAAACCAAGTGGAAAAAGTTGACATGTTTTGAATTTCAGGACTTCATCGAACTTGCAATCAAGGCATTCTCTAGACATTTACGTAGTCGTGATTTTGTCAAAATTGTGATCAGTATAAAAAATACTACTCTGATCAAAGGAGAAAACAATTCACTACAGCATAAAAGTCTAGAGAATTCCTTGATCGCAAGGTCATCTACAGTAAATTTGCGCCCTGTCTTACAACATTTCACCATTCCTGGCAGATCTTCTATAATCACAGTGTGGAATATCTAATAACAAAAGCTACGGAAAGAAAAAGAAAGACTCTAAATGAATTTGGCTAGATATATAAAACAAAAAACTCTAAAGTCCCCAGCACCCTTCGTTTGTGTGCATGTGTTGTTGTACCAACAAAACAAATTTAGTCTGAAGGACGAAACTAGTCACAAGTAAACTTTTTCTACTTTGTCATACATACTCCCCAATATTTTTCTTGATATATAAAATATATATTATCTCATGTGTTTGTGTGATATATTTAGGCAGCAAATATTCATCCAAACTCATTTGATTAAAAAGAACAGGGTTTGTCTGTTTTGATATGTTTTTTTAATAATTTTTCCAATTTTCAGATAAGATGTTGAGTATTGTGTGAGAAGTTGTGGATAAATTTCTGTCTGAATTTCATATTTTGTTATTTTTGTTAAAGTACATTTGACTTTTGCAGTCATTATCAAGAACTGATGTGGTTTTTGGGTAATAGAAAACCTTTATCTACATCCTGGTATTCTTTGGAAAGCTGGAAGTTTGAAGTAGTCATGTGTGACATGTGTAATGGCCTTGGGAACTAGGTCATGCACAAAGGAATGAGTTATTTATTTTTAATTTTGCGTATGTTTGTTTTTGTCAACTGTCCTTTTTTTTTGTGTGTGTGTGTGTGTGGTGCGATAGATAAATTGTTGTCTAAATGGCACGAAAATTAAAATACCGACATTTCTAAATGACACAAAAAATATCTTGAAAAACTAAGGAATAAATTTATTCAATAAAATCGCCATTGGCTTCAACCATGGCCTCCAGACGACTTTGTTTAAGTTGGTGAGTGCTGCCATAATCCTTGCCTTCAGTTCATCTTTGGTGTTACAGGGAGTTTTGTTGGTCTCTCGTTCAACTGTACCCCGCACATAATAATCAAGAGGGTTGCAGTCTGGGGAGTAAGGTGGACAGATGTAAAGGGTGATGTGGTCGCAGAAGAAATTGTCTAGCAGCCATTACTGGATTCCTCTGCTTGTGTGGCATGCTGCAGAATCCTGTTGCCAGACATAGGGTCTTGATCCAGGCACCTGATGTAGGCCTTCGTCTGAAGCCCTCACCAAGAAAATTGTGAGTTCTTATTAGAGTTAGTTTTCGGAGCTGCCATACTTTTGTAATCACCATTAAACCCATCCAACTCTTCCTGAATCCTCCCGATTGTCCTCCCGTCCTGGGTACGACGTTAAACTGCATCCAACAGCAAGGCCTTTGAACAGGAGGTTTTGAGGAAGCGTGGAACCACCTCTTAATTGCTGGTGTTCCCAGGTCCACCCAGACCCGGGGTGGTAGCACCTGTTGGGGTCCCAGCTATGGGCAAATAGTGAATTTCCAGATCTTTCCCACGTCCTGGGTATGACGACAAACTACCTCCGCGTCCTGGGTATGACGACAAACTACATCCGTGTCCTGGGTATGACGACAAACTACATCCGCGTCCTGGGTATGACGACAAACTACATCCGCGTCCTGGGTATGACGACAAACTACATCCGCGTCCTGGGTATGACGACAAACTACATCCGCGTCCTGGGTATGACGACAAACTACATCCGCGTCCTGGGTATGACGACAAACTACATCCGCGTCCTGGGTATGACGACAAACTACATCCGCGTCCTGGGTATGACGACAAACTACATCCGCGTCCTGGGTATGACGACAAACTACATCCGCGTCCTGGGTATGACGACAAACTACATCCGCGTCCTGGGTATGACGACAAACTACATCCGCGTCCTGGGTATGACGACAAACTACATCCGCGTCCTGGGTATGACGACAAACTACATCCGCGTCCTGGGTATGACGACAAACTACATCCGCGTCCTGGGTATGACGACAAACTACATCCGCGTCCTGGGTATGACGACAAACTACATCCGCGTCCTGGGTATGACGACAAACTACATCCGCGTCCTGGGTATGACGACAAACTACATCCGCGTCCTGGGTATGACGACAAACTACATCCGCGTCCTGGGTATGACGACAAACTACATCCGCGTCCTGGGTATGACGACAAACTACATCCGCGTCCTGGGTATGACGACAAACTACATCCGCGTCCTGGGTATGACGACAAACTACATCCGCGTCCTGGGTATGACGACAAACTACATCCGCGTCCTGGGTATGACGACAAACTACATCCGCGTCCTGGGTATGACGACAAACTACATCCGCGTCCTGGGTATGACGACAAACTACATCCGCGTCCTGGGTATGACGA
This sequence comes from Acanthosepion esculentum, assembly GCA_964036315.1. NCBI lineage: Eukaryota > Metazoa > Mollusca > Cephalopoda > Sepiida > Sepiidae > Acanthosepion > Acanthosepion esculentum. The sequence goes on along the minus strand of OZ038517.1, from coordinate 54,052,640 downwards.
CAAACTACATCCGCGTCCTGGGTATGACGACAAACTACATCCGCGTCCTGGGTATGACGACAAACTACATCCGCGTCCTGGGTATGACGACAAACTACATCCGCGTCCTGGGTATGACGACAAACTACATCCACATATTTGATAAATATTATCAACAAAATAATTGCTTTTTTATAAAGATCACAAAAGACCAGAATGAAAATGAAAAAACATTATTACCAGCTCTACGTTTTTGAAAAAAAAACATTATTACCAGCTCTACGTTTTTTGGAAAAATACTATTACCAGCTATACGTTTTTGAAAAACCAGAATGAAAATGAAAAAATATTATTACCAGCTATACGTTTTTGAAAAAAAACATTATTACCAGCTCTACGTTTTTGGAAAAAACATTATTACACAGAAAAAATACACAGTTTTCTCAAGGAAATAAAAATCCTCAATAAAATATAACCCTTTCAAATAGTGTATATATATATATATATATATATATGTGCTTATAGACATATATATGCATCTATGAATGTAAACATTAAAATACACAATCAGAAACAGTCACAAAAAGCAATCCCCAAAAATACAGAAAATTATGAAACCCAACAGCCTTTCAACCTTTTATACAAAATAACCAACTTAAATTCATAAATTAATAAGGCTTCGGCATAAATTGACCCAAATAGGAGTTGACATGCCGTTAAATCCAACATCCATCCATCCATCCGATTGCCCTCAGATTAACACCGAAACACTCTGAAATGTTTGTATTAGAGCTTCTGGCCTGAATGCCAAACAGTACAGCATGCCGTTCCCAAATTAACGGGGGGTTGCAGGGAATTGCGTTATGGTGGTCTT
>OZ038517.1:54041787-54046787 GCA_964036315.1 Acanthosepion esculentum | reverse complement strand
ACAGATAGTAACGTTGTCGATATAGGCGTAGGTTCCTCGGAGGTCTTCTCGCCTGATAATGTCATCAATGACTCGCTGGAAACTTGCTACTCCATTGGTCACTCCAAAAGGGATTCGACAAAATTGGTACAGAGACCCAGCAGCTTCGAGGGCAGTATATTTTTGTTCTTCTGGCTTGATGGCAACCTGGTGATAGGCACTGGTTAGATCAAGAGTGCTGAATACCTGATAACAGGCAATCTCATTTACCATGTCCTCTATCCGAGGAAGTGGGTAAGCATCCAGAAGAGTGAACCGATTTATCGTTTGGGAATAATCTACGACAAGTCTCTTCTTGTGATTTTCAGGAGACACTACCAGTGTTTTGGGCTCACCATGGCGATTGAGATGGCTTTATAATTCCTTCCTTTAGCATACGCGATATTTCTGAATTAATGAATTTAGCGTCAGGTAGGCTATGTCTCCTGGATTTTACTGCTATTGGATGACAATCAGAAGTTAGATTCGCAAACAGAGAGGGGTAAGGGACATTATTAATTGCAGTTAGTTCACAAACAGTGAGAGGTGGAAGCAGTCCCCCGAAAGGTATTTTTACCGAAGAATGCTGACGTAGGAAATTATGCCCAAGAATGATGTCACAGCATAAGTTAGCCATAACGGACAACTTGACATTACGGTACTCTCTACCGCTTAGATTGAGGGATACTATACAATGTCCAAGAGTAGAGGATGAATGGGAATTGCTAGCCATAAAAATTCTTTCTGAACTTGGCAAGATTGCTAATCCGAGCCTTTTAACCTCGTCAGAATTAATAAAATTTTCTGAACTGCCAGTTTCAACAAGTATTTTTAGAGACTTGCCTTTGATTTTTCCACGCAATGTCGAGCAAGATAGACTCTCTGAGAAATTATAAGATGGAATGGAAGACGCGAGAATAACTCACCGTGGTTGATAGCAGCCGCTGTAGGTGATCTGCAGACACGGGCAAAATGTCCTTTCTTTTTGCAATTTTTGCAAATTGAGTTTCGGGCAGAGCATCTAATTCTATCATGTCTCTGATTCCCGCAGAAGAAGCATTTTTGTCCAGAAATGGCGACCACGGTATGTTCCTCATAGCACCCAGACTGATCGTCATCGTCAGTTACCTCAGTTTGAACAGTAGAGACAGATGCGTTTAGTGAGTTCTGTTGAGAGTAGGACGATAATTGTTTCTGTGCCATCTCAAGTGTTAGCGCCTGGTCATATAAGCAGTGACTAGATCTAGTGTTTTGTTTTCCAGGAGTCGTTGTCTGATGTGATTAGATAAAATTCCGTTTATAAAAGCGTCTCGTATGTATTCGTCTCTCGCCTGTATTGCTGTAACAGCCTGGAACTCGCAATCCTTCGCGAGTTTCTTTAAAGCTTGCAAATACTGGTCTACACCCTCGTCAGTTTGTTGATGACGAGTAGCCAGCAGATGCCTACAGAAGATGGTATTTCTAGGCTGCACAAGCACTCCTTCCAGAACGTCCATGGCTGAATTGTAATCGTCCACGTCGGAGATGTGTTTAAAGATAGTTGGAGAGACAAGGTTGATAAGTAGATTCAGTTTCAGTCTGTCTGTGAAGTCTGTTGTTGTGTTTCGCCGGCCGCTTCGAGAAAGATTTGGAAGGATCTTTTCCAGTGTCGCCATGTGTCGGCTGAGTCAGGTTTATTCGGGTCTAGATCTAGGCGTTGTGGCTTAAGGTATTTCTCCATCCTGATAGATTATTTCTAGTGGAATAAATTGTTGTAAAAAGAGTTTGAGAGGAAGTGAAACAAGGCTGAGTCCATATAGCTTGAGTGAAGCTTTATTCCACTAGAAATCTACTCCGGTAGCGAACCGTAAGAAGAAAATGGCCGACTACCTTGTAAAGAGAGAAAGACGAAAACAGGGGGAAATCAATCAGTCCTGGATAGTCAGGGAAAGATTAGAGAGTTCCTTTATTTTCACCACAATATATATATATATATATATATATATATATATATATATATATATATTGGTTCTTTTCGTTTCTTTACATGGACTCATATCCTGAGTGTGCCATGTTAGTTGTGAGCATTTCAGGAGACACACGTGTTTATCTCTCGATGTGTGCACCAGCCCACAACACCTCTTGGGGAAAGGTATGAATCCACTTATTCTCCCCCAGATATGGATTAATTAGTAAGAATTTTATCTCTAAATTGTTATCTCAAAAAAAAAATTCTTACAATTTAAAAATATTTTCTGGCTTTAAATAACCTGCAAAGGGTTGATAACCTGTAGAAAATAAATGAATTGATGAAACAGACTTTTATGAATATTGATGATATGAAGGGTGTATTTATTGTATATTGATTATTAATATTCCTTCTAAATATTTTCTCTGATAGGTTGTATTCTGTTGGGGTGAAATGATTAAAAAGAAAAAAAAAATTATGCCAATTTTTTTTTTTTTCTTCAGTGCTAGAATCTATAAGGAAAATTTTGAATTTCTAAAAAAAGAAAAATGACTACTGCTATGACAACTCTCAAAATCAAAAGTGATTAATTTTTTTTAAAAATAAATGCTACTAATGCCAACAGCAATAGAATGTTCAGAAAGTTTTATGTTTAACTTATATGGAAGTCATTCATCAAAGATAAGCTAGTGATTTTCAGCAATTTATATGGCTATTTTGAAAATGTTGATTATTATAAAGAAATGTCTTCATTTGATTGCTATAAACCTAAACTAGTTTACTTGATGATGGGACCTTGTTCAATGAGGAATCTCTAGCAGGACATTTCACAAACTACTTTTAATATGTTCAATCTCTCTCCATGAAGTGTACATGTTAGTTGTATTTTTACGTTTCTTAAAATAAAAAAAATCTGCTGAAAATGTTTCCACTTTTCTTCCATCATTGCTGGAATCAATGGATGCAAACAGGCCAATTTTGATTAAATTAAGAAAGAAAAAAAAATGAAACCTGAACAAAAGAAAATGCTCAATTATGACTGCCATCTCAATATAATCAAAATCAGGCTTTTTGATTGAGCTATTGTATTAAATGGCGTTTAAGATTGTCTGACCTCTATCTTTCATTCATAAAATGGCTCAAGAAATATCTCTCAGGTCTTTTATAAGAAGTTGAGGTATCTTGTATATTGGACATCTTATGCCAGATGCTGTGGGCCAGACGTCTTATCCTTGGTGCTGTAGGCCCAACCTCTCATCACAGGCATGATGAGCTACTAGTAATAGCATGTAACCCCATTCCATCATATAATATAGTCATGGAAATGTCTTGTATGCTATCCAAAGTGGTAGTTAGAACTAAAGGAATTTAGTTTAATCTGACTGATCTACAGAATAATTAAGTACACTATTTACATTATTTGGACTATTGTCCTCATCTTTGTCATCATATTTATTACAACGTTTCAGCTGTTGTATGCTCTGGCCTTCTTCAGGTGGTTGGAATGTCGAACTGAACCCTTTATTTCATTCACTGGGGTAGACTGTTCTAGTTCCACGTCATGTTTAATGGCTGTCAGTTATCAGTTATCTCCTGTTAATTCCCCTCTCCAAGTTCTCCACTGCCTTAACCAGGTATTGAACTCACACTCTTTGATAACTGACATTCATTAAACGTGGCACATGGAACTAGAAGAGTCTACCCTGGTGAGTGAAATAAAGGGTTCAGTTCGACATTCCAACCACCTGAAGAAGGCCAGAGCGTACAATAGCCGAAATGTAATAAATATGGCAATAAAGATGAGGACAATAGTCCGAATAATGTAAATAGTGTACATAATACCTCATCTCGGAAATATAGACAGAGAATAATTAAGCTTAACCAATATTTCTTTATTTATTAATCAATTCACATCAAGCAAGGTGATAATGCCACTAAAGATGTAAGGGACTTCTTGAAAGAGAATGATACTTTAGAAGTAACTGGAAACAATTTTAAACAGGAAACAAGGGATAAACCTCTACACCTGTCCAAAAAAACAGGGATGAGTGTGACCAGACTGTAGGCAAACCTATTACTTCTATTGAAAAAAAAAAAAAAAAAATCTAATAAATAAAATTTCATGGTTCAGGTGGATGTGTCAGAATAGAGTTTAGAAGGAACCAGAAACCCAATTATAAACTGGAAACAAGGGATACATCTCTACTCCTGTTCAAAAGACCAGGGAGGAGTGCGAACCGGACGATAGGTGAACCTAAGGTTTCACTAGGTCTTTTTTGTTAAATTTGTTGCTGTAATGAAAACCAATTCATATCAAGAATAAATATCAACCATTTCTGTTCTTTCTTTTTTTTTTTTTTTTTTTTAAAATTTATTTTTTATAGTTTGGTGATTATGATGAAGTGGCCTGTAAGCCAGGAATGCTATCAAATGAAGACTTGCTTCCTCAAAGAGTGATTGACCAATACCAAATGACTCCTGAAATGTGGGCTGATAGAATTAAAGTTTGGTATGCTGACCATAAGGGGATGCCCAGGTGAGCATTTCTCATATTGCTTTGTAACTGCTATGGGGGTGCTCCAAGACTAATGCCTCATTCATTTCCATGGTACTCTATAACACTGTTGTATAGGTAGTATTTCTGGCTACAAAATGCTATTTTCTATATAGTCACTATCGTTGGCTATATGTTTCTAACAATGAAGAATGCTGGTTTTATAGGTTGACAACCGTATAGGGCTGCTCAGAATTTGGCTTGTTGGGCATATAGCTACCGTTATTGCTGAAGCACTTTACACACTTCCTAACTGAGCTCACATCCACTCTTTGATCTCCAAAGACATTAAAATGTCAATAAATATCTTGACTGCATGGAGAAATTCATTGAAGGACTTTATTTTTTTTATTTTTTTATGCATTTTCATATCAGATGGCATTTTTCCAGACAGCCACTTAGCTGCTAACTATAACAAGAAAATAAAATAAGAAAAATATATCAGTTATTGGTGGGAAGGTTCAACTTTTATTCTAACTA
>OZ038517.1:54026787-54036787 GCA_964036315.1 Acanthosepion esculentum | reverse complement strand
TTGAATAAAACTGAAATAGACATCTGTGTCATGAGGAATAATTTCCAATTTTATCTGGTAACAACCCCTGGGTAACAGTAAAAGTGTATAAACCTTAGACTTTGAAGTCATTTTTATGACTCCTCCTGTATGTAAACTGATTCTGTTTCCTAATAAATTTATTATTTTAAATGGACAAACAATTTAGATTTCAAATTTGATGATTTTGCGGACAATACAGTAGCAGGTACTGAACTAATGGGCGTAAAATACACTTTTCTTTTATTTTTGTTGGTTTTTAATAATTTCTCTGCAAGCAAGGCAATAGTGCCACTAAGACGCTAGGGATTACCGAGTCTGAAAGAAGAAAAATATCAGGAACAATAAAAGAACAGAAATTAAGAAGTTAGAAAATAATGTTTGACATTGCATTTAAATTTTTGAAGATTAAAGTTGACTTGGAAGAAAGAAACTGAAAGAGAGTTCCACAAGCGAGAAGTGTGATGGAAGAAACAGTTAGCATAGAACTTACAGTTACATCTAGCCATTTTAGTTGTAAAAATGAGATCTTACCAGGGAATCTGGTACTATGTTTAAATTCATAAAGTCTCAGTGGCAAAGGGGAAAAATTCATCAGAACAATGACCATGAAAATATTTATAGAAAATTCACAGTGAAGTTACGTTACGACTGTGGGAAAGTGACTGAAGCAAGACAGTACCTATAGAATTGCTGATTTTTGTATTTTGTCATAGATCTCTAAATATATAACAGAAGCACCAGACCAGATCTGTCAGCAATATTCAAAGCAAGGGCAAATCATAGACTTGTAAATGTGTAAAGAGATTTTGACAAAAAAAATTATCAAGCATGACACGGTGAACTAATTTTCCTAGCAGCAGCATACATAGCAGTTGATTCAATATAACATTTCCACTTGATGTTGGCAGAAAATCTTAGCCTGAGAAGGTACAATGGGTTGTTCTCCTGGAGGTTAGCATCAGCCATGCTGATGGAAAGTAAAAAAAAAAAAAAAAAAAAAATCTTAATTTTAACTTTTAAGTTTTTAAAGATGTAACTAATAATTTGTGAATTTCTTAGATGGCACATTGTCATTACTTTCGAATCCTGACTGGCACTTTCATCTTATTTCTTTTGCTTTTTGACTTTGGAGCGACAACACACGCTTCCTTTCTCACCAATAAAACACATGGCATCAGATTCATCAACTGAATAAGTCTACCACTAACTTCAACGATGAATGTCATTTCTTTCTTTGCTTTTCTGCGAACATGTTTTTGTTAATACATTTATTAATTATTGTTTATTAAGCATCTGCATCATTTTTAAATATGACTTCCCCTTTTACTGTATATGGAATCCCCTCAGAATATAGTGTTTTATACATTAGTTCTGTATGCAGTCGCCTTGCTCTCAATTTCAGTCAAGATTGTTTTAGGTGTTGCCATAGACAGATATGACTATACAACCAAGAAATTTAAATTCAATTTGAATTGGCAGGACTAATATTTTGCTTGGTGAAAATAGTCACTTACAGAGTACTAAAGTTTAAATTCCATGTCTTGTATCCTTTTTGTTGTATCTGAACTCACATGACTTTGCTAAATATTATTTGTGGAACAGATAATACCAGGAGTCATAAAACTAGATAGATAGGTTTGCTTATTGTCCAGTTCACACACCTCCCTAGTCTTTTGAATAGAAGTAGAAGTTTCTTGGGTTTCTGGTTCCTTCTAAAGTCTATTTCACCTCTATACTTCTGACATCTCTGCCTGAATTCTGAAACTTTATTTGCTATTTTTTCTTTTCTTTTTTTTTCTTCCCCCTCAACAGGAGGATGTCGCATGTCTATATAGGCTGTGTATTTTCAAAACGTGTAATATAATAATGAAAACTGATTTGATATTTAAATTAACCTCAATGAGATTCTGACAATGTCACATAATGTCTGTATACAGACCCCGGATTGAAAAAGAGTCGGTATGGCTTGTTTACATTCAGAGCACTTGCAAAGGTCAAGCCAAATTGTATGCATTGGAAACGTTTCACTTTTGGAAAGGAAAACTTACACTGAAGTGACCATGAATGCAATTTCACTTTAAAGCTATTTGATAAGATTCATTAATGGCAGACAGGTCAAAATTTAAATGATTCTCATGTGAAAACCAACTAACAGGATTTAAGAAAATATGTTGTCATTTTTTTTACAACATGGATAAATGAGATAATAATAATAACAATAATAACAATAACAAAAATAATAATAATAATAATAACAATAATACCACTGCAGACTTCATGTATAGTACGACGACTGGATTTTTTAGCATGAATTTTAAACTCTTCATAAAAAGTTTAGCTGTGTATAATGTAACTGGTCACTGAAAATGCATGATTTTTAACCTCTTCAAAAAAATTACCTGTGTATAGTACAACCTCCTATTATAAAACTCACAATATACTCAAGTATATATGGTAACACTCTTAAGAAATCCAAAAACTATTAAATCTAATGCTACAAAACAAGAAAGATCGTTATATGCTGGTTAATAGAATCTTCATAACAGAAAGTCTGCTGCTTACTTGATGGCTGTTATGAAGAAGTGTTACAGTAAGCATTTTTTTTTTCCTTTTGTTTTTAATCATTTCACCCCAAGCAAGTGGGTTACTGGAAGTAACAGAGAATGAGAAGACTTCAGAAGGAACCGGAAACTCAATTCTAAACAGGAAACGAGGGATAAACCTCTACGAATGTGAACTGGACGATGTATAGAATCATGAATAATAAACCTATATCTTTGTGGCATCAGTTTAAATTAACATTTTTTTTTTTTCCCTTATATCTAAATCATGATTTTTGAAGTGAAAATTTATCTGAAATACATTAGAAAAGTTTTCATCTGAAATCAAAAAAAAAAACTTTAATAGGAAAGAATGCATTTAAAAAAAAAAATTAAATTAAATATTTATTTATTATTATTCACACTTAAATTTTTCTTGACAAATTATGGGCATGTATGGTATGAAATATGTGTATATCTTTGTGCTTATATATATATATATATATATATATAGTATCACAATGGGAATTGATTTTTTAAAAAAATTTTTTTTTTTTTACTTGATTTTAGAACAAACGGCAAACAGATTTGTGGCTTGGAGTTGATGCTCACGGACTTAATATCTATGAAAGAGACAATCGATTAGATGCCAAGATCTCTTTCCCTTGGAATGAAATTAAGAAAGTTTCTTTCAAAGATAAGAAGGTAAGAAAAATAAAACAAGGATAATAGATTTACCCTTCTTAAAAAAACTTAACTTTTTTCTTTTCTTTCTGCAACAAAGTCTCAGAATTTTATCTTGCATTTTATAAATCAAAGCTCTTTGTGAGAAGTGGCAATCAATTTAGATTTTGTTTGCTTTTTTTTTTTTTATAGGGGGAGGGCTTTTTTTTTCTTTTACTTTCGTTTTTAATTTTGTTTTTAACTATGTAATATTAATAAAGAAAGCAAGAAAATTGTTATTTTATTCTTAGTTTATGGTTTAACAAAGAAAATAAATGAAAAATTTCACAAACTACGTTTAAGTGCTGTTTTCTGCTTATCACAAACTAAACTGAAAATACAAGTAAAGTTTTTAAAATGATAAACATTGAAAATTTAGTCATTATGTGAGGTGGTCAGTTGCAAGTGGATATTTTTTGATAAAGCCTTTAAAAACGTTTTTAACTGAATAGTTGGAATCTGCTAATATTCGTTCTATAGAAAATGAATGCACAGAGCACAATACTTGATAAGTTGATTTGGACATGAAAATTAAGAACATTTCCTTGTAAAAATTGATGTAACAACTGTTTAAATAAAAAAAAGTTTTTATTCTTTTTAATCATTTCACTCTAAGTAAGGTGATGGTGCCACAATCACAGAAATGGGTTACGGGGAGTGAAAGAGAACGAGAAGATTGAAATTGAGGAGGATTGAGGAAAGGACAAAAAAGAAAGAACAGGGCCCACAAAGATAGAAGATTGCAATTGATGTTGCATTTAAATTTTTGAAGATCGTAGTTATCGGAATGTAGTTCCACAGGTGAGAAGTAAGAGAAAAAGAAACTGTTACAGTAGAAATGATGGTTGCTTTTAGATAGTTCAATAGTAAAATCATTTCACCCCAAGCAAGGTGACACTGCCACTAGGGTGCAGGGAAGTTAGAGGGAGTGTAGGTGAATGAGAAAGAGAAGATTGAAAATGAAGAGGATTGAGGAAAGGGCAAAAGAAGGAACAGTCATCTCGATGACAGATGATGATTGACATTGCATTTAAATTTTTGAAAATTGTAGTTATCAGGGAATAAAAAGAATCAAAGGATTTCCACTGGTGGGAAGTGTGAGAAAAAGAAAAAACTGTTACATTAGAAATGATGGTTGCATCTAGCTAGTTCAACAGTAAAATGGTGGGACCTAGTTGCCAATCTAGTAACCCACTTAAATTCAGGTCGTTAGGGCACCAACGGGAAAAGCTCATGTGAGCAGTTGCCCTGAAACTATTTGTAGAAAAGACAGAGGGCAGTCACATCATGTTGGTGAGAAAGTGACTGCAGACGAGATGCCAGGTCAGGATCAATTGTATTGCAGACTCTATTCTGGAATTTAAGAATCTTGAGACGCACGGTAGGAACATCAGACCAGATATGGCAGCAGTATTCAATACATGGACAAAAGGTAGATTTATAGTTGTGCAAGATGGATTCTGACATGTAAAATCTTTTGGCACAACACAGTGAACTAACCTTCCTTGCAGCAGACATAGCTATTGACTCAATATAGTTGCTCCACTTAATGTTGGGGGGGGGCGTGAGGCCAAGAAGGCATACAGTGTTTATCTCCTGGAGTTAAGCATTAGTCATCCTGATGGTAGGCAAAAAAATGTTAATTATGTTGATTAAATGAAAGCAGTTTTGTTTTGGAGGCATTGAAATTTACAAGCCATTTCTTGCCCCAGTTAACCACTGATTGGAAGTTCTTTTCAAGAGTAGTTGTCAGGTTTATTGGATTTGCTACTAAGACAGGAGTAAATGGTCGTGTCATTTTAATAATAAAATAAAGAAAAAAACTGCAATAAAATATAAGTGATTTACTTTTCTATTTATTCCTTTTTAAAACTTTAATATTTTAACTTTAATTTATTTCTTAAACATTTTAATGCCATTTTTAATTATAAAAAACCCCCCCAAAAAATCAAAACAAATACCAATGTTTTGATTTTGGGATGGTTTAAAACTATTTTTCAGATGCTTAAAGTTGTTTTCAGCTCAGTTCTGGGACAGTGTTGAAAAATGTTAGTCTGGAGTTGTGTGTTATACTCTCCAACCTTCAGGTGTTAGCAACCTGGTAATTTTCCAACCAAACATTTTATTTAACCCATGGCAGCAGATAGTTAGTTTTCCTTCTGCCATCCGTATCAGGGGAGATAAGTCGTATCAGTTAATTCTTCATAATAACTTGTCTTTTTCTCAGAACCGGAGTATGTGACTTTATTTTACTTGAATCAAGAATTGAACTCACTTGATCCACTTAACGAATGTGTTTATGATTGGTGAACAGAATGGCCAAAACAATTTGACCTGAGCAGTGTATAATAATACTAATTGTGCATCTTGAAAGATTATGCAAAAATTGTATATAATTTGTTCACTATCTGTGCATTTTTGTTCACTATCTGCATTCGTCTACCTACCTGCATGTTTATATGATGAAAACAGCAACCTAAAAACCTGTATGGATGTCATTTCTGCCATTGATTCAATGACAACCATTTTTTTTTCTTTTTATAAAATAGAATTGAAGAGCTTCATTATTTTGCCGCCCTAAATCCTGACTTGTATATTTTATCAAAGAAACAATTGACCTTCTACCTAATTTTGAAAGGTATTTCAGCAGATGTTCATACTTGATATTTTCGGTTTAAATTACATCTTTCGTGTTAGTCCATAGCTGTTGTGACGAAGACATTCTTTTGAGTAAATAGCATCATATCTTCTGCCTCTGTCATTTCAAAATAACGTTGTGGTCAATTATGTTTCTTCAAAAGAAAAAAAATAAATGATAATAATTCATTCACATGGGCGAAAATATCAAAGTTGGTATATTAAGATCAGGATTTCCACATATGGGTGATCTTCAGGCTTTGGAGGAAGAAATATTCAACAAATATTCTCGCATGCATGAAAACTTATATATGTTAAAATAAATGTATAGGCATGTTTTGTTCTTGAATAGCAAACATTTTTTACAGCTGTGTGGTTTTCTTGGACTGATTTCTTTGAATAACTAAGCCAATCGTGTCCTCTTTATTTATTTATTTTTAATATATATATATATATATATATATATATATATATATATATATATATATATATATATATATATGATCGACTCTCCCGTCGAATTCGACATATGAGGGTCAGGCAGTGCAGGGCCATCCACACTTTTTGGAGGGACGAATACAGGGACCTGGTGCAGCGAATGCCACAAGGTCCCCAAACGACCCTCCGCAGGTTTTGAATTCAGAGTTGTCCTTTTCCTAGACCAGTAGCCATCCAAGGCTATAGAACCCAGTCTGTCCTGCTATTTACCCATAGTTGGAGGGAGAAGAGGATTCACACCTTTCCCAAGGGTATTAGCACGTAAGTGAATGTAATGAATTCGACTGGAATTTGAACTCGGCTCTCCGATTCCTCAATCCAAGCCGTTATCCATTACTCCACTGTGCCTCCTATATAATTATATATAATTAGGCTTATGACTAGTGATGGAATGATAGCAATATTTTTACTGATTCCGATACAATTCCCAATACCGTTGTAAATTTCTGATCCCTACACTGATTAAAATTCATTATTTTCTGGCCCTACAGTTGGTTTGGGGGAAACTTAATGAATAAAGTACATTCATTAATAAAACATTTAGTAGAAAATTGAATTCAAAAGCTTGTGAAATAATGTGATATTTTTTTTATTTAAAAAATTAGATAAGTGTTTAAACAATAAAGAGAACAATTTATTTATGTAAATCCTTTAAAGTACCTAGCTACAGTTGACATATTGCTTTACTTTGGTTAACTTCAGAAATCTTAAACTTCCAATTTACACTTTTCTGCTTGGCAGTGGACCTGAAAATAATAAACATTGGTTAAAATTTAAATTTTTCACTGGTAGATAAAAATGTTTCTAGTTCCTGTGTATAATTTGTAAAGATTCAACTAATAATGGCTTGCTATTGTAAAAATAAAGCATTTATTTTTTTGCCCACTTTTATATATTGTAAGTTTTAACAAGCAAAGATGCCCTGTAAATATGCAATGTCCTTAAAATTTTATGTGACATTTTTCCATGAATGGAACAAATTTAAGTGTGACAATTCAATTTCAGCATGCACTTCAAAAATAAGAGACACCTTAATATATATATATATTCTAAGCAGAAAGACATTCTGTGTATTGTGGTTTAACTCGTGTATAATTTGATAAAATACATGGAGTACCTAATCCTGCCGGACAGTGAATGAAAGATAAAAGCAAATTTTAAATTTGCTTACAGGTGTTTAATAAGAATTAAATATGAATTAATTGCAACTTAATAAATAAATAATAAAGGGTTTTCAATCATATCTAAAAAAAAATTTAATCACTAATAAGTTTAACTGTCTAAATTAAATTTCTCAACTAAAAAATTTAATTTCTAAAAAGAATCAAAAACTTTTATTTCTGTTAAGAGTAAAAACATATCTTTTTATTTTTTATTTATTAGAAGAGGAAATTTTACTAGTTTTATTTTAAAAAATAATTAAAACATGTTAAAAGTGAAAAAACTGTAGCTTAATCACGACATAAAATTGGGATAAAAATACTTGTTTTAAACTTTTTTTTTTTTATACATTGTAGAAATGTACTATTTATTAAACTTGCATCTCATTTAGCATGGTGGAGTAATGGATAGCGGAGGAATCAGAGAGCTGAGTTCGAATTCCAATTGAATCCATTCCATTCACTTACATGCTAATACCCTTGGGAAAGGTATGAATGAGAAAAAAAGCACAAAATATTTTAAATGCCATAATAGTTTAACACAGAAACATTCACTTATGCCAAAGAAAAATATTAATAAAATAAAATTAAATACAATTTTTGTTGGAAATTAAATCTCTCAGTTTTTAATACAAACTTTGTGTGAAGAAGCTTTTTTTCATGAAACTCCAAATAAGTTTTCTTTTTTTTTTTTTCAAGTTAATAAAGATGAAAAAAAATCTGTTTTGAAAAGTATAAAATTTTAAGAAATACATGAATTTCGTAGAAACAAATTTAAGTTTCATAAAAAGAATGTTTACTTTTTTAAGTCTTGGTTATTGAAAAGGAATATTTTTATGTACATAATATGTTACATAAACAAAAATCTTTTTAATAACTCATACTAAAAAGGATTTTATGGATTAAAACTATTATAAAAAAAAATTGTAATTTAACTGCCTCCCAACAAGGACAATTTGGGACATGGTCGATTTTTAATATGTGCAGAAGTCAAATGTGACATTAGCGGGAATTCTGTACATTCATATTTTTTTTTCTTTTTTATAAATTAAAAAAAATAAAAATAAGTTGTCTGAAAAGAGAGCCTGGCAGAAAACAAATTCATTTTGTGTTTATATTACATAATTGTAATTATAATTATTAAATTAATTATTTCTAATATTAAATGGGTGAATTAACAATGTTTGAAAAGAAAAGAAAAATTTTATTTTGAACTAAAACAGATTTTAAACTAGCAAACTTTATGGAAAGTTCAAGAACTGAGTAGAAACTTGCACAATTCATTTTTGTTTTTGTTTTTACACAAATAAAATAAATTTACATCATACTTAAGTGTTATGATCTATAGATTTTAGTTTTACTTTAGGTTTAAAATTAATACAGATTTATATCTTTTTATCATTTGTACTAGGAATAGAAAATTAAGTTTTAAACAAAAAAAAAAAATGCTAAGAATCATTTTTTGGAATAAGAAATTGTTCAAAATCTTTCAATTCCAATACCCCCAAAATTTCTGATATTCCTTCTTCCATTTCTGATTAATCATCCCATCAATTGTTATGACTTTCTTACCCTATATTCCTACATCATAAATCAATGAAATAGCTCATCCCAAAACTAAAAATTCTATTTTTACCATATACAAATCTACCATTAGTCATTGCATTGAATACTGCTATCATATCTAGTTTGGTTCTCTTGCTATTCATCTCAAGGTTCTTGACAAAATCCAATGTACACCCTTGTGCAAATGGAAACAAAATGAATAATTCCATTATTATTTACTTTTTTGTATTTTTCCATGAAACATGACCCAGTGCACTTTGTATGTCTGCCTTTATCTTTTAGAAGCTCTTTGATGGGATTTGGCATGAAATTGGAACAGTCCCCATTGATAAAAGGGATGTTTTATGAATTGATTAATGTGATACTCTCAAAGTTTCTCTCCAGTTGATCTGCAAATATGCTGGCTTTTTTGTCCTTGAACAAAAAAATGAGTCTTGTCACTGAAAATAATTTTTCTCCATTGTTCTTTTCATCCAATTTTTGTCTTCCAGTTCATATTTGTAGCATTTTTCCTTCATAGGTTGCATCAGAAGTTGTGCTTTCATGAATCGCCTTGTCTTGCATCCAACAGCCAGAAGCATTTGCTTGACTGTTGAGGAGCTGACGTTTGTCTTTTTCACTCGTAAATCTCTCTTTATGGCATCACTTGTCTTCCTGGGATCTTTCACACTCTTCCCAATCATGTTTTTGTCATCTCTTGGCATTGTTTTTCTCTTCTGTGTACATTTTCCTTTGTTTTGGACTGATAGATCCAGTTCATTTCTTCGCCTTGATGACACGACTGACAGTTGAAAGGCTGTTACCAACAATATCCGTGATCTCTCTGTAAGGCTTGCCAGTGTGTTTGTGCAGCGT
>OZ038517.1:53959287-54019287 GCA_964036315.1 Acanthosepion esculentum | reverse complement strand
TAATGTCTCTGGGGAAATCAAGGAATCTTCTAATGCAACTTGACATGGATTGAATAACTTTTTTATTTTTTGTATGCATGTATTTTTCAGCATGCCCACATTGCTATTAAGTTTGCCCCCAAGGTTGGGGTTTAGAGTGAGCTTAATAGCAATAATGTGGAAAAATTGCCCAAGCCCCCTCGGCACTTCACCTTTTGGAGGCGCCTCAGGTGCTGGGCAATAAACCAGCCTTCTCCCAAAGGAGAGTTGGTACTGTCTTCTGGGGGTGGGCATGGGCTTAATATTCTTTTAAACTTACCCACATAGGCTTTTTGCCTATATTACAATGTATGTTTGTGTTTTTTAGTTTGAAAATAATCATTAGATGTTATTTATACAATATTTGTTTACTAGGATTAGCAAAATTTGAATAAAAATATATCTTTGATTTTCAGTTAGATTATATATACTTCTGTCTGTTATGCAATGTCCTCAAATAAGAGAATTTTATACAGTGATTAGACTGGGGACCTAAAAAACAAAATCATTTGCTTGATTATTTCAATTGAATCATTCTGTTTCTCTGAATTCTTATTTTACATTTTTAAAAGTTGTCTTAATCTTTCAGTTCACCATCAAGCCAATGGACAAGAAAGCCCCAGATTTTATGTTCACAGCCCCCAAAGTGAGGATTAATAAATTGGTAAGCATCTTTTCTTACTAAGGTAATTAGTCAGCTGATTAGTAGTTGTGATAGAGCATAAAGTTGTCAAAGTATTAATTTTACTCCATAAACTACAGAAGGGTTAAGTGAGAACTGCTTTGTAGAGCGAGTGGCCATGGTTAAATGTAAAATAAATTACAGAACTGTCCAACAAACACAATTGACAACATTTGCAATAAGTAGAAAAAGAAAAGAACAGGGCAAAAAATGATATAAAGCAAGCAAACAATATATGCAAGACAAATGAACAGTAATAAGGCAAAAATAAAAAGGTTTCAGATAATGGGTGTTAGCATTTCAGCAATATTAGACCATCTCAAAATTGTCAAAGTGTTGGCAGGAAACATAAAGGGGGATAACTCCAAAGTATTGTAAGGGTTATCCCACTTGCTTTGGACATCGTGACGTCAGACGTCACGTGTGGCAATACAGAGAGAGAGATCCAAGATGGCGGACTACGCCGACACACGTGTGGCAACGTCTTTCCATATTTCACTAATTCTTTTGTAGAGTAGTATTAACTCAGTTTATCTAGTAATTAATAAAATGCTGTAAACCTAAAAACGTTCTTGGTAATTATTTCCAATCAACAAATGCATTGCTCGGTCTTCAGAACTCACGCAAACATAACAGATTTGGCGACGAAATGAGATTACCTTTCTCCATTGGATATACCTCTTAAAAAAAAGAAAAAAAAAAGTAAAATATCCTTTCTTCGTCATGGACCCTGCATCGTTGGAAAGAATTCTTAGAAGGCAACGGGAACAGTTTCTACAGGCACAGAACCGTCTAATTGAAACGTTAACGCAACAGTTTCAAACACAACAGACAAGAAAAATGCGAATTCTGCGGATAGCATAGCGAACTCAATAACCGAGTTTCAATTCGAACCGGAGACGAAACAGACATTCATAGCATGGTTTAGTCGTTGGGAAGACAACTTTTGACATGAATTTCACATGCAGGACGATGAATGGAAGTTACGCCTCCTACTACAGAAGCTTGGGTGTCGGGAACACCTGCGTTATAAACAGTATATATTACCTAAACAACCGGGAGACTTCACATTTGCGGAGACTGTTGCACAGTTAACAAACATTTTCGGCGAGTTATCCTCTTTATTTAACACCCGCTATAATTGCTTAAAGCTGAAGAGAGATGATAACAAAGATTTTTTTGCATACGCTGGGAAAGTGAATTCAGTGTGAAAATTTTCAGCTGAAATCGCTGACCGAAGATCAATTCAAATGCCTTATTTTTGTCGCTGGTCTACAATCCCCAAACGACGCAGACATTCGTACACGTCTTTTATCTATGCTCGATCAAGACAGAGACATATCAGTACAAACATTGACTACGGAATGTCAGCGGCTGATTAAACTGAAACGCGACAATGAAATGATACAGCAGGAGCCTTTTAAATCATCCATTTCCAGCCGTGTAACAACGACGGAAAAATCCCCGACTAAAAGGAAAACACCCCCAACATCTTGCTGGTCATGTGGAGATTGGCATTATGCTCGATTTTTGCCGATACAAAAAACACACGTGTCAACTCTGTTCACGTCATGGGCATAAGGACGGATTCTGTGAACGCAAAGATAAAGCTACGAAAAAGAATAATACACCTGTAAGAGAAAAACCTCATCACAAAAAGACAGGATATTCCCGTAAGTTGTTTTCAAATTCGATTTTTGCTACGTTTAATGTAAATTTTGAAGCTTGGAGGAAATACATAGTGGTATCCATAAACAAAAGACCGATAAAGTTTCAGTTCGATACTGCTTCAGATATCACTTTGATTTCACGTACAACGTGGGAGTTACTGGGAAAACCACCCCTGAAAGACAACACATGTTGCGTGTAGTGCTTCTGGGAATAAAATACGATTAAATGGGGAATTAATTTGTGATGTCTCTTTCAAAGACAAACATTTTTCAGGTGTGTTCTACATTACGGACTCTTCAAACTTGAATCTTCTTGGCCTTGATTTTATTGAGGAACTTGACCTTTTCAAGGTTCCCTTGAACACCATTTTCAATACCTGCCAAGTTAATTCTGCAGCAGACACGGAAAAACATTTTAAGAGCATGCTGAAAGCTAAATTTAACAATGTTTTCCAAGAGGGTCTCGGATGTTGCACAAAAGTTAAAGCCACGTTAAAACTGAAATCCGGCGCAAAACCAATTTTCAGACCCAAGCGTCCGGTACCATATGCAGCTTTAGCTACAGTGGAAGAGGAACTAAACCGCCTCCAACAAGCAGGAGTTATCCAGCCTACAAACCACTCATCCTGGGCAGCACCCATTGTCATGGTGAAAAAGGCAAACGGCAAGGTACGCCTATGTGCAGATTTCTCCACAGGACTAAATGATGCACTGGATATACATCAGTATCCACTACCTGCACCGTAAGACTTGTCCACAAAACTAAACTGTGGAACTTGTTTTGCAAAATTGGACCTTGCAGATGCATATTTTCAAATAGAAGTGGATGAAGATTCCAAAAATCTTCTCACGATTAACACACACAAGGGTTTATTCCAATTTTGTCGCCTTCCATTTGGTGTCAAGTCAGCACCAGCAATTTTCCAGCAAACAATGGATACAATGCTCACAGGATGACCAGGAGTTTCTGCCTACATTGATGACATCATTATTACAGGCACAACCCCAGAGGAACTTCTACATCACTTAACTTCTGTGCTGGATCGAATTCAACAATATGGATTTCGCTTAATGTCAGACAAATGCAAATTTTTCCAAACTTCAGTTAAATACCTTGGATTTATATTTGACAAAAATAGCCGTAGACCGGATCCAGAAAATATCCATGCGATAAAGCAAATGGCAGCACCAACGGATGTATCGACTTTACGTTCTTTTCTGGGCCTCATAAGTCATTATAGTTCTTTTTTACCAGAACTGCACAAGTTAAGTGGACCTCTTAATAATCTTTTGCAAAAAGATACTAAATGGAACTGGTCAAATACATGTAAAGAATCGTTTGAGAAGATAAAATCCCTTCTCAGTTCGGACTTATTACTGACTCACTATGACCCATCCGTAGACATTACTGTGGTGTCTGATGCCTCAGATTACGGAGTCGGAGCTGTGATATCACACATTTTTCCTGACGGAAGCGAAAAAGCTATCGTGCACTCATCCAAGCCTTTGACACCCACCGAACGCAAATATAGTCAAATTGACAAAGAAGCTCTGGCAATTATTTTCGCTGTGAAGAAATTTCACAAAATGTTATATGGTCGTCATTTTACCCTGATCACAGATCACAAGCCGTTGATCAGTATATTTGGTTCCAAGAAAGGAATCCCTGTTTATACAGCTAACCGGTTGCAAAGATGGGCCACTATGCTCCTGGACTACAATTTTTCAATAAAATACCAGCCAGGCAGCAAAATTGGTCAAGCAGATGCGTTGTCCAGACTCATCTCTTCGAATCAAAAAGTACCGGAAGGCAGTCATCACAGCTATATCAGTAGAACCTGAAGTTGTCTCGGGACTTGTTTCCACAGTTAGAGCACTACCTGTCACATCAGAGATGATTCAAGAAGCTACAGCCGCAGACCCAATACTGCAGAAAGTCCTACATTTTCACTCCACTAGCTGGCCAAATATATGCACTGACCAGAAACTTCAACCATTTTTTCAGCGGAGATCATCCTTATCTGAAATCGATGGGATTCTACTTTTTGCTGAACGCGTTGTTGTTCCATTTGAACTTCAAAACGGAGTTCTCAAACAGTTTCACTATGGACATCAAGGGATTAATCGGATGAAAGCCTTAGCACGCGGATACGTGTACTGGCCAAACATGGACAAACAACTAGAGGAACTTGTTAAGAGTTGTACCAAATGCCAACTGGTTGCAAAGTCTCCTCGGAAAACAACACTGTATTCATGGCCTACTCCAGAATCTCCTTGGTCACGACTCCATATTGATTTTGCTGGACCAATAAATGGGCAACATTACCTAATATTGGTGGATGCTTACAGCAAATGGCCGGAGGTCTTTCACATGAATCACCCTACATCCACTGAAACTGTAAGAAAATTACAGATCTTCAGCAGATTTGGTACTCCGGAAATCTTGGTTTCTGACAATGGTACGGCATTTACTTCAGCAGAATTTTCAGAATTCAGTAAAAAGAACAGTATTCAACACCTCAGATCACCACCCTTCCACCCACAATCAAATGGTCAAGCCGAACACTTCATTGACACATTTAAGAAAGCACTCTTAAAATTAAAAGGGGAAGGATCTACACGAGAAATAATAGACATATTTCTAAGTAGCTATAGAACTACCCCAAATCCAAACTGTCCAAATGGAAAGTCACCTACAGAAGCCTTGATGAATAGAAAAATACGGCTACCAATTGATATTATTCGTCCATCGCCAAGCAATTCTCTCAAGAGAAATAAAACCATGGAAAGACAATTCAACCACCGCCATGGAGCAGTGTCACGTCAATTTCTACCTGGACAACCTGTGTGGGCAAAAGATTACCGCAATGGTAAAGAAAAATGGACCCAAGGTTACATAATATGCCGTTCTGGTAATGTAATCTATGATGTAGATGTACAATGCGAATCAGCTACGTCATTCATACCTTCCTGAAAGACAATCTAATGACACAGTCATTCCCTTAAACGTTTTACTGAACACATTTGAATTACCCCAAAGTGTCCAAACAAAATGCAGTAAAGAAAGTAAGTCTCAAAAGAAATTACCGACTAGAAGGACGCAGCGTAAGGGCAAACCAACCTCATCCTTACAAGTAGATCCTCAACAATCATCCTACGACTATCATACTTCAAAGGGAGGTGTTGGAAGGAAACATAAAGGGAGATAACTCCAAAGTATTGTAAGGGTTATCCCACATGCTTTGGACATTGTGACGTCAGACGTCACGTGTGGCAATACAGAGAGAGATCCAAGATGGCGGACTACACTGGTACACGTGTGGCAACGTCTCTCCATATTTCACTAATTCTTTTGTAGAGTAGTATTAACTCGGTTTATCTAGTAATTAATAAAATGCTGTAAACCTAAAAACGTTCTTGGTAATTATTTCCAATCAACAAATGCATTGCTCGGTCTTCAGAACTCACGCAAACATAACACAAAGAAACTCAAATGAACAGTAATCAGGCAAAAATAAAAAGGTTTCAGATAATGGGCGTTAGCATTTCAGCAATATTAGACCATCTCAAAATTGTCAAAGAAACTCAAATGCGTTGCACCTGAACTCTGTGAAAGTCAGTTTGATTTTTTGAAGCGTGTTTGCTGCTGCATCTGCAAAATTCGCACGATCAATTTCTTGATCATATAGTGACTTGTGATGTGAAATGCATCCAATATGACAATCAAACAATTGGCTCCGTGGCTTGATCATGACGAAGGACCCAAACACATTCCAAAGAATCTGCAATGTTATTGGTCCTGACCTGACATCTCAGCTTCAATCACTTTCTCACCACCATAAAGTAGTGTCCCTGTACCTTTTTCTATAAATATTTTCACAGTAATTGTTCTGGTGAGCTTTCCTCTTTATGAATTTAAGTACAGTACTATGTTTGGTAGCTAGGTCTCATCATTTTACAGTTGAATTGGCTCGATGTAACTGTAATTTTTATACTAACAGTTTCTTCTCTCGCACTTCTTGCTTGTGGAATTCTCTTCCGGCTTCTTGCTTTCCTGTCAACTTTCATCTTCAAAAATTTATATGCAGTGTTAACTGTTAATCATTATCTTTTGTCTTAATTCCTGTTCTTTTATTGTTCTCTCTCTTTAATAATATTTTCAGGGTTTGTACAGGTCCTGGAAAATTGACAGGGCCTTTGCCAGGGCTTGAAAAGTCCTGGAAAAACACCAATAGCCCAAAAGCACCTTGAAAAATCCTGGAATTTTCTAAATTGGGCTACTCACACATCCTTTGAAAGTTAAAATGGCAAATCCCAGAAATGTGTTTTTATATTTTTTTAATTTTTTTTTTGCAAGCTAAAATTATTCTTTAAGAAAAGCATGCGCATAGGGACCGAGTTCAGTGAATATACAAAAATAGAAAGGGGCATAAGGCAATGATGCGTCTTCTCACCTGACCTGTTCAACCTATACAGTGAGGTAATCCTGAGAGAACTGGAAACCTTACTGGGATTTAGAATTGGTGGCCACAATCTTAACAACATGAGATACACAGATGATACAGTACTGATAGCAGACATGGAAAAGAAATTACAAAATCTGCAGAAGGTAGCGACAGAGAGTGAGAAGAAAGGACTAAGTGTAAACTACAAGAAGACAGAATGCATGGTCATCAGTAAAAGGATGAGCCCGAAATGCGATTTGCGGGTCGGGGACATTAGAATCAAGCCAACGTGAAAGTTTAAATATCTGGGAAGCGTTTTGAAAGAAGACGGTAAATGTGACACTGTCGGCGTATCGGGATGGCCAAGGACACATTCCAAAAGCTGGGCAGAGTATTGCGAGACAGGAGGATTTCTTTGGTAACAAAGAAAAAAATACTAAACTGTTACGTGACATCTGTCTTTACGGCAGCAAATGTTGGACAATTTCCTCAAAGATGAAGAAGAGACTCGAGGCGACAGATGTGGTTCTACGGAAGGATGCTAAGGATATCATGGGCCGAGCGTGTGAGCAACGATGAGGTCTTAGGGAGGATGAAAACAAGGAGGAGGGTTATATTTTACATAAGGAAGAGGCAGCTGAAGTTACTAGGACACATAATGAGGAAGGAGGGCCTAGAGAATCTGATACACATGGGTCGACTAGAGGGAAAGAGAGATAAGGGAAAGCAGCGCGTGTCATACCTGGCGGACTTAAGCAAGTGGATGACAGAACATGGTCTGGGGGAGGAAGCAGAGGGAAGGAACTTGTTGAGAGCTGCAAGGAATAGAGGGAGGTGGAGAGCCATGATCACCTACGTCCTGAAAGGACATGGCACATAAAAAGAAAAAATAGTTGGCAATTATTGCGAATGGCGGTTTGTTTCCTTGATTAGAATGAGTTTGTGACCCCGTACTTACTTCTTGTAGCTGTTACCGTCGCTCAACAAGAAAAGAGTCAAAGCAAAGACAAAAGGTTTTAGAGACAAGTAAATGTCTCTGTCAAATATAAATTAATTCACACTCACTGAATTTGTAGTTGAAAGGAATGTAATAAATCAT
The DNA here is from genome assembly GCA_964036315.1 of Acanthosepion esculentum. Taxonomy (NCBI): domain Eukaryota; kingdom Metazoa; phylum Mollusca; class Cephalopoda; order Sepiida; family Sepiidae; genus Acanthosepion; species Acanthosepion esculentum. Next base: position 54,011,373 of record OZ038517.1, on the reverse strand, counting down.
TTTACAGTAATAAAACACATTCTAGTAGACTATTTACATTATTCGGACTATTGTCCTCATCTTTGTCGCCATATTTATTACAATGTTTCAGCCACCCAAAAGAAAAGTCCCCACAGAGATTTTTTTTTTTTTTTCTGGCTTTTTTTTTTTTTTTTTGTTCTGTTTGTTCAGAGTGATCTTTAAATGTTATTTTGGTGACCATCTGGATATCTTTATCAAAACATATGTTTTTCTATTTGACATCTTTGCATATACATTAATGGTCTCTTTCTCATTGGCAGGAAGTGGGGAAAGATGGGTAGTCTTGGTTTTGCTCAATTTTACTGAATTCCATCTTGTTAAATTTGGGTTTGATTCTCCTTGGAATTATTTTGAAACAGGATTTTTCAATGCATTTCGTTTTTAATTTTCTTAACTTTTCAATCCGTCTATCAGCAAACTTCAACAGTTATCATCCATTTAGTAGACTATTTCCTCTTTCTTTGTTTCCCAATGTCACACCATAATGGATCTCTTAGTTTAATAAAGCTTAAAAAAAAAAATGAATACCTCAGAGACTTGGGACTGTAAGCCTCAAGTAGCCAATATGTTCATTTTATTATACACATCAAAACATTTGTATGGCTTGCATTGCTGGAAAAGAGCTGAACTTATTATAGTAGCCACCATTTCTTTCGTGTGCCACTCTCTTCCCTGAACAGCTTTGGGTAAATAGTAGGGTAGTTGAAGCTCCTTACCTTTGTAAGACAGTCCAGCTAAATGCAAGTGATTCTGACAGAAAATGCCTCCAGTTGCCAGAGATGGTCTCAAGCTCAGTTCTGACGAGGTGGGGTCTGAAAAGATGGATTCATACCTGACCAGAATTTGATAAACAAGAAATTATGTGGATATAAAGTCGAGCATCAATCCTGTATAACAAGCGATATATAAACTGATCCCTCACTTTGTGGTCATGATGGTTTCTATACATTTATCTTCTAGAGGATGTAAATAAATCTAAGACATACCTGTGTAGCTAATCAATATCTGATTGATTCATTCATTTTTTATGGCTTATCAACTCTTTGCAGGTTATTTAAAGACAGGAAATATTTTTAGATTTTAAGAATTTCATTTTTTTTTTTTTTTTAGATAATGTTTTCTCTCTTACTAATTAACCTACAGCTAAATAAGAAGTGGATTCATACCTAATCAGAATCTGATAAACAAACAAAATTATAATGTGGATATAAAGTGGGGGAACAATTCTATAATACAATCAATATATAAACTGATCCCCTCCTTTATGGCCACAGTAGTTTCTACATATTCCTAATCCAGGGAAAGTAAATAAATCTAGAAGACGTACCTGTGTAGCTGATCAGTATTTGATTGATTCATTCATTTTCTGTGGATTATCAACTCATTGCAGGTTTCATTGCAGGTTTATTTTAGATTTTAAGGTTTTTTTTTTTTTTTTTTAGAGATAATAATATTGATATAAAGTAAGGAATCAATTCTATGTTACAATCATTATATGAATTGGTCCCTCACTTTGTGATTCCGATAGTTTCTATACATTTATATTCCAGACAATGTAAATGAATCCAAAAGCTAATCAGTACATTGATTGATTCGTATTCTACGGCTTATTGACCGTTTGCAGGTTATTTAAAGCCAGAAAATATTTTTAGATTAGAAGAATTTTTTTTGAGATAATGATTTAGCAATACAAGTTTTACTAATTGACTCATTTTTTGGTGGGGAAAGCGATGGATTCATACCATTCGCAAGGGTATTTGTGCAGAAGTGAATATAACAAACCCACCTGAATTGGAACTCTGTTCTCTTATTAGTGATTCTGAGCCTTTATCCAAGTATACCACAGAGACATTCAAGCTTACAGCACCTGGTGTATTTCCTTGTTGTCTGGTGAATACTGATTTGAAAATAAATGCCATGCTTTTAAAACAGAAAATATGCAAAATATTGTTTCTGGATTAATTTATCAATTTTTATATTGCTAGATCCTTGAACTTTGTGTCGGCAACAGAGAATTGTATATGAGAAGACGAAGAACAGACAGCATGGAAATTCAGCAAATGAAGGCACACGCCCGAGAAGAGAAAGCCAGAAGATTGGTGAGTTTTGTACAGAAAAAGAATTTTGAAATTTTAAGCTTCTAAAATTAAATTTTTATTTATTTATTCATTTTTGTTTATACTAAGTTTTGGGTACGTAATTTAGCTGATTTCATTTACTTTTTCCTTTTTGCTTATATCTTTATCACTTTTCTTACTAAGTATTCCACATTGTGATAATAGATCTGCCAAGAAAGTAAAAAAAAATTCATTAAAGATGACAGACTACGTACTGCATTTAAGATTTTTATTTAATCTTTTACTTGGGTTTGTATAAATCTTTTCTTTTTTTTGGACATAGTGTGTAAAAATTGTCTGAATGTGTTTGAATGTCCAAGTGTTTTCTGCTACTCTTTTAGCCATTATGCAGGATGTTTTCTAACTGAATGTGTAGATTTTTATGTACTGTATTTGATGCCATATAAAACGCACTCCAATTTCATCATGGAAAATCAAGAAAAAAATTAATAAAATTATTAGCCTAGGCTATGTTTATGAGGTATTATGTTACGAATAGTTTGACACGAAGACTCATTCTACACGTTTCTGACCATAGCTCAATTAGATCTCATTTAGATATTCATAGAGACCTACCGGACACTATTTGGAACATACTTGTTGACAACACTAATGTGATAGCATCATCTACATGCAAAAAAAGGTTAAAAATAATGGAAGCCTTATTAATAAAAACTAAAAAAACAACACTTAATATTATCAACTATGAATATGGACACAATATCTTGACTGTGTTTTGAAAAATGAAAGCATTATGTAAATACATACATGCAACAAACTATTTCTTATTTAACAGTTAAAATATTTAATCCTTGAAAATAGGTAAATGTATAGCCGAAAGCGTTTGGATAAAAAGAACATTTGGATAGTTTTTATGATTTATCATCTGAAAAGAAAAAAAATTATTAGATCACATGAGAAATTGTATAAAGAACTAAATCAAAGGACCTTGTTTGTTGTATTCAATGAAATGTGCATATATATATATATATATATATATATATAATTATATGTGTGTGGCAATAAATGGAAAAAAATTTGTAACCCCTTTCATCCTTCAAAGGGACTTCAGACGAAAATAATGTCCTTATTCTTCCCCAGTAGTCAGGTGTCCTTAGAGTAGATTTTCATGTTTAAAAAAAACAAAAACAAAATGTTTACATAAAAAAATAATTGAATTCTTTCCAGTCTTGTGATGGTTAACATCTTATAGACTTGTGTTAGGGATTTGATCTCCTGTCTAGGCTAAGCTTAGTAAATAACATTAAATAAAATAATGTCTTTTATTTGAAAACTTGTACAGTTATTTTTTTTTTTTTTTTTTAAACTTTGCCTTACAGATTCTGTTTTAATGGATATAATAGTGGCAATTGTCCTGGTTAATCCTTAGCACTCTGCATTATTCACTTATTAGTTCTCCTTCCATTGCATTCTTTTTCAAGAATGGTTCCCAACTGCAGTAGCTCTATTGTTACATTCTGTTGTCATAGCAGGATGTGACAACACTACAATAAATTATATTTCATCAATTAGTCACCAAACTTGTTTCTTGGTGAACAAGATTTCTTGTAATTGCTATATTATTAAGAGAGAAAAGAGGGAGGTATTTATATTAAGGACTGTAAAAAAAAAAAACAACAAAAAAAAACAAACTTTTTTTTGCATTTGTTTCTTAGAATAAACATAAAATATTAACCCCTTTCTTCCAACTTTTGCACAGATAATTTATTTAGTATCTGCCCCACCTTTTTTTTTTTTTTTTTTTTTTTTTTTTTTAAATTTATATTAGCTTTCCTTTGGATCCAATGTGTTTTTTAAAATTCAGAAGTGCTTTCTAGGAGTTGTGCAAAAATTTACCAAGATTATTTTGTAACAAACAACTAATTTTAGTAAAAAAAAAAAATGTCTTTTGGAACCTATATAGCCTATTAGCATTGAAAGGGTTAATGTATTTCTGTTGTGTGTTTTTTTTGTTTTTTTGTTTTTTGTTTAGAGTAAAACAGTTTAAATGCAATGTCAAGTGTTATCTTATGTCTTAATTCCTGTTCAATTATTGTTTTAACTCCTTAATAATTTTTCTTAATATTCTTTAACCTAGTTTCTCAAATCGAATGACTTTAAGAAAATATTTAATGAGATACTTTTGTTTAAATTAATTTAAAAAAATATTTTTTTAGAAATTTAGTTTTCTCCTATATTTTGTTAGAAATGAAAGATTCGATATGAAAGATTGTCAAGAATAAGTATTTTTTCTCCCACCTTTTAGTTGGACCGTTCTCGTTTAGCCAGAGAAAAACAGTTAAAAGAAGAAGCCATGCGAGAAAAGGAAGAACTTGAACGAAAGCTAATGGCACTTCAAGAGGAAATGAGAGCAGCCCAAGAAGCTCTTGTGAGTCAGTCGTTTTGTCTTTTTCTTTCTCCCACCTGGTGTTATTTTTTAAATACATTAGATTTTGAATCTTGGCTCCTTTTTAAGGTCAACCCAAAACCATAGTCGGGGAACTTGTTTTAACAGATTTTCTGAAAAGTTTTACATTTTCAGATCTAAAATTAAATTAATTCACAAAAAATAAACTTTAAATTTTTTGGAAGCTAATTTGATGAAAAAAATTCATAAAACTTTATAGTTATATGCTTGTTATGGATGGCAATATAACGAACATAGTATAAAATCTAGCAGCACAGTACTATGGTAGTATAACAAGCAGAGATAGATATATATATATATATATATATATATCTTTAGGGTGCAGCAGAAATATTAGTGGCAGTGGTGTCATCTAGGTAATGTCTTACCATTATGTGGGATGTATTTCTATTGCCCCCTGTATATAAAAACTTGTATAATGTATATAAAAATTTGATTCTTATTTTTGCTTTCCATAATAATCTGAAAATTACTTAAAAAAAAAAAAAAAAAATTATGATAGATCTAGACATTGCCGCAATGTACATTTCTACTTTCTTGTCAGGTAGCTGAAGAAATGTGGTGGCAGGAAATTCCAGTTTTCTTCCCTTCTCTTGTGATAAACTAGTACGGACTGTGCTGACCTTAAAATTGGCACCTGCTGGTTAGGTGAAGCTCAATACTGCTACTGCAAAAGTTTAAATTAATTGATAAAAATATGTCACAAAAATAAATTAAACCTGTGGAAAAATATGTAACACAAATATTTCCCCACAGGCTGCAGAAATATAGTCCAAAAGCTGCAAGTTTGGGAAAACTGGATGCGGGCGCAAGTTTGGTATAACTGTAGACACAGGCGTGAATTTGGGGTAACTGGAAATACTGCTGAAACAAAAAAGGGTTGAAAATGTATTGTTGGTTATTTATGAGGTTAATAAAGACCTTTTTTTTAAAAAAAAAAAAAGTTTCATTTTTCTAAAATGATTACTTTGAAACCTTATTTGCAGATGCGTTCTGAGGAGTCCGCTGATTTGCTAGCTGAAAAGGCACGTATTGCAGAGGAGGAAGCTTTATTGTTGACGCGTAAATCTGCAGAAGCTGAGGCTGAGGTGCAACGAATCAAAATCTCTGCAATGAAGGTTGGTTTCTCTGCACAGTTGATGTCATTTTGATTTTTGAACAAAAAAACGTGCAAAATACACATTATGTAATAACTTTAACATTTAAAACTTATTATTTAAACTATTTACATGGTTCAGACTGTTGTCCTCATCTTTGTCATATTCACAACGTTTTGGCCGTTGTTCGTTCTGGCCTTCTTCAGGTGATATATCACAATAGTCTGAACAGTGTAAATAGTTACAATACCTCATCTCGGAAATATAGACATGTATTAAAAACTTATAATTTTTTTCCATTGTCAGTATTGTTGCCAAAACGTTTCAAAACAAAATGAAGATAGTAATACTAGTTTTTACTAATACCATATTTTTAATTACAGTGTAACCCGGATATAAGAGAGTTGTCGGGACCGGAGAAGAAGTCTCTTATATCCGGGTTTGGTTATTATATATACATTAACACAGGCTCTAATTTGGGACCAGAGAAAATCACTCTTATACCCGGGTTTCTCTTATATCCGGGTCTCTTATATCCGGGTTACACTGTACTATTATTTATCCTTTTTCTTTTTTGAGGTGGGGGTACACATATTTGAGTTGACATCTCAGTTTTTATTTTCTTAAACAGTAGGCTTACAGCCATATCACGTTGCAACACGGTTCTTGTGCGATCATCAAATTTAAGCAACGTCAAGCCAGTTCAGTAGCTAGATGAGCGACTGCTTGGGAATAAGCAGGTGCTGTAAGTTTGGGTGTGTGAGTGGTGTAATGGATAACAGGTTGTAATTGGATATCAGAGAGCTGAGTTTCAATTCCAGTCAGGTTCATTATATTCACTTAACACCCAAATAACCTTGAGAAAAATATGGGTCCACCTTTTTCTCCCCCCAGTTACGGCTTAATTACTAGGAATTGTATCTGTAAATCATTATCTCCTAAAAATTCTTACAATGTAAAAAATATTTTCTGGCTTTCTGGTTGGTAAACCATAAAAAATACAATCAATCTTAAACAATAAAATTCATATTAACTGGCCTAGATAAAGAAGGTTGATAGTAACTTCATGAACGAACGCTAATGGCACTTCAAGAGGAAATGAGAGCAGCCCAAGAAGCTCTTGTGAGTCAGTTGTTTTGTCTTTTTCTTTCTCTCACCTGGTGTTATTTTTTAAATACATTAGATTTTGAATCTTGACTCCTTTTTAAGGTCAACCCAAAACCATACTCAGGGAACTTGTTTTAACAGATTTTCTGTAAAATTTTACATTTTCAGACCTAAAATTAAATTAATTCACAAAAAATAAACTTGAAATTTTTTGGAAGCTAATTTGCTGAAAATTTTTTTTTAAATTCATAAAACTTTATAGTTATATGCTTGTTATGGATGGCAATATAACAAACATAGTATAAAATCTAGCAGCACAAAAAATACAATCGATCTTAAACAATAAAATTCATATTAACTGGCCTAGATAAAGAAGGCCTACTAAAGTTGGTTGATAGTAACTTCACAGTTTAAGAAAAAAAACGGATGTCAACTCAAATATGTGTGCCCACTAAAAACAGCATTTATATATAAATAAAGTGCAGTGTACGCGTGTCCATCCCTCCGTCTGGAGTAACAGGCAGTAACTACTGTAGCTACACACGATTAAAAATTAAATTAACTCATTTAAAGTTCAATTTAAATATTAGAGTGAAAGATTTAAAAAAACAATTCTTATTAAAGATTTAACTTTTAACTTCACTTTTCATTGCAATTACAATTGATATCATCTAATTCAACTGTAAGTAAAACTTAAGCGAGGCGTGTTTTTTTTTCTTTGTCTAACACACATACTGTGATGTATTTGAAATATTACATAGTTCAGGTTCCCTAATGTCTTTTATAAAGAATAAACTTATCTTTGAATTGTACTTAATCAGTAGAACAAAGATGATGTAAGAATTAAAAAAAAGGTTGGAAGAATGACCGCTCCTTATATTCTGCATCGGTCTTGTTTTCTATGGCTGAATTGGTTCTGAACACATTTGAAGGTGGCATGTGAATTCAAATCTCAACAGAAAGTAATTTCTAATGCATGTCTAAAATAGTGTGTGTGTGTGTGATACTTTGCACAAAGTTAACAGATACTACACTCTGATACTAGGCTGAAGTTCCAATCCAGACATCCATAACTTTTGTCTATTTATCTACAGTGTGATCCGAATGTCTTGTCACCTCCTCTACCAAAAAGTAATGAGAACAATAGAACAAGTCATACAATAATACAAAGCACATGTAATAGATCCAGTTTATTCACTTTCATCGACACTGGCACGTATTGAGAAGTTCTGTATGAACGCCGTCATTTTTGTGGCATAAAATGATGCCATATCCTCTGTGATATTTTACGAAGCTGTGCTTTGTTGATTGTTGCCAAGGCTCTTCTAACAGCGTCCTTTGACTGATGGGTATTCTGGTATTGTTTCTGTGAAACTCTCTTCTTGATAATACTCTACAGAGCATTGAAATAGAAAATTATATTATGTAGGTGTGGCAAATCTTTCGGACTACCCTGTAGAATGGTATGATAAAAGAAAATAATAAAGAGTGCATTATTCAGGCTGTGAAAAAAAAAACAATTAAAAGAGGAAAGGAAAGAATTTCGTAATAATGAATTGTTGAGACAAAAGTCCAAATAATATGAAGTATAAATTGTAGTAACAAAAACTGATAAAAAGTTGAATGAAATTCTTAAAGATAAGCATCTATTTTGACTAGTGGACAAAATGTTTAATGTTTCAATGCCAACTGTAACTGGCATTTGTTGTCTCTTATTCCTTCCCCTATTTTACATATGATTAATCTGAAGAAATTTATGCAACTTAATGACTCAAATATATCAATAAAATCCACTTTTTTTTTTTTTTTTTTTTTTAGTTCAGTCTTTGTTTACATGCTTTCTCTTTTTTTTGTCTACACGTCTTTTCTTTTTTTTTTGTCTACATATTGTTTTATTTATTTTTTTTTTTTGTCTATGTGTCTTATTTTTGTCTTCATGTCTTTTAGACTGAAGAACAACGCATGTTAATGGAATGTAGAGCAAGGGAAGCAGAAATGATGGCAGCCACTTTGCTTGAAGATTCTGGACGAAGGTTAGTGAAGTTTTCAGAAGGAAAAAATGTTGATAATTTTAAATATTAAAAAAGCAAAAGAAAAACCCTTTTAATGTCCACCATTAAAATCTTGTTTTTTACCTTTTAGCTCATTAATGCACACTTTCTTTACACTATTTACGTTCAAACTATTGCCCTCTGTTGTTGTTATCACAAGATTTTGGTCTTCATCAAGTGTATGTTCCCTGTAGGTTACCTAGATTGACATATGCATAATGAAGGCCATAGGATGCAATGGCCAAAATGTGATAACAAAAATGAGGATAATAGTCTGAAGGTAAATACTGATCTTTTTGAACAAAACTCCTAATGTCATCTAAAGACAAAAACAAACCTTTTTTTTTTTTTTTTCCAACTTTCAAGAAGTTTCTGGTAATTTCTTTCTTTTTGTTTCCAGAGCAAGTCAAGCGGAACAATTAAAACAAGAAGTGATTAAAGCACGTCTTGCTGAGAAACAGGCAAATGAGAAATTGGCGGAAATCACGCAAGCGTCTTATGAAGTGAATAGATTTCTTAATTTTCCATTTTTTTTAAACCATTTTGATTTAACAATTTGCAAAAATGCATTACTGTATTTGATGGCATCGAAAACCTCACCCCCTTCCCATTTACAGCTGGGATAATGTCATCAATACTATCACAGAATTAGCAGTGTGGGGTTTTTCAAATGACCCATGTAAAATATAGATATATCATTTAGTTTGTAATTTTCTTATATACTGTCTTAAGTGTACTTTCTGCTTTTTATAGAATAAAGAAAAAGAAAAACAAAGTTTTATTTAAAAAAAGAAAAACAGGTCAACATTAAAAAATTGTTTAAAAAATTTAAATATACAAAAATAGGTTATATTTTATTTTGTTCTTGTATGATCATCAAAGTTAAGCAAAATTGAGCCTGGTTATTCTGTAGATGGGTGACTGCTTGGGAATACTAGGTGCTGTAAGCTTCGATGATGTAAGGGATAACAGCTCAGAATTTGAAATCGGAGTGCCGAGTTCCAATTCCAGTTGGGTGAGTTATATTTGCTTATATGTAAATACTCTTGGGAACGGTCTTAATCTACCATTTCTCTACCCCAACCCAAATATGGATTAATTTGGACTTTTATCAGTAAATCATTATCTCCCCACTCCAAAATTCTTACAATTAAAAAATATTTTCTGGCTTCATATAACCTGCAAAAGGTTAAGCTGTTAAGTTCTATTTCCAGTCAGGTTTGTTATGTTTTTAGATAGTAATCATTATCTCCAAAGAAATTCTTACAAAGACAATTCCTATTGATTAAGCCATAGCTGAAGGGTATTTGCATGTAGGTGAATATTACAAACCCAACTGTGAATGGAACTCTGATTTTCCATTCTGTGTTGGCACCTATTGCACGACCCACACATCCAGACTTACAGTACCTGGTATTCCCAAGCAGTCACCTATGTAGATACTGACCAGGCTTGATGTTGCTTAACTTTGGTGATTGTATGAGAACTGGTGTTTCAACATGATATGGCCATAAGCCCTTTTTTTGTGGAGTAGTGGAAGATTTATGTCATCTGTACTATCAAATAGGGGTTAAGTTTGATCTGTGGCGAGGGATGCTTTATTTATATAAACTTGTATAGCAAAAATGTATAAAATAATATTTTCAAATATATAAACAATGGAAATTCAATATATTATTTTAAAGGACAAACATTTTCACATTTGTCCTTTAAAATTCGTTTCATGAAAACAAGTTTTTAGTTTTTTATTCTCACTGGATATAAAATCTGATAAAAAAAAAGTATCATGACTAGTGCTACTAAAATAAAACTACAACATATATCAATTCGGCATTTAATTTCCTTTGAAGTAGTCCCCTTCTGAAGCCACACATTTTATCCAGTGTCGTTTCTCTTGATGGAAACATTCCAGGAACTCTTCTTTTGTTGTGTGGGGAGGTGTGGCATATAGAGAGCAACTGCTTTGCTGCATTCTCTTGGATTTCCTCAACGTCTTGAAATCTTGTTCCGTTCAAGTGGGATTTGAGTTTTTGAAGAGTAAAAATATTGCAAGGGATAAGAGCTGGAAAATATGTTGGTTGTTTGACTTGGGCAATTTTGTTCTTGGCTAAAAACTGCTGCACAAGCCATGGTCACTTATGGAACCTCTGGGTCATGATGAGATGACCACATTCTACACACTTTCCTTCCAAGCACTGCTATAAACAATGAAACAATGGATATAAGTGAGAACGTTATTGTGCATGTGTGACAATCTGTGCGAAATGGCTTCACTTTGCGTACTTTAGCTCCGTCACTATGGCAACTGATACTTTTTGATCAGACCTCATATATGTACTTTCTTTTTCCAAAGTAAAAACTCTAATTTAAAAAAAAAACAAAACTGAATCAGCTTCATTGTCAAAGTCTATTTTTAGGATCTGTTGCTCCTAGAGCAACGTAGATATGGGAATCTTGCCAAATGGTTAGAATGTTAAAGTTCCAACTCCTAAATCCGGGCCCTAAATTTCACCATGGCTAATTTATCAAGGAGGTAACCTTTTGATAATTTCATCCTGGGGAGACTATCCCTGCATGTGGTGCTGTTAGGAAGTGCCTAAAAACCATACCATTTGTGAGTGAAATTGTGGAACTGTTTGTAAATTGTTGGTGGCTGTGCTAGCACAAAGTCACAAGTCATTTTGACTGAGGCTTTTGAGTGTACTCGCCTTGTGCAATTACTGATCCCACCATATTTATTCCTACTTTCCCAGAAACTGTGACTAAGGTCTGCTCAGCATGCTTGCAGTATAAACCACAGGTTGACTCTGTCGAGGTTGAAAAAATACAAATGTGCCTGAGCATGCATCTACAAAGGGGATTAGCTTGCTACCCTAATAGACTCCATAGTCTCCTGAGATTGGTGGATGCCTTCATGTATTAGATGATCATTGGGTTTTCCTTCCCAATTTGATCCAGTATTTATTGTCGTTTCAGAATATGTGTAACTTAACTGGAAATTTTCCTCTTGTAACGTTGACGTCTGATTTTTGTGGAAATGATAGCAACATAGAAGGAAGCTTTGATTTCTTGAAAGAACATGATATGGATCAGTTATCTCTGGAAATAGAAAAGGAAAGGTAAGAATATAGACATTTCTTCTTTTTTTCCTTTCTTTCTTTTCTTCTGTTCTTTTCTTCTGTTCTTCTGTTCTTTTCTTCTGTTCTTTTCTTCTGTTCTTTTCTTCTGTTCTTTTCTTCTGTTCTTTTCTTCTGTTCTTTTCTTCTGTTCTTTTCTCTTTTTCTCTCTTTTTCTCTCTCTTTCTCTCTCTTTCTCTCTCTTTCTCTCTCTTTCTCTCTCTTTCTCTCTCTTTCTCTCTCTTTCTCTCTCTTTCTCTCTCTTTCTCTCTCTTTCTCTCTCTTTCTCTCTTTTCCTCTCTTTTCCTCTCTTTTCCTCTCTTTTCCTCTCTTTCTCTTTTCCTCTCTTTCTCTTTTCCTCTCTTTCTCTTTTCCTCTCTTTCTCTTTTCCTCTCTTTCTCTTTTCCTTTCTTTCTCTTTTCCTTTCTTTCTCTTTTCCTTTCTTTCTCTTTTCCTTTCTTTCTCTTTTCCTTTCTTTCTCTTTTCCTTTCTTTCTCTTTTCCTTTCTTTCTCTTTTCCTTTCTTTCTCTTTTCCTTTCTTTCTCTTTTCCTTTCTTTCTCTTTTCCTTTCTTTCTCTTTTCCTTTCTTTCTCTTTTCCTTAAGATTAAAGATCAAAAATTTCATAAAATTCGACCTTCATTCCTGGAAAAAAAATTGGATGTCAAAAGGGCAGTTTTTCTCATGACATTGCTTTTAACTACCTTCACTCCTCGGCAATGCTTATCATTTTAAAAAGTGATGATTAGAATTATAATAAAACATAAACATATGATGAAAGTGAATTTATACATTTTTTTTTTTGTTCTTGAGAATTTACAACAAAAATATTCAACACCATTTATTTATTAGAACGTTGGTAATGAACGATAATATTTAGGAAAGATTTGCCAGCGGTGCATAGCGGAAGTAGTCAACTGCTCAAAGTGAGTCAAGTGAATTCCACAATGAATCTTCAACTGCAGACCAACATACAATATTTACTACTGTATTTATGTGAATGGCGATATAGCCATTATCGTCCGTAGGTATGTTACAACAGTTTATTTACAAGAATAATTTTATATTAACAACATTCTAAAGACTAATGCAAGTAAAACTAATGCAATGCAATATTTATCAATTACCAATTTATAAAGAAATAAATATGAAAAAATTTTTATTCATAAACATTTACTAAATTATTAAAACATGTAAGCCAACTACAAGGAAATCCTTATTTACCATTTTATAAACTTTGAATTAATAGTGGATGTTTTGCCAACAGTCACAATAAACAATCTAATTAATAGTGTTTATTATTTTTCTTGTCAATTCTCAAGAACAAAGAAAATGTATAAATTCATTTTCATATGTGTAGGTTTTATTACAATTCTAATCATCATTTTTTAAAATGATAAACATTGCTGAGGAGTGAAGGTAGTTAAAATAAAAGTGGTGATATGGGGGTGGGGAAACCATCCTTTTGATAGTCACTTTTTTTTTTTGTTAGACACAGGTCTATGTTTATCAAAGATTTTTTATATAATGACAAATATGATAGATTCAATATTCATTTATTACACTTTTTAATTATGGTGGGAAAACAGATATGTTAGCAAGAAAAAAGTAAGTAAAAAAAAAAAAAATTGGCAATGTTTAACTTTTGTGCCCACAAAAATTATAATTTTAATAAAATCCAAACATGAAAGTGGATTTATACGATATCTTTATTCTTGAGAATTGACAATAAAGATATGAAATGCTAATTATTTATTAGATTGCTTATTTACAGGAGTAATTTTATACTTAGAAAAATATGTGAACCAACTATAATGAACTATTTATTATTTACCATTTTATAAAGAAATAAATATGAAAAGAAATATTTTTAGTCATAAATTTAAAAAAATGTCTGAACGAGAAAATTTAAATAAATACAACGATGAATAATTGTTATTATATATTTTAAGAACCTGCTTTTTTTCAGGCTTTTCTTTCATTTTCTCTCACCACATAAATTCACTAAAATAGGTTGAGAGCATCTCCTCTGAACGAAACAGACTTTGAATTTTAGATTTTAGGTGAGAAAAACACAATATTTCTCTTTATTCATTGGGTGGACAAAGTTTACTTTGTGTTTGATTATAGAATTCTTACCTTTCAAAAACTTGTTTTCATAGTTATTTATAAAATGGTATATAATAAATATTGCATTGTACAAGGGTCATTCAATAAATAAGGTGAATTTTTTGGTATAAAGACTTCTAATACAGATAGAAGCTTACTCTTTTTTATTTTTTTTGTTTTACTTCTTTTTCACATGGATTTAATTTCTTTTGGCCATTAAAAAAAAAAATTTTGAGTTTTGGCGATTAACAAAGATGGCCGACCAAGAAGCAAGCTCCAGGATTGAACAGTGGTCAGTTATCAAGTTTTTGGTTGCTGAAGGGTTCAAACCAGTTGAAATTCATAGGAGAATGTCAACTGTGTATGGTGCCACATGTTTCAGCCAAAAAAATGTCTACAAGTGGACTAAATTGTTTAAAGAAGGACGAAGCAGTGTTGAAGATGAAGACAGGCCTGGGAGGCCTACAGAAGTGAGGTTTCCGGAGGTGATCGAATCTGTCAATGACCTCATTCAGTCTGACAGAAGGGTGACAGTGGATGACATTGCAAGGACTTTGAGCTTATCTGTTGGGAGAAACGCAGGGGTAATCAGTCAGAAGGAGTCATCTTGCATCATGACAATGCAAGACCTCACACAGCAGCCCAAATGGTGAAGACCATCAACGAGCTGGGCTGGGAACTGCTCCCTCATCCCTCTCACAGCCCAGACCTTGCCACTTCAGACTTTCACCTGTTTGGTCCCTTGAAAGCGTTCACGAGAGGCATAAAGTTTAAAAGTGACGATGAAGTCAAAAGTGTTGTGAGCGACTGGCTGAGACATCAGTCCAAACATTTTTACGCTGAGGGAATACGGAAGCTTGTGCACAGATGGGAAAAGTGTGTGACAGTGCTGGGAGACTACGTTAAAAAATTAAAAAAAGTAAGCTTTTATACCAAAAAATTCACCTTATTTATTGAATGACCCTCGTAGTTGGTTTACATACAGTGAAACCTCAATTTAATAGACTTTATTGTAAATACAGTATATATGTATTTTATTAAGTTACTACATACCTTTAAATAAAGTTTGACAGTTTTAAAGATAAATCCAGAGTCCATTGATTCCAGGGCTGTCAGCTGTATTTTGATAATTTTGTAATTTTTTATAAATTTTTGAATAAAAAGATTTCTTTTCAAATTTATTTTTTCATAAAATGGTAAATAAATCTTTATAAAAGGTTAATAATAATTATCACATTGTAAATAAATATTGCCAAAGGAGTCAAAAGTGTATACAATAATAGCAGAGTCAAGGGAAAAAAAATGATCCTTTTGTCGCCCCCCCCCCACTTTTTTTTTTGTGGGCACAAAGGTTAAACATTGCCAAAAAAAATTGGGGGTGTGGGTTGTTTTGCTCCTCTCAAATCAAAAACTTGTACTGATTAAAAGAAGACAAAATAAACATGTTAGTAATATACTAACAACAATATGTTGAAATACTGATTACATTAAAACCTAGCAGCCCTTCTTTCTGTTTATGTATTGAAGGTTGCCGAGACTTAATGAAAATTGTTTCCAGCAGTTTAAGATGGAATTGGGCGTGTGATCTGCACAATGCAGAGAACATCTCTCCCAATACAATGCAGCATGTGGATGATTATCAGGTTTTCTGCAATTGCTGACCCAGATGCAACAGCCTTATGCAAATTATCACTCAGTTGACCTCTCCTGATAAATGCTGGAATCTGCTGTGAAATTCTCCTCTCCAAAAGTTGAATTGTCCTGTCTATATACTCAGCATCGCACCGATGTTTAAAAGAATAAATAACTGAATTAGTTTCAAAGATAGGCTGGCTGTTCTTAGAAAAATCTTCTGCTGACGTGGAAAGATGATACTGAATCAATTGCTAGATCTGTTGCTAGGAAAGTTGGTTCCGTGTGTCATGCTAGACAATTTTCTTTGCCAGAATCTATCTTACACATTTATAAGTCTACCATTCATCCATGCATTGAATATTGCTGCCACATATGATTTGGTGCTCCTCTTGTGTATTTGGAGATTCTTGATAAAATCCAAAGGAGAATTTGCAACAGTCTTGACCTGGCATCTCTGCTTCAGTCAGTTTCCCCACTGCTATAATGTAGCTTCTTTGTGCCTATAAATATTTTTCATGATACTTGTTCTGAGGAGTTTTCCTCTTTGGTAACTCGATTTGATGAATTTAAATGCAGTACTAGATTGGTGGCTAGGTCTCATCATTTTACAGTTGAAATGGATAGATGTAACCGTAAGTTCTATGCTGATAGTTTCTTCTCTCGCACTTCTCACTTGTAGAACTCTCTTCCGGCTTCTAACTTTCCATTCAAATTTGATCCTCAAAATTCAATGTCAGTTGTTATCTTCTGTCTTATTTACATTGTATGCTCCGGCCTTCTTCAGGTGATGGGAATTCTGAACTGAATCCTTTTTGTCCACCGAGATAGATTGTTCTAGTTCCACGTGCCATGCCTCTTCCAGATGTCTCAGTTATCTCCCTTTAACTCAGCTCTCCAAGTTTTTGTTCATCAGTGCAGTAGACAGGCATTGAACTCTCAACTCTTTGGGTCAAGTCACTGTATCCAACCAATGCTTATATCCACTGGGTTGCCAATATGGCAAGATGAGGAAAACAGTCCAAACCATGAAAATGTAAATAATTACAATACCTCATCTCTGAAATATGGATATCGTTTGTCTTCTTAATTCCTATTCTTTTATTGTTCCTTCTTGTTAATGTTCTTTTTTTTGTATTCTCAGTAGCCCCTTGTGTTTTAGCGGCTTTACTTGGAGTGAAATGGGGGTGGGATGGAATGGAGACTATTTCAACATCGGCTGAAATGATTAGAACATTACTTGTGGATTAGCAGAAAAATAACATTGTGAAATACTGGATGAGATTTGCTTAGCAAATATCACACCACTCTCACCAATCCAGGACAGTCTTAAATAGGCAGGACATTTTTTTTATTTTTATTTTTATTTTTATTTTTATTTTTATTTTTATTTATATTTTTATTTATATTTTTATTTTTATTTATATTTTTATTTATTTTAAAATATTTGGGGTGTGCAAAATCGTGCAATCTAGTGTAAGTGTTTTTTCTTCTTCTTTGTGTCTGAACTTAATGCATGCTTGTCTCTTTGCAGAGTTGAATATATGGAGAAGAGCAAACATTTACACAAACAGTTGCAGGATCTCAAGAGTGAAATTGAAGTCTTAAAGGTCGATGACTGCATCACTGAAATGGACAGACTGCATGAAGAGAGCGTCATGAGAGGAGAAACAAAATACTCAACGCTGCGACGGGTAACAATTTATAATAAATTCTATTCAGTTTTGTCCTTTGCCTGTTGTCAGCATCAACATAAATAATGAAAGTGATAAATGGCTGCGAAAGACGGGGAAACATCTAGGAATTTCAATTAAACACAATATAGGAACATAAAAGATCTTTTACAAAACAACTCAGTGCATTAGTCCAGTGTTTTTTCTAAACCATTTTTACTTCCGAGTGCATTTGTAGAGTAACTAAATCCCTGGGGTGCATCTTAAATTTTAACGGAAATTTTTTTTTTTTTTTTTTTTTTTTTTAAAGAGAGGCCGATAATGAATGATTTAAATCCCTTAATAAAGGCAGAAGGGAAAGGATTATCCAATTAAGGAATTTAGCATCCAGTTTAATCTATCAAATGAAATGATTAAAGGTTTGACTTAGGCATTTGCTTGCAGTCTAGCTTTTTAAAACTAAAGACTTTTATTAAAATAATTCATAAGTTGCTCTTCTGTTAACTTGGTGTGCAACTGGCGACCTTTCAGGGTGCATTAGTGCATCTGGATGCACTGGTTGAGAAATGATGCCGCATTAGTCGCTTATAAATTTGATCATAGTTTCAACTTAAAGGATGCAGTTTTGGTTAAGAGAAAGACAAAATTCACCTTTCTTGGCAAAACCATTTCTATCACACTGTGGAATATTTAAAAATAACCGTGACAATAACCATGACAAGAGCCAAACAAAAGTGGGAAGAAGCTGGGCGGAGTGAATTAGGCTGTGCATATCAGACATCAGAAAAGCATCCCGGGATCTTCGGCGTTTCTCTTGATGTTTACAACCAGCATTTGTTTGCATTTCATTCTATTATACTTTATCTCTTTGTTTGTCTATCTCCATCTTTCTCTGTCTGCATGTGCATGTCTTTGTTATATATATATATATATATATATATATATATATAAGAAATTTATAATATGTTTAACGTTCTTTTTATAGATACAAGTATTTAAGCAAATGCTCTGTTTTATAATAAACAGTATTAAATAACATTTACCGGCCTGAATGTCAGAAATATTCATAGAAAATTTTCGCTCTCCGACAGGAATCGAACCTGTATCCTATACGGAACCATCATTTCGCGTGATGTGCCTTAACCTTTCGGCCACAGAGCAGCGTCTGGTTAGCAAGGTCGATTTTACTATCTTTAAACTTAGTCCGACAATTTCATTTAAAGATTTATGTCCAATTCAAAAATATATGACGTCATTTGTTTACATTTGATACGCTAGAGCAGATATGAATAGAAGAGATTCATGGAAGATTTAAAACGAAAATTTTCTATGAAAATTTCTCGGACATTCAGGCCGGTAAATGTTATTTAATACTGTTTATGATAAAACAGAGCATTTGCTTAAATACTTGTATCTATAAAAAGAACATTAAATAAATAAATATATATATATATATATATATATATATATATATATATATCCAGAAAAACCTTAAAAATTCATATAGGTTATAATTTATTTCATTCATATTTTTATATTCATCTCTTCAGACCAAAATTTTTTTAGGAATGGGATCAATCCAGACAGACACATCTGGATGAGAACGGGGGAGGGGGAGGAAAGAGATAAGAGAAGAAAACCAATATGGATTTTTGTGATTTATCATTATATTGAGATCTCATTGGATTAATGTCCTCCTTGGAATTATTTCTACCAATTACAAACTTGTATTTTATTGGTAAAACCAAAACAAAGCCTGTCAAGTAATCAAAGAAAATAAAAACAAAACCAATAAATATAAACAAAAAATGGAAAACATGAACTGACAAAAAACCCCAAAAATCAAAAGATCTCTACCTGAACAGTAAAGGTCAGTGCTCTTTGTCTAAATGACAAAGGAGAGAATGTTCAGACTGCTACTCTAGTTTCACACTATTGTGATTGTCAGGTGGCCTGAACACACACAGTCCCATTTAACAGAAAGTTTATTTACTTTTTACTTTACTTTTAGGGTTAAAATTCAGTACAATGTGGTTGGTTCTTTCTCTTATTTTGGCATTTGATACTTTTAATGGAACATTTACACCGATTATAACAACAAGAGGTATTTGCCCTGGGTTAGCAAAGGATGTTTTTTTTTTAAGATGCCATTTTCCACCTGTTGAAGCTGATTCTTAATTTTAATGAATGTTACTAGTATTTTTATATTTAAATTCTACTTCTTAAATTTAAACAAAAAATTAAATTATGGAAATGTTCTTGATTGTAATTAATATAAAAAAAAGTTAACCTTAAAATGATTAATTCATTATGATTTTTGTCCGACAAGACTTAAAATGTTCTAGATTGAAAAATGAAAATAAAAACAACTTTGATATTAAGTAACTTAACAATGGTCATAAAATCAACCAATCAAGTTACAGATGCCGAATTTTTGAGTTTAGTGTCAGCCATCTAATTTCTGAAACTATCTTGCACCATTTTTTATGGTATTTTTTTATTATTTTTTTGTTTAAATTTCTTTTCTCTTTTTTTTGTTTAAATTTCTTTTCTCTTTTTTTTTTGTTTAAATTTCTTTTCTCTTTTTTTTTTTGTTTAAATTTCTTTTCTCTTTTTTTTTTGTTTAAATTTCTTTTCTCTTTTTTTTGTTTAAATTTCTTTTCTCTTTTTTTTGTTTAAATTTCTTTTCTCTTTTTTTTGTTTAAATTTCTTTTCTCTTTTTTTTTGTTTAAATTTCTTTTCTCTTTTTTTTGTTTAAATTTCTTTTCTCTTTTTTTTGTTTAAATTTCTTTTCTCTTTTTTTTTGTTTAAATTTCTTTTCTCTTTTTTTTTGTTTAAATTTCTTTTCTCTTTTTTTTTGTTTAAATTTCTTTTCTCTTTTTTTTTGTTTAAATTTCTTTTCTCTTTTTTTTTGTTTAAATTTCTTTTCTCTTTTTTTTTGTTTAAATTTCTTTTCTCTTTTTTTTTGTTTAAATTTCTTTTCTCTTTTTTTTTGTTTAAATTTCTTTTCTCTTTTTTTTTGTTTAAATTTCTTTTCTCTTTTTTTTTGTTTAAATTTCTTTTCTCTTTTTTTTTGTTTAAATTTCTTTTCTCTTTTTTTTTGTTTAAATTTCTTTTCTCTTTTTTTTGTTTAAATTTCTTTTCTCTTTTTTTTTGTTTAAATTTCTTTTCTCTTTTTTTTTGTTTAAATTTCTTTTCTCTTTTTTTTTGTTTAAATTTCTTTTCTCTTTTTTTTGTTTAAATTTCTTTTCTCTTTTTTTTTGTTTAAATTTCTTTTCTCTTTTTTTTTGTTTAAATTTCTTTTCTCTTTTTTTTTGTTTAAATTTCTTTTCTCTTTTTTTTTGTTTAAATTTCTTTTCTCTTTTTTTTTTGTTTAAATTTCTTTTCTCTTTTTTTTTGTTTAAATTTCTTTTCTCTTTTTTTTTGTTTAAATTTCTTTTCTCTTTTTTTTTGTTTAAATTTCTTTTCTCTTTTTTTTTGTTTAAATTTCTTTTCTCTTTTTTTTTGTTTAAATTTCTTTTCTCTTTTTTTTTGTTTAAATTTCTTTTCTCTTTTTTTTTGTTTAAATTTCTTTTCTCTTTTTTTTTGTTTAAATTTCTTTTCTCTTTTTTTTTGTTTAAATTTCTTTTCTCTTTTTTTTTGTTTAAATTTCTTTTCTCTTTTTTTTTGTTTAAATTTCTTTTCTCTTTTTTTTTGTTTAAATTTCTTTTCTCTTTTTTTTTGTTTAAATTTCTTTTCTCTTTTTTTTTGTTTAAATTTCTTTTCTCTTTTTTTTTGTTTAAATTTCTTTTCTCTTTTTTTTTGTTTAAATTTCTTTTCTCTTTTTTTTTGTTTAAATTTCTTTTCTCTTTTTTTTTGTTTAAATTTCTTTTCTCTTTTTTTTTGTTTAAATTTCTTTTCTCTTTTTTTTTGTTTAAATTTCTTTTCTCTTTTTTTTTGTTTAAATTTCTTTTCTCTTTTTTTTTGTTTAAATTTCTTTTCTCTTTTTTTTTGTTTAAATTTCTTTTCTCTTTTTTTTTGTTTAAATTTCTTTTCTCTTTTTTTTTGTTTAAATTTCTTTTCTCTTTTTTTTTGTTTAAATTTCTTTTCTCTTTTTTTTTGTTTAAATTTCTTTTCTCTTTTTTTTTGTTTAAATTTCTTTTCTCTTTTTTTTTGTTTAAATTTCTTTTCTCTTTTTTTTTGTTTAAATTTCTTTTCTCTTTTTTTTTGTTTAAATTTCTTTTCTCTTTTTTTTTGTTTAAATTTCTTTTCTCTTTTTTTTTGTTTAAATTTCTTTTCTCTTTTTTTTTGTTTAAATTTCTTTTCTCTTTTTTTTTTGTTTAAATTTCTTTTCTTTTCTTTTCTTTTTTTTTTTTTTTTTGTTTAAATTATATACACACACACAAGAAGTTAGCTCAATGTTGTAATGACAGAATAAATTATATAATTCATAATTTCCTGCTCTAGGTCTGGTCAACCACGGCTGTCAGTTTCCGACATGTTATGTATACATTCTTCAAGTGGCCGGCCTTAGATGCGCAATGATCTCGGCATTTTATTCCCACCTTGGCTAATCCTTGATGTTATAATAAGGATACTTAATGAAATATCTTGGAGTTACGTCCCTTGTCAGAAATGAATGGAGAAAATATTGGATTGGCCAACAATTTTGTTTGCTTATTATGTAGAACATTTACTTAATAAACCAAATTAACTTTTTGAACAACCCTCCTTGAGTCTAGCCGCATTGAGACTGAAAAGTTGAAGTGTGATCTTCAAAAGCTGGCCTCCTATCTGGACTTCATTCATGAGAGTAATATTTGCTATCTGGTTCTGTCTACCAGCTTAAAATCACATGACAATGCTTTGACATATAATCTTGATAGCCTTCTTCCAAGAACAGCTGAAAATGTATGATGTTTGGTAGAATCTATAAATCCAGTTTGCTTCTGAAAAAGAAACCTTGACAGTTCATGAGAATGACATTACTCAATTTGATCCAACAAATCCTGTTATGGTGACCTTCTTTGTATGTCACATATATTTTAAGCTGTGCAAATCCGCAACTGGGTAAACAATCTACCTTTGAGTCGATGCTCATTTACAACTAATTCATTGATGTATCATAAAAGGTGCTGAAATCAGCATATATACCATATCTATATTCCTTTTCTTATCTATATAACAGTGCGGTATTTTAAATTCTTTTAAGAACTTTTTAATATGCATTAAAAATTTTTTATTTATCCATTGTGTGTTACATAATTGTTTATAAATATATGGATATTGCTGTTATTAAAATTCAATGAATGTTGTTTTTTTGTGTTTGTTGTTTTTTGTTGTTGTTTTTTGTGTTTGTTGTTGTTTTTTGTGTTTTTTTTGTTTGTTGATTTTTGTGTGTGTTTTTCTCTTTTAAAAAAATTCTAATTTTATGTTTTATAATTTTAATTTCAGATTAAATCTACCTCCAGCAAAGCCCGTGTTGCCTTCTTTGAGGAACTTTGAGCTATCAGCTGCCCCTGGTTGTGTTCTTACTCTTTTTGCCTTGACAGTGCAAAAACGTTCATGTGCTGCCAATTTGGTTGGCTATTTTAAGTTTGAACCAATGTGGTCACTTCCTGCCTGCAAGATGGCCAGTCCTTGACATAACAAGTGCTAGTATTATAGCAAACTAATACTTACCGTGTGTATTTCATGCCTTTTTACCATCAAATTTTATTAAAAAAAAAAAAATCTTTTAAACCTACGGGTTGTTGAGTTAACCCCAATGGCTTGTCATCTTGTCTCTCGGTTATTTACCATGAAGTGTTTCTAGGGTATATTACCACTTGGAAACAGCCACCTCCTCTAAAATTTGTTTTAATATACATGCTAATATAAAGGCCTTTATTTATTGCCATGTGAGTGTCATTCCAAGTTAATGATTCTCAGTATTGTGCAATCTGAATTTTTATTTTAAATGACAAAACTTGGCCAATGACTATTTGCAGAATTCAAAGCATTTAAATACAGAGCCTTTTACATAACCTTAAATTCAAATGGACTTTTTTAATTTGACATTGGATCTTATTTACTACAAATGTCATTTTTAGTGGTTAACGTCTTTCAGTTGCTATCCTTGGTTTTTATTTTTTTTTTAAACAGTGAAATTAATAACAGCAGTCTGACGAAAGAAAATTTGCTTTGCAAAAAAGATTTGAACCAGTATCCCCTTTGCCATCAGGGAAATCCTTCCTGAAACATTGTTGCCAATTTGGCCATGGGACACCATTTGCTTTATCAAGATCATAAAACAAGTAACAAGATTTTGCTTTATCATGATGTTCTACTGTGGCCAAATTGGTAATGGCGGGTTTCAGCGATAGGAGTGGAAAAAGTCATACTGGCTCAATTCCTATTGAGAGGCATGTTTTTCTTAATCTAAGCCTGTTGTTTCACTGTTTAAGAAAAAAAATAGGCAGGTAGCAACTCAAACACGAGTACCCACACATAAACTTCATATATGTTCAACAGTCTTAATGATAAAATTTCACCATTTTTCATATTTTTTAACAAATTAGTTAAAAGCTTTTCTTCCCCCCCTCTCTTTCTTTTTCCCCCCTCTCTTTCTTTTTCCCCCCTCTCTTTCTTTTCCCCCTCTCTTTCTTTTTTCCCCCTCTCTTTCTTTTTTCCCCCTCTCTTTCTTTTTTCCCCCTCTTTCTTTTTTCCCCTTTCTTTTTTCCCCTTCTTTCTTTTTTTCCCCTTCTTTCTTTTTTTCCCCTTTCTACTCCTTTGCCCCTTCCCCCTCCCCCTTTTCTTTTTTCCCCTTTATTCTTTTTTCCCCTTTATTCTTTTTTCCCCTTTATTCTTTTTTCCCCTTTTTTAAACTGATAGAATAGTATTTGTATGTATGTATGGTTTTTGTAATTTTTGATTTTAAGGGAGAAATAGCTGTCTCTTTGTTTAGCCACTTGTCCCTTGTGTGTCACCTCTGGATTTTAGTGGTCTATCTGGAGTTCCCCAATAGGGATCCCACCCAATACTGCATCACAAACTAAATCTAAATTTTCTTCAGTTTATCTAATATATATATTTATCATTTGACCTCCAAGCAAGACAGTAAAGCCACTAAGACACAAGAGGTTACTGAGTGTGAAAGAATTAGAAAACTGAAATATTATTCAGGGGCGAGGACGGTATAATAATTTCTTGAAGGAAAGGAGGCAACAAATATCACTAGGTCAACCAGTTGCTGATCTTCTCAGTGTAGTGGTTTTTCTTTTTGTTGAAACTGCGCACACACAAAGAAATCTGGGAGAGGAAAGCATCAGAACTCTTGAGAATTCACTTCTGCTACAACTGAAGTTGCCTACTGTTTGGTCTTATATCAAAACATAAACAGAGACAGTCCATCACATCAGGATTCCACATCATTGGAGGTTTAAAGATGCTGTCTCTCAGTTTACACCATTATCATTCTGGTCAGTGTCATAGGGATTTCTTTTTTTGTCTTGCCTAGATTTTCTGTAATAATGATAGATTTGGTTATATATTTCATACACTAAAGGTAACATCTATTGTGGGACAGATGGAGTGTTTTACATTATTAAGGGTTGCCGTTGTTGTCTAGCCAATGCATTCTTTAACATTCTTTTCATCCTCAAAACTTAATTTTAATAAGGCCTATTAAAAGTAATTACTGTTCGCTTCCTCTCTCTGGAAATTGTTTTCTTATTCAAACAACTGCTAATAGAACTCTGATTACATTTGGTAATTCTTGTTATAGAATTGATAATCATTTTTTTTTTTTTTTTAACATTGGTTTTATTGAAGTTGTCTGTTTCTCCCAAATGCTGAAAATGTTTCATTCGGCAGTCTCCACTCAGGACAGTCACTTTGCATTTATAGAACTTTTTGTGAACAATGTTTATTCCCACAATTTTTATGAAAAAGGGAAACAATTCTGTAATTAGCAGTTAATTATTTAAAAAGTTATTTCCCTTGTTTTGGGGGGGCGGTTTAGTTTTTTTTTCTTCTCCATCCATCCTTTCAATTGATAAATTAATTAAAAATTATTCAGAAACTTGTGGCCTGATTAAACTAGAAATAGCTTCATTCTTAGACTCTCTATTTTTCTTTTTGAATGTTAGGTTAACAATCAGAAATTTGATTATATTAAATTTGAATATTTTATAGCCAAAATAAGTAGTTATTTTGTAATTTTCATTTGAAATAAATCATATAACCAAAGTTTTTGAATGAAATCAGAGAAATGAGATTTTTAGTACAGCAACCTTTTTTCTTTGCTATTGTCCAGACATTGTATGTAACCAGATTACCTATGTCTGTATGTATGTATGTATATAATGTATCCGAGAGACCCCTACTTCTTTTTAAGACACTCTTGAGAGTGAAGGGCCACTGAGACATCCTTGTATGAGGGGGAAACTCGTATATAAAACCCAAGCATACTTGATCTTCGGTTGTTAGAACCTTTGTTGTACCACTGGTGCTATGGCCACTTGTGCTGAAATGTGGGTTTAATACTGTACGCTGTTCTATCCACTCAAAAGTATATTTGTGTATTATAATTTCTATTAAAAAAAAAAACAACTTCATACAGGAACCTCTTGTACTCTTTGTGATGGAAATCATCCCTGAAAAGTTTGTTTGCATATTGAATCCTGGGGTCGTCTTACTTGGTCATGAGTTGACTTCCACCGTGTGTGTGTGTGTGTGGGGGGGGGCAATGTAGGCCAATGAAATGCATTCAAGAGACAAAAACAACAATGATGATGATAATAATCCTATTATAATTGTGCTTGTCCCTTCCTTTGTTAGTTAGCATGACCATTATGCCCTGTCAATGCATGAATAATAGACTTTTCTGCGTTTTGAGTGCGTGGAAAGATGGAAAGGGATACTACTTGGTTTCATTGAGAAAAAGAGAGAGAGAGAAGATAGAAGTGGAGACAGAAAATTAGACTAAGCTGATAAGAACAGAGACTTCACTTTGATCTCGGCCAAAAGGCTGAGAGTGATGGCAACCGATAAAAGTGCAATTTTCCAGATGACTGTCAGAAAACAAGTAAGGCAATCGCCACAAATCCATAAATAACATCGTCTGCTGAATTATTTTTTAAATTATTATCAAGAGAAATGTTTGTAGGATGAGGATTTGGCCAGAAAGAAATAAGGGGAGATAAGTGTTTAATGCCTCCTGCCAATACCTCACAAATAATGGACTATTCCATTTTGATTGTGGGTAAAAGACACTACTTGATTTCAACAGGAGAAGGAATGAATGTAATAAAGAAGAGAAGATATAAATGTTTAACAGATGTTTCAGGGAAATGGAAAAAGTTGTTAATTTCAAATCTCTTTTCATTTGTACCCACTTCTTAAAATAACGACCAGCATTCATATTTATGATTGTTATTGCAATATTTTGTTAAAGTTATAAAGCTCAAATATTTAACGATGCGATAACGGAATTTCTCCAGATATTGTATTGCCGTGTCATGTTGTTTCATTTGTACCCACTTCTTAAAATAATGACCAGCATTCATATTTATGATTGTTATTGCAATATTTTATTAAAATTAAACTCAAATAGATGACGATGTTATAGGGGAATTTCTGCAGATTTTTTTATTGTTGCAGAACTTGCCATGATCTTATTCAATCATTAACTTAAAAATTAAGATTCATGAGAGAATTTAAATTGGAAAGCCATGAAATTTTAACAGGTCTTTCTAGTGATAAGATAATATTTTTATTGTTCGACTAAATGGATGTTTGATGAGAAAAGAAGCTAAAAATCTGAATTTTTGCCTGTGTTCTTTCTCAACAAGAAAAAAAAAATGTTTGACTACATTTTTTTTTTTTTTTTTTGTGTATGTGTTATAAATCTCATGGTTTTGGGCTAGCTGTTAGGATTTAGGCATACTCAATAAATTAACTTCCAATAAAAAGTCAGCTGTAATTCCTAATTGTGGCAAGCAAACAGCCAAAAACTATTAGATTCCATCAATAATATGCATAAAAAACTCCCCCCCACAAGAAACCGCCTTCCGTTGGTGAGATGTAAGTTCCACTTGAGAAGTTTCTTCCCACAAACCACTGTTTTCTGAAACCAAGGATGCTTCCATGATCACTACAAACTTAACCTGTTCTAGTCTAGGGTTAACTGTTATCTTCTCCACTTATCCCCATAAACTTAACTTCTTACTCTTTAACCCTCTACCACGAGTGGCTCTTGGGCCTTGTACTGGGGGAACATCATTGTTAAAGAAAAGAAAAAACATTTTTGTAGAATGTTGTCAAATCCTTCTTCGACAATGGATATGCATCCCCTACCACCAATGTCACATTAAATAAGATTTGATGACGCTCTGGAACATGTCACACCCCTCAGGAAAACCAACAATTACACGTTTGGTGGTGAGTTGTGGAGAAAGATAAACCTTAAATGAATCTAAACAGCACCAAAAATGACAAACTGATTAAAATCACCTGTTGAACAAAATACAGACAAGTGCCTTGAAAATATTTACCAAAAAATTTTTTTTATTTTTAATCTAATATTCTAGCAAAAAAAAAAAAAAAAAAAAAAGAAAATGAAGTCTCATTCCTATTCTGAGCTACTGTTTGAAAAGTGCCCCCCCCCATTCAAGAGCAGTGTTTTAATTCAGGTCGAGTTTTTTTTTTTTTATGTTCACTTATATGCAAACACCCTTTGGAAAGGTATGAATCTCTTTTCCTCACCCCCTCATCTTTGAGTTAAAAATAAATCATTATTGCAAAAAAAAGATATATATATATATATTCATTCCTACAATCCCTCATGCCAAAAAAGAAAATATTTTGCTATTAAATAATTCTCAAATAAGCCAAAAAGAAACCGCAATCAATCTGTCTCTTGATGTTAGTAATTGAAAACCAGCTTTGAAATTAAACAAATCTTTCTTTTTTATATAATGTTATCAGAAAAAAATATAGGGCAAAATTTAAAATGGTGTGTCAAAAGGACAGTTTTTCCCTTGACGCTGTTGCTATTTTGTACTATCTTCACTTCCCTAGCAATGTTTATTGTTTTAAAAAGCAATGATTAGATTTTCATAGAAACCAAACATATGCAAGGGAATTTATACATTTTCTTTGTTCTTTGAGAATTGACAACAAAAATATTAAATACTATTTATTTATTCGATTGTTTATTTGCAAGAAAGATTTCATCTTTACAGCTTTCTAAAAATACAAACCAACTAATACAACACAATGTTTATCATTTGCCAATTTATAAAGAAGTGAATATGAAGCAATTTTTTATTCATAAATTTATAAAAATTAATTAAATCATAAAAATGTCAACCAGCTATAATGAAGTCTTTATTATTTCCCATTCTATAATGAAGTTTGTTATTTTCCCATTCTATAATGAAGTTTGTTATTTTCGAATTCTGTAATGAAGTCTTTATTTTCGAATTCTGTAGATCAGTGTAAATTTCTGCGTCAGGTTTTAGGTTATTTGTTTTGTATTAATTAAATCTAATATATATATATATATATATATATAAAGTTGTAACAAATTTTGTATTAAGTTTAAATAAATTCTTTTCAATTGTCTTTATTGGGTTGATGGGTAGTATTGTGTTTAATTTTAGCAAGATTGACTTATTTTTATAATTTTATGAATTTGGTGAGCTTTATGATAAGCATTACATATATGAAATAATCAAGATATTGGAAGATTTCTGGGGTGAGTTATTATTTATTATATCCTCACCTTTGATGTTGTTATCACAACATTTCGATCATTTGATCTTCATCAGGTGCATGTCAGTTCAAGTAACCTTGAGAGAATTTCTAACTGAACCCTTTATTTAATCTACAAGAGCTTTTCATGGTTTCTTGCTTCTCAGTCAACTATGATCTTTAAAAGCTTAAATGCAATTTTAATCGTTATCTTTTATGTTTGTAATTCCTCTTTTATTGTTATTGCTCCTTAATAGTTTTTTTTGTCAAATTTTCTAATACTCAGTAACCCCTTGTGTTTTAGTGGCTTTATTGCCGTACTTGGGGTGAAATGGTTAAAAGTTGTTGTCTTTCTGCTGCCCATATTAAGGGATATCTTGGTTGTTTTATTTTGTACTGCTCAGTTATTGCTTGTCTTGTTTCCACTGGGTTAAGTGTCATAGCTGAACCAGGGATTGAACTCTCAGTTATAATGTCATCAAATTCACAAACCATAAGAGTGCAATGATTGAAACATTGTGACATTAACAACATTGAAAGTATTTTCAATATATTTCTCTTCATCATGTAAATATTGAGGGCTGCAAATTCTCAGTGCTCAGAAATAGAAGCTGATAATTATTTTGAATTTTGTTGTATGAATAGAAGTTTGGGATAATCTCATGGCAGGATTTATTGATTACTTCTTTTTTTTTTTTTAATTTGACAAACTTAAACCTGCGTTATTATTTTAACTAATGTCACTCTTTGGTGATGTTTGTTGTTTTAAAAAGTGACGATTAGAATTGTAATAAAAACTAAACCTATGAAAGCGATTTTATATATTTTTTTTATTCTTGAGAATTGATAATGAAAATAATAAACACTATTTATTTATTATCTTGCTCATTGGAATGGTTAACAAAACATCAACTAATTGTCAATAGATTACAAATTTATAAAATTGTAAATAATGAGTTCTTTATAGTTGGTTCACATATTTTAATAGTTTAAATGTTTATAAATTTATGAATAAAAATTGTTTTATATTTATTTCTTTATAAAATGGTAAATGGTAAATATTGCATAGCATTATTTTTAATTGTAATAGTTTTTAGAATGTTGTAAATATAAAATTTTTCTTATAAATAAATAGTGTTTAAATGTTGCAAATTCTCAAGAACAAAAAAGTGTATAAATTCACTTTCATCATAAGTATAGGCTTTATTATAATTCTAATTATATATTGCTGAGGGGTGAAGGTAGTTAAAATAATAATGGCGTCAAGGGAAAAAAAAATACTTTTGACACTGCATTTTTTTGTGAGCTGAAGGTCCAAGTTTGCCAAAATTTCTCATGTTGCTAAAGAAATTTTAATTTCTTTTCGCCATTGAATTAATGTTATTTCTAATTGGATTTAAAATTGTTTAATTTGCTTTTTATAATATAGACTAAAAGCATATTTGAAATTGATACTCAAGGTTAATTCCCTTGCCTTTAACTTTCTCACAAGTAGAAAAAAAAAATTTAATTTTGAACAGAATTTTATTAAAAACCAAGATACTGGAATGATTACAGCTTTTCTTTTTTTCTAAATGTTATTTTGTCCTAATATTTATAAAAAAAAAAAAATGTCTGGTTATATTTTTGAAGATTGATTTTTCCAGCTTGATTGGCAAATTTAATTCGTATGCATACAGACTTTAATGTAAGGAGCTACAGCACAAAATCAATGTGTTTTTTATTGTTGTATACACATTTTTGTTAGATAATGGACAAATCAATGATATGGTGGGGGAGAAAATATTTACATTTTTTATTTTGGGGGGGGGGGGACTTCAGAGTTTCTTTTTGATGGTGTCAGCCTTATATCAGAAGGGCAAAAAATTGGAG
The DNA here is from genome assembly GCA_964036315.1 of Acanthosepion esculentum. Lineage (NCBI taxonomy): Eukaryota > Metazoa > Mollusca > Cephalopoda > Sepiida > Sepiidae > Acanthosepion > Acanthosepion esculentum. The sequence goes on along the minus strand of OZ038517.1, from coordinate 53,980,437 downwards.
AGAAATATAACAAATGCTGATTACAGTTCAGTTTATGCTGAGGGAGCAAACGACTCTTACGAATTTTAGATTGAAGTTTTAGATGTCTAACTTAGCTAATCTGATCCTGCTTTTTATGGTTTTATTTTTTTGAATTTTTGAAAAAAAAAAAAAAATTTTTAATATTTTCTTTTTCTTTTTTTAAAATTTTTTTAACTAATTTTGTACTTGTCACTTAAGTAGCAAAATCAATTTTAAAATTTAAATTGTTTATCCATTTAAAATGCTACATTCATTAGAAAAGATAATCCATTTAAATACAAAAGGTGTCATAGAAATGACTTCAAAACCCAATACAGTTTGCTCTGTACTCTTTCTCTCCCCCCTCTCTCTCTTTATCCCTCTCTCTCTCTTTATCCCTCTCTCTCTCTCTCTCTTTATCCCTCTCTCTCTCTCTCTATCCCTCTCTCTCTCTCTATCCCTCTCTCTCTCTCTCTTTATCCCTCTCTCTCTCTCTCTTTATCCCTCTCTCTCTTTATCCCTCTCTCTCTTTATCCCTCTCTCTCTTTATCCCTCTCTCTCTTTATCCCTCTCTCTCTCTTTATCCCTCTCTCTCTCTTTATCCCTCTCTCTCTTTATCCCTCTCTCTCTCTCTTTATCCCTCTCTCTCTCTCTTTATCCCTATCTCTCTCTCTTTATCCCTCTCTCTCTCTCTCTCTCTCTATCCCTCTCTCTCTCTCTCTCTCTATCCCTCTCTCTCTCTCTCTCTATCCCTCTCTCTCTCTCTCTATCCCTCTCTCTCTCTCTTTATCTCTCTTTCTCTTTATCCCTCTCTCTCTTTATCCCTCTCTCTCTTTATCTCTCTCTTTATCCCTCTCTCTCTCTTTATCCCTCTCTCTCTCTTTATCCCTCTCTCTCTCTTTATCCCTCTCTCTCTTTTCCCTTCCTCTTCTACTGCACCACTATATTTCCCTTTCTCTCAAGCTAAAGCTTACATGATAGATTTTATCTGTATCTATAAAAAAAAAAAAAAAAACATAAATTTTGTATTCGTCCATCAAAATTGATAAAGAAATGTGTTTAACAAACAGCTTTTAGCTATCATATAATGCCAAAAATTGACTCAAATATTTTTTTAGTTTTCACAATTCCATCCTAAACTATTTCTTTGAATCTTTGGCCAAATTTCCTTGATCTTTCTCTGTATATAATTTTCGAGTGCAAGGAACTGCCTTTTCTATATTTCTGCAGATGTTTTGTGTTGAGTGCCATCTGTCTGTATACCTGTTGTGGAACTGAGATGAGTGTGTAGCTTATCTTTTGTCATGGGGATAGAAGCAACTATCTTGACTTATGTCACATCTTTTCATACACACTAGTGGACTTATTTATATAATGTTTGTGTTTAGTCTATAAGCTTATTTTTTTAAAATAATTTTGGCAAATTACTGTTTTATAAAATGCTCTCTATCTCTCTATCTATCTATCTATCTCTCTATCTATCTATCTATCTCTCTATCTATCTATCTATCTATCTATCTATCTATCTATCTATCTATCTATCTATCTATCTATATATCTATATATATATCTATATATATATATATATATATAAAAAGGAACATATAAGAAACGTTTATGAATTTAACACATTTCACTTTTATTAAAACTTCATCAGAAAAAAACTAAATATGGAGAAGAGAAAAAAATGTTATTTTTGCGACTTGCTTTTCATTAGTTAAGTAGAACACACGTGTATTTGTCTTGTTCAGCAGTGTGTTTGCTTGTGTGTAATGTTTACTGAACAAGACGAATACACATGATGTCAACTTAACTAATGAAAAATAAAATTAACCCAATTAGTTTTTTTTTCCTCCTGTATTATGGATTTAATTTTTCTAATGAAGCTTTAATAAAAGCGAAACATTTCAAAATTCATAAATATTTCCTATTTTGTTCCTCATTCTGTTGGATTCTAATTCATGTTTGATCCCTATTCCAACTTATATATATATATATATATATATATATATATATATATATCTTAAATGTTATTTTTAGTGGATACTCATATTTGAGTAGATGCTCTGTTTATTTATTTCTGTTTTGAATATTTGAGAAATCTTAAAGAAAAAATAAATGTTCTGGTCATCAGCGGGACCCTTTGTGGCCAAGTTAGTCTAAAACAAATTCGATGTAATGACTGTTTCTCCTGCTAAGATGGATGCAGTTTTGTATCCCACCTGAGTCTGTATATAAGGTATATTAATAAATAATCTGCATACAATAAATACTTGTCAGATGCACTTTCTACTTATCACCATTATTCGTAAAAACCTGTACTTAAATAATAGAAGATTGCAACATTTGCGGGTGTTGTATTCCTAGGATTGCACATTCGCTTGCAACATTCACCACATTTGATACAATGCACAAATACGAACAGTTTTTAATACTCAAATTGCACTCACAAATTAAACACACAGACACGCAGATGCCATGAGGTAAACATGGGATACCTAAAAAATTGATATACGCATACATGCTAGAAATAAATATGCTATAAAATAAACACATGGCATGTAGCCAACCAATGAAAACAAAGCATAGAATTTAAAAATTGAAAACCACTCCACATAATTCCATTTTTGAAAAATTTCTGTTAAAGCTAAATAATGAAACACATTAATGAAAATTTAAAGATTTTCCTGCTTGTTCCTTATTTAATTATTTTGTCTCTATCTCTCTCTCTCTTTTTATTTATATATATTTATATTTATATATATATATATATATATATATATATATATATGTAATGTTGCCGCCACTGCCTTTGACTGTTAACTTCAATGTCCATTATTATATTTATAAATGCTCTATTCCTTTAACCCATAAATATGGCATATCTTAAAACGTGCTTTAGACTGTCTTTGCAATGATGAAGCAAAGTTAAATAGTGCCTTATAAATGCAAATCTTTCATAGATTCTACTCAATTTTTTATAAGAAATCTTACTAAAGGAGAGTGCATATCTTTTTCTATAAGATTTCTTGAATATTCAGCCCATTTGACGAAAATAAATAAGCTCTTTAATAAATAAACGGAGCTTCTATTCAAATATGGATGAAAATAACATTCAAGTAATAAAATCTGTCAGATTAATAAGTAAAAATCCATCCCATTCTTTAGAAATTGCTTTGTTTACTTTAGGATACCAAACTGAGCTGATATCAATATTTTGAGAGTCTGAGAAATATTTGTGTTTATAAGGTGTGTGTGTCCGTGTCCCCCTGTTGGAGATTTCTGTCATTTGCTGTTGAACTATGGAAATGCTGAGTGGTTAGAATGTTAGCATTCTGACGACGAGACCCAGGTTCAAATCCACCATAGTGAATTTTTTGAGGAGATGACTTGCTGATAATATTGGCCTGGGATGACAAGCTCATCAAGCAGCACCATTGGGAAGTGCATGAAAACCACACCCTGTGTTGACCCAATCTCCTTGTGAGTGAAATTGGGTATGCAAAACTATTCAGAAACCATTATTGATGGTAGTGTGAGCACAAAGTCACCTTGTTCAAACGGATTATGCATTCTCTCTCAGTAACTTTATTACTCATCATAGTTGTAGCATAAACCACAGGTGCACTCTGTGGGTGTTGAACAAACACAAATGTGCCTGAGCAAGTATCTGCAGCAGGGATTAGGTAACCATTCTCGCAAGCAGGCATACTCTGATATGAGCAGTTGACCATACATATGGAAATGCAATGATTGAAATTCCTATCATGCACAGTAAGGGCTTTTCCACTGTAGTTAGTTTTTTTCACTGCAAGCAGGGCCGGGTTTATGGTTAACAGAATTTTGTGGCCTGGTCAATGCGTGCGTTGCCACCACCATTCACCTGTGTCTAAAAAGAAAAATATATATTTTTAGATGTTTTTTTTTTTTTTTTTTGGTGTAAAACCTGAAACACTTCAACTGAAATTTTTAATGATTTTGGAACTCGTCCAATTTATTTCATTAGCAATTTCATATTTTTTTATCTGAACTTTACACCTGAGAGAAATGTTATCTAGAATGAAGAGTCAGTATTAAAATGAAATTCTAGGATTCAAATTCACTAGCAAGGCATCCTATAAAACAAAGATGATGGAAAAGGAAAATTCTGACGCTACATCAGAAATTTATATTTATATAAAAAGATGCATCAAAATCTAAAGGGGTCCCATCAAATTTAAAAGACTCACCCCAACTAGATGGGCCCAAATATTCTAAATTATTTCAAATTCAAACGTACCCCCATTAAATCTGAAAATAAGCAAATCTCTTCTGTTCTTGTATCTTCATTTTAGTTTTATCAGGGGTTCTTCTAGTCTTGGGCCACAATGCGCTGCAACCCCTATTAGGCCACTGGCACTGACTGCAAGGTTAGCTCTAATCCAAGGGTTTTGTTTTTTTAATTTCAAATAAAAAAAAAAAATAAACAAATTCTGCCAAAAGGAGAAAGTGCATGCTTTGTACACACGACAGTTTAATTTAGAAAAGATTTTTACTTGGAAAAAAACAAAAAAACAAAAACATTTCTAGTCTTGTTCATTTCTTTGCAGGTTCCCCCACCCCCAAGCTCAAGAAATTGTTGAAAGGGTCGGAACCCAGGGAAATGCATCTGAACATATTTGGCTTGGAGTTTCAAGCTACTGATTTAATTACAGGAAACCCTCAATTAACCAGGTTAATGTGTCCCTGAAAAAAAGAGTCACACTAATTGTAAATCTCATTAAACATCAGGAAAGAAAAAGATAAATCAATTTTGAAATAATAATTCATCGCAGATTTCAATTTTGAAAGAAAATTAAAAATGACTGTTTTAAGGCAATTTTTGATTCCATAATAGCAAAGGCTAATAAAATTATCAGTTTTATTGAAAAAAAAAAAAACCCATCTAATTTATATTGGTATAATTATTATTATTATTATTATTATTATTATTATCTCCCAATATGGATGTACAGCTGCTTCCACATTGTGCAAAATTTGGTCAAAGTATCAGTTGGCTTCGACATATTACTGTTTTAGCTGTTCAAAAAAAACCCTCAAATTCCTTTTGAAAAATTGTTTTCATGGGTAAATGCCAATAGTGAGATTATCTGTTTCCAAATTGGGGAAACTTTAGGCTAAACAGCTACTATTATTTCCTGTTGAAATTTATAAAATCTTTCTCTAAACCCTTTAGCATTCAACACCCTCAAACCTGCCCTGTAAATAATGGCTCTCAAAATCTCACTGTTTGCATGACTTCCTGTATTTGCAATGATGTCATCATATATTATGGCAGTGTACACACAGGGTGGCTGATGGTGGATCGAACATTAAGAGCTGCTATTTACAGGGTGTGTTTGGTCAGGTTGAACGCTGAAGGCTTAAAACAGTTTTTTAGGAAAATACAAGGGTTTGCTGAAAAGTTTATAGGCTGACCAAGACATAGATGCAAGGTGGCCAGCTGTTGTGTGTCTTTTAGTCTATCAACTCGTGTGCCTACTTGCATTTATATCTTGGTCAGCTGACCCTCGTAGACGGTTATTTCTGTTTCCAGTATTGGTGGAAGTTTCCTTCCACACCTTTTGTTTAAGGTTGTGTGGAAGGTCAGCAGGATTATTTCATTATTTTCCTTTCTAGTCATGTCTTAATATTTTTGTGGTTGCAGTTTGAAGTGTTCAAGTGATGTGGTTTTTGTTATTTGGTAAAGTTCTGTGTGGCTTATGGCCATATCATGTTGAAACCACTGAAGTTAAGCAATGTTGAAACTGGTTAGTACCTTAATGGGTGACTGCTTGGAAATACCAGGTGCTGTAAGCTTGGATGTGTAGATACATGGATAACAATTCAGAATTGGAAATTGGAGTGCAGTTCTGATTCCAGTTGGGTTTGTTATATTCAAATACCCTTGGGAAAGGTATGAAACCACCACTTCTCTGCTTCTCCCCAGCTTTGGATTAATTAGTAGGACTTTTATTACTAAATCACTTATCTCTACAAAGAAAAAGAATTCTTAGAATCTAAAAGTATTTTTTGGCTTTAAATAATCTGCAATGGGTTCATAAGTTGTAGAAGACAAATCAATCAATCAATCAATGAAATACTGATTAGCGACACAGGCATGTCTTTTAGATTTATTTACATTCTCTGGAATATATATGTATAGAAACTGATGTGACCAGAAAGTGAGGGATCAGTTTATATCGTGATTGTAATATAGAATTGATCCCCCACTTTATATACACAAATTCTTTTGATAAGTTGTAGAAAAAAAAAAAAACTGATTAACTCCAGACCTATCTTAGATTTATTTACATTTTTCTTGGACATAACCGTAAAGAAACTACCGTGGCCATAAAGAGTGAGATTAGTTTATATATTGATTGTAATATAGAACTGATCACTCACTTTATATCCACATCATAATTTTTTGATTGTTTATCAAATTCTGATTAGGTATGAATCCACCTCTTCTGCCCCCCCCCCCCCCCCATGTGAATTAAACTAAACCATTATTATCTCTTCCTCCCCCCCCCCCTGGCAAAAAAAAAAAATGTTTATAATCTAAAAATATTTTCTGGCTTTAAATAAACTGCAAACAGTTGATAACTCATAAAAATCGAATCAATCTATCACAGCCCTTTGTGGTTGACTTTTCTTTTTTTTTTTTCTTTTTTTTTTTTACACCGGAAGTAAATGAAGTACAATGAACAAAAAAAATAATTTTTTTTTATTCTATCACAAGCTAAATTATTTTCAGTTAGTCTCCAATCAAATTTCCTGGTATGCTTTCGGAATCATGTTAATTGGAGGTTTCCTGCATTTTATACAGCAAATAAAAATGCCCGTGAGGCATCTTGTATATATTGACAAATGTCATCACAGTTTTATATAAAGAAATTTGTAAAATTGAATTTTTAGATTTTTTTTTTTTTTTTTTCTGTACCTAGTTTGCGAGCCCTTCAAATTATGAAAGCCATAAGGGTTCACTGACCCCCCAAATTCAGGCTCTTTGGAGTTATTTAAAAAAAAAAAAAAAAAAATTTGTTTTAATTTTGTTTCTATTGAACTTAGAAAATTTTTTTAACAGTCTCTGTAAATAACAATTTACGTTCACTCTGTTTATAGTGTTATAAAACTTTTTCACTCTTCATTTGGCTGTGAGTTTGTTCTTTTTTATTTTCTGAATTCGTTCTTTTGACTGTGTTTTTAAAATGTAATCCACAGATGGCACAGTACTGATAGCAGACACTGAAAAGAAATTGCAAAATCTCCTACAGAAGGTAGCGAAGGAGAGTGAGAAGAAGGGACTGAGTGTAAATTACAAGAATGAAGAATGCATGGTCAGCAGTAAAAAGATGAGCCCGAAATGTGATTTACAGGGCACACTAAAATCAAGCATGTGCAGAATTTTAAATATTTGGGAAGTGTTTTGACGGAGGATGATAGGTGCAACGCTGAGATCCGAAGACGGATTGGGATGGCCAAGGATGCATTCCAAAAGTTGGGCAGAGTATTGCGAGACAAGAGGATTTCTTTGGGGACAAAGAAAAGAGTACTGAGCTGCTACCTGACATCTGTCCCCCTATACGGCAGTGAATATTGGACGGTCTCCTCAAAGAGGAAGAGACTTGAGGCAGTGGAGATGTGGTTCTACAGAAGGATGCTGAGGATATCATGGACTGAGTGTGTGAGCAACGATGAGGTCTTTGAGAGGATGCGAACAAGGAGGAAGCTTATACTTAGCATAAGGAAGAGGCGGATGAAATTCATGGGACACGTAATGAGAAAGGAGGGACCGGAGAATCTGATACTCACAGGTTGAATAGAGGAGAAAAAGAGATGAAGGGAAGCATCGCATGACATACCTGGCGAGCTTAAGCAAGTGGATAATAGAATGTGGTCTGGGGGTGTTATTGAGAGCTACAAGAGACAGGAGGAAGTGGAGAGCCATGATCACCTACGTCCTGAAAGGATACGGCACATAAAACATAATCTAGTAGTTTCACCTGTGATTAGGTGCCGTGCTTTCAACGTTTACTCGGCCTCACGTTCACACTGGACCTTAAGTGGAACTCATCTATACAATCCATTGCTAAAGATGCTGGAAAAATGATCGGCTCATTCTGTAGTATGTGACTCACACCAGACTGTTTGAGAAGACAGCTGCATCAGCGGCTTAATCTGAAAGATGACCTTCTAGTCACTTAAGTGCAGATCAGAATGTCAGTAGCTGTCTCTGATATGTAAACTGGCAGTTGACCCAGCTGCACTTAGGATTGTGCATATATGGGACAACTGATGACAAGATGGCATAGATGCACCCACCCAAGAGGAGAAAAGGGAAAGTCTTGGAAAAGAAACCTTTGTACAGGGAAAACACTCAGGGCTAAACACATACTCGTCAATAATAATTGTCAAAGTCCGGAATTGTTTTGGTTTGTTTAATGGCATATCAACTCCTTATGGGTCATTTAATGCTGAAATTTTCTTTTCTTGGGAGCTTTTTTTATTTTTTCTTTCTCAAATAATGTACTGCTGGTAATTTTCTATTCATTTACTATGAAAATGTATTGCTGGTAAGTTTTATGATGTATTTTTGTTTTCATTTTTTGACCTCATTGGGCTACCACACTGGGTCAAAAGAAAATTCAGTATGAGGGAAAAAGAAAATTCTGGAATTTTTATTTTTATTTTTGTGTAGTTTGTTTTTCATTCATTAAGCAGACCTTATTTAATAAATGACACCCCAAGAAAATAATCTATTATGTAGAAAAACTTGCAAGGAATCCTGATATTTTTCCATCAATAAACACGTCAAGCACACTTTAGTATATCACCAAATTTTATAAAATCCATGCTTAAAGAATCTAAGATCGGACTACCCACAACCACAATTGGTGTAACCTAATTCCCCCAATCAACATATAGACAGGCAGAAATAAAAAAAATGCCGACTAGATTCATACATTATAAACCAAATTCCACATAGACCAACTAAAATTGTTACACTATCCAACAAAACAATACAAGTGAGGTCAGCTTAACCAATGAAAGACAAACACAAAACTAAATACCAGAACTTTCTCTTCCATATTTCATTTCTGATGAGTTAATAAAACTGAAACGTGTTAAATTTATAAACGTTTACTCTTTGTTTCTTATCACATGCCTATATATATATATATATATATATATGAAAACTTTCATGACTGTTTTCCCAAATTAATAATTTATAACTGTTGGGATTATGTCTATATTTCTGAGATGAGGTATTATGTACAGTATTTACATTAGTCAGACTATTGTCCTCATCTTTGTCACAACGTTTCGGCCTTCTTCAGGTGGTTGGAATTTCGAACTGAACCCTTTATTTCGATCACTGGGGTAGACTGTTCTAGTTCCACGTGCCATGTTTGATGGATGTCAGTTATCTCCTGCTAATTTTTCCCTCTGAAAGTTCTCCACTGCCTTAACCGGGTATTGAACTCACACTCTTTGGGTCTGTCACTGGATCTAACCAACGCCTTTATCCACTGTGCCATGTGTCCGGTTAAGGCAGTGGAGAACTTTCAGAGGGAAAATTAGCAGGAGATAACTGATAACTGACATCCATCAAACATGGCTCGTGGAACTAGAACAGTCTACCCCAGTGAGCGAAATAAAGGGTTCAGTTCGAAATTCCAACCACCTGAAGAAGGCCGGAGCGTACAACGGCCGAAACGTTGTGACAAATATGGCGACAAAGATGAGGACAATAGTCCGACTAATGTAAATACTGTCAGGATTATATATCCAAATTTGTAACATAATTACAAGGCATGTGTAAAGATTCAATTTTGCAACATCACATCTTTAAAAACACAAGACATACAAATGGCACGTTGGTAGCAGGCATAGAAAGGGACCTATAACAAATCCTACAGAAAGTAGTGGAGGAAAGCGAGAAGAAAGGACGAAACATCAATTGTAATAAGACTGCATCATTGTTAGCAAAAGGGACAACCCAGCATGCAAATTACAAATTGGAGATAGCAAAATCAAACAACTCCAGCAATTTAAATATCTGGGAAGTGTTTTAACAGAGGGCGGAAAGTGAGAAACTGAAATTAGAAGGCGAATTAGAATAGTCAAAGATGCCTTCCCAAAGCATATCCTTCTGATGACCATTTCAACGCAAAACTTTCGTTGGTCAAACAGATGTATCATTTGAACTTAATTTATTGAAATACTAGCTTGAAAGTCACAATGTGCGCACTTTTAAACTAATTCCTCTGGCCCAAAACTAAAAGGACCTCTGGTCCAGCTTAGAAAACAGTAATGATAATTTTGAAGAAATTGAATTTTTCAACTTACTTCAAAGAACTTCAAAACCTCACTTAAACTCTGATTTGGGCTGAAATTCCAATTCAGGCCCAAACTTAAGTTCTTCAATGCACAAACTCCGTGGAACCTCAACTGAGTTGAGTTCTTCAGATCACAAATTCTGTAGAACTTCCAGACCTCACGTCATGAAACCTCTCATTGTAACTGATTCCTTGGCATTTGGAAGAAATAATATTGATTTCCTCAATTCACAAAGTTTTGGAGATATTTTAAACTGAATTTAAAAGAAAAAGCTTTAAATTCAGAATGTTTTTGTGTTACTTTAAGCTCAATATAAGCATTTTTAAAATCATTAATTTTTTTTCCAGTTATTTTAAAATTTGAATTTTTAACTGTTCCTTCCTCTTCCGGACACAAATCTCAATGCTGGATGTTCAAGCCCCAGAGGAAGGGTAGATTTTCAATTCCGGGATCCGGCCATAGTTAGAAGGATTTCAGACAAATGGACGGGTAGACAGAATTTGCCGTTTATTGATTTAGAAGAATATAGCCCTAGTTATTTATTGCGATTTTTGGCAGAAGTTTGCTAACCTTAAAGAAAAACGTAGATTTCTCTTAATTTTTATGTATTTTCAAAGTTGTATTAATAATTATTACTTACATAACTATTATTATTAATAATAACGCCTAGATGCCGCCCATCGGGCATACTTTAAGCTCGCCCTGCAGAGGGCTTTCGGGCCTTCGACTTTTTACCTTCAACATCCTATGTACATAAAAGTTATAAGAATGTAGAAATAAAATTATTTCACCTTTATTCGACACTTTAATTCGGCATAATCTTTCTTCGTATACGCAACCGATATCCGTAGTTTGTTTACATTTATTTTGTACGCGATTTTTATTTTCTATTAAAATCACCCTTCTTTAAGAGCCCTTCACATAAAGCCACTCTTAAAAGACATTAGGGAACCGAACTATGTAATATTTCGACTATGTCACAGTACTCGTGCTAGAGAAATTAAAGAAATACATATGAGCAACATACCATCCCCCGCTTAAGTTTTAATTACAGTTTAATTAAAAAATTGCAATTCCGACTAAATGCGAAATTAAAGCTAAACCTTTCACTCTGTTCAATATTTAAATTTAACTTTAAATGAGTTATTTATTTAAATTTCAATTACGTGTAACCTGTAGTTACACGTAATTGAAATTTAAATAAATAACTCATTTAAGTTATAACTATTTAGTTATTACCTGTTACTTCAGGTTGTTTATGATTCGACGAGATCGAAAAACGGACGGAGGACGGACACACGTACACTACGCTTTATTTATATACAGTGTAACCCGGATATAAGAGAGATTTTATCTGGTCCCAAATTAGAGCCATACTTACCTAAACAAAATAGACCAAATCCGGGTATAAGAGACTCCTTCTCCGGTCCCGGCAACTCTCTTATATCCGGGTTACACTGTAGAAGATATTTGCTATTTGGTTTAAATATGACCATTATTTTGTTGAATTATATAAGATGATTTTAGAAGTAAGATTCTATGCATAGGGTTAATTGGATAGATAAAAAAAAAAAAACAGTAAATAAAAATCTTATATTATTAAAAAAAATATAACGAATTCCTTTTGAAAATTATTAATATTGTCCCTCAAACTTGCACGTGACCGCAAGTGGAGCTCGTCCATACAATCTATTGCTAAGGATGTAAGTAAAATGGTCAGCTCCTTGTACTGATCCAGTAAATATCTGTCGCCTTCTGCTATTCTGTAACTTTACAAGAGCCAGATCAGGCCAAAAGTGGAGTATCTGGGCGGGAGATGCCCAGACCCCACTCTCCAGCCTTGATAGCGTCAAGCGTCTCCGAGCCCCCTTGTGGATGATGAATTATTCTCTACGCTTCAACCTCTGTCTCACAGGCGAAATGTGGCAATCCTCTCACTGCTCTATCGCTGCCACCACGGAAAGTGCTCGGACGAACTACATTTCCTGGCTCCGCCAGTTCACACATTCACGGCAAGGACATGCCATGCCACTTACATAGTAGCAAACCACCCACATTCCCTCCATATTCCATCGGTGAGAATTAAGTTCCACCCGAGCAGCTTCTTTTCGCGGACCACTGCTCTGTGGAACCCATTCCCAAGAGGATGTTTCCCCAAATTCTACAATCTTAACCTGTTCAAGTCTAGAGTTAACTGTTATCTTCTCTTCCTATCGATCTATTAACGTAATCCTCTACCTCGAGTGAACCTTACTGTCAAATAAAAAAAGAAGATTTTCTTTCTAGCCTTGAAACCTGAAGGCTATAAACCAATTGACTATATCCCATTTGAGTATGTACACAGTTTCAGGTTTTTTTCTATCTTATAATTACTTTGCTTCGCTATTGCCATATAGTTGCTTTGCTTTGCCTTGCATTATTCATTTCTTTCATTATTTTCATCTGTTCTTCGTTCACTCAAACAGCTTCTTCTCGCGAACCACTACCCTGTGAAACAGACTCCCAAGAGAATGTTTCCCCGAATTCTACAATCTTAACCTGTTCAAGTCTAGAGTTAACCGTTATCTTCCCTTCCTATCCACACAAATTGCCTCCTTTGTCTCTTTCTCTCTCTTTTCTTTTTCTTTCTCTTTTCTTTTTCTTCCTCTCTCTTTTCTTTCTTTCTCGTTTCCTTTTCTTTCTTTCTTTCTTTCTTCTTTTTTGTCTTTCTTTCTCACTTTTTCTTTCTTTCTTCTTTTTGTCTTTCTTTCTCACTTTTTCTTTCTTTCTTCTTTTTGTCTTTCTTTCTCACTTTTTCTTTCTTTCTTCTTTTTGTCTTTCTTTCTCACTTTTTCTTTCTTTCTTCTTTTTGTCTTTCTTTCTCACTTTTTCTTTCTTTCTTCTTTTTGTCTTTCTTTCTCACTTTTTCTTTCTTTCTCCTTTTTGTCTTTCTTTCTCACTTTTTCTTTCTTTCTTCTTTTTGTCTTTCTGTTTTCTTTCTTCTTTTTGTCTTTCTGTTTTCTTTCTTTCTTTTACATAATAATTTTTTAATTAAATTTTGTAGTGTCATGAAATAGATTACAATAATTTTTTTTTCATTTCAACAAAATATGTAAAAGAAAAATTTCAACCTAGATTAATAAACAAAATGTGTTTCTTTAATTTTTTTTCTTTCAGAAAAAAACATGCAAGACGACCGTCTTGGTAACTTATATTCCCAGAGGCAAGGCTACTTGTAACCATTCCAAAATTATTTTAGAAATTTCAATGAATGGCAAACAAGTCAGTTTTCTTGGAAGCACATTTGTAATCTTCATCTTAGTCCTCCATCCATCTTGATCCCATTAGGAGTTGGACAGTAAAGTCCTCAAGCGACACCCATGGAAAACGTCCACGAGCCTGCAGATTTTAAGGGTCCTTAACAAAAAGACTGAAATTCGTGTAAGATTATGGGCGGCATGGTCTTATGGATAACGGTTCAGAATGAGAAATCTGAGAGCCGAGTCCGAATTCCAGTCGGATACATTACATTCTCTTACGCTCGAATACCCTTGGGGAAGATATGAATCTGTCTCTTCTCCGCCCAGCTATGGGTTGAATAGCAGAACAGACTGAGTCCTATAGGCTTGGTCGGCAACCAGCTTGCCACAGAAAGAAACGGCAGCCTACTGCAGGAAAATCTTCTGCCTTGTCTGTCATGAATCGAAAGAGACATGATCGCCCAAGCGTGTATCACGTGATGGCACTTGACTGAAGGTTAATCAGTTATGGACTGGCAATATCTTTTTTTTTTCAAGACAAGCTTGACACTTAACTGTAGGTATCACTGACCCTACTCAGTTTAAGGCAATGGGGAGGTGTTAACTGGAAGACAAATCTCCAGGAACTAAGTATTAATTGTACGTGTCTCATGCAGATATGCATATCACAGGGAATTAGAAGTCAACTAGCAAGTTGTTGTTTAATCCTGAGTTGTTGACCTGCTGTTGAGTAATGGTTATCAAATTCATTAAAGAACTGCGGTTACATAATTAGCTGGCCCCACCCGAATACATGCCCTTGAACCACCACAGGCAATCTTAGTGACCTTAGTTTAATTCTACATTTCTAACGTCTCTGCCTAAACTCCGAAATTTTATTTACTAAATTTTTTTAAATTTAATCTAAATTTTTTTTTGTAATTTAAAAAAAAACAACGAGTAAACCTATCGCCCGGTTGACACTCTTTCTCCGTTTTTTGAACAGGAGTAGAGGTTTATCCCTTATTTCCTGCTTAGGATTGTGCTTCAAGTCCCTTCTCCTAAAGTCTTCTCATTCTCTGTCACTCCCAGTAGCTCCTTGCACTTTAATGGCATTATCGCCTTGCTTGGGGTGAAATGATTAAAAAGTAAGTTACTAGTAAGTTTGGTTCTTACGGAATTATTTTGACCTTGTGCCAAACTAGTTCAACAGTTATAAATGTCTATACTAGTGTTTATTAGTTAGTTATTTTTTTGTAGTTTTTTCTATTAGATATTTCAAGTGGAAACCTGCAAAACTTCATAACATATGGTAACCAGTAACATTTAACTCTAAAAGCGGCCATTCGCCCATCCCGTCCAAAATGACGGCAGATTTTCATACATCCTTGTTATTATGTTTATTTGGTTTTCATATGCGCCTTTCATTATGGGGAAAAAATAACAATATATAAATTTTTATATATCAACAGTTTTAGAGAACTCTATGACAAAGTGTCTAAAATTGTTGACATATAAAAATTTATATATTGTTTTTTTTTTCAGTTTTTTTTTATTATTTATTATTTTATATAGAGAAATCTATGACTAAGTGGAGGGGGCATGATGGAGTAATGGATAGCGGCTCGGATTGAGGAATCAGAGAGCAGAGTTCGAATTCCATTAATAACATTAACTTACGTGCTAATGCCCTTGGAAAAGGTATAAATTAATTTCTCCTCCCCTCGGCTATGTGTTGAAAAGCAGGACAGTTTGGATCATATTTCTGTAACCCGTTTCTTTTCTATACTATACTTTTCTGCTATATAAAAGACATTAACAATTCAACCATTGAATCGTTGTTTGTTCGGCTTTCTGCAGATATTAATTTTTTTTTTGCTTCATAAATAAATTTCTTCATCTTCAGTCGACCGTGAACGGATGAACATCACTTCTGCTTTCTGGATCAAAAAAATCACAACGTGGACAGGAAGCAGGATTAAACCAGTGGACCGGTCGAATAATCTACGGATGCTCAGGGAACCTATGCCCACTCCCTTAAGTTCGGTTAGGATCGAGTAGACGCCTCAAGCCAGAGAGTAAGACGCCGGAGGTTGAGTGGCTGGGGCGAAAGTGTTAGAAAGAGTGAAACCCTCTTTCACTGTTACCACAAGAAAGTCAAGATAAAAAGTTACTTTGAGTTATATATATATGTCGGTAGTACAGCTCCTGCCAAACACGCTGTAGCATGTCTTGCGCAACATTCTCTAGCGCATCAGTGCGGACTTATCTCAATGAGAATCTACCAGGAAGCTGGATCGGGAGTGCTAGTAATAACGACAATGTGCTGTTGAAGTGGCCACCACATTCACCTTATTTGATGCACTGTGATATTTTTTTCTATGGGGCTATGTGAAAGGACTGGTCTATATCCCCTCTCGTCCTATAGGCGTAGAGGAAATTAAGGCACTGGAGAATGTTACGCAGGACATGTTACTGCGTGTTTGACAGGAGCTGGACTACCGGCTTGACGTGCGTCATGTCTCACAGGCGGTGTGCAGATTGAATATTTGTGAAACTTTGTGAAACCGGTTATAAAATCTGCATTGAATATCTTGTTCGAATTTTGATCAATAAAAATGTTCAACATGAAGCCTCTTTAATTTCGTCTGCATGGGACATGTAGTTACACAGATATTCACATTTTGAATGATGTCGACTTTTTGGAACACGCTGTATTACTATGGGATTTAAGTATATCTCTTATTTTTAGACTTCTGAATGTATTGATGTCTATGTGGGATCATTTACTGTAACCCGAATCTCCTACCTGTACGCTTGTTCTTACGTAAAATTAAACACTTGTTCCGTCTATCTGAATCAACATTAATGATGTTTTTTATTTCTTAAAATATGTTTTTTTTTCTTGGTTAATGCCGAAAGGAGAGAAGATCTGTTACTTTAACCTATTTTTTTTCGTAAAAATATAAAAGACAACTGTCTTGGTAACTTATATTCCCAGAGGCAAGGCTACTTATAAGCACTCCAAAATTATTTTAGAAATTTCAATAAATAGCAAAGAAGTCAGTTTTCTTTGAAGCAAATTTGTAATCTTAGTCTGAATCCCCACTCCTGCTCTGTTGGGAGCAGTGGGTGACAATTAATCAGACCTTTTATATATATGGTGGACTCTCCCGTCGTATTTAGCGTATGAGTTCAGTTCCTAGGAACCGACAGCCCAGACACTAGCCCATATGATGTGATTATAGTGAAGGCTTTGTGCAGAACCAACCACACTTTTTGAAGGGCTAAACTACGTGCGACAAGGTCCCCAAACAACTTTCTGCAGGTCTTGAATTCAGAGTTGTCCTTCTGCTAGACCAGTTGCCATCCAAGTCTATGGAACCTATTTACCTATAACTGGAGGAAGAAGAAGAGAATTAATACCTTTTCCAAGAGTATTAGCACGTAATCTAATGTTACGGATTCCTCAATCCGAGCTGATACCCACTACTCTACCGTGCCTCCTTATATATATATATATATATATATATATATATATATATATATGTATATAGCGGGTGTAACAGCAAAATTGTCCAATTCTTAGATTAAGCTTTAAACCACTGTATCTTAGAAATGATTAAAGATATCTTACTGGAATCCTCCGAAGTTTTTATAAATCTATTGGGCTCTACTTTGAACAATAAGAATGTATTTAGCTCTATGATGAAATGATGATCTCTCTTGCTGTTGTGACCTCCTGGTACAGTTTTCCTCTCTACTGTTCCCTCTTTTTTTAACTTATTCACCATTCTTTTGGTGGTTCTTGAATGGGCTTTGAAGATGGAAGCCAGAGTATGAATGCTTGTACCATTGCTGAAGGCCTGAATGATCATTCTCCTCTCGCCATTGATTTGTTGGGCCTGACAAAAGACGATTTTAACCTGTTCTCTTTCTAACTCAATGACTCAAAGGGTTTTTCAGTGATTCTTACGACAAGATGTCCAGATGGCTAAATGTCTTATCTAAAACATGGAAAAAAAGAAACTCAATTAGTTTAGTGTTTTTTTTTAGATATTAGACATTTTGTGTGATGCTGTTACACGATTTGGACAATTTTGCTGTTACACCCCATAACATATTTATTTTAACCCACCATTTAACCGAAATGTCAAAACCAACATCGGTAAAATTTTCTTTAAATTACTCCATAAGCATTTTAACCATACCCCAACACTGAAAAAGATTTTCAACAAAAACAACATAAAAGTTAGCTATAGCTGTATTAAAAACCGTGAACAATATATATCGCACTATAATAATATTAATGCTAAACAAATATTTAAGCAACCTCCATAGTAATAATAATACCGAAAAAATTGTAATTGCATAAAAATCAATGCCTACCCACTAAATACTAAATACATGTCTAGAGACATTGTTTATAAAGCTAGCATTAATCACAATGGCGAAACTAAATTTTATTTTGGTTCCACTGCAAACAACTGGAAAATCCGGTAGTACCAACATAAAACGACACTTACCAATAGTCAATATTCCAATAACATGGCACTCTCTAAATTTTTATGGATAATTGAGACGGATAACTACACACCATTAGTAAATTGGGATTACATCGCTAAGACTAAATCCTATAGTGGCAAGGCGGGGATGTAACCTATGCCTTTTTGAAAAACGTATCATTCTTAAACACATTGATAACCCCAAACTGCTGAGCAAATAAAAAGAACTTATGACCACATGCATTCATAGAAAAAGTTTCTTTTCAAATATTTTGATTCTGGTTAGCATATTAATCTAGCAATTATTAGAATTACCCCCGTTGACTTGTCTCTATTTTTTTTTTAAAAATCTACTCCCTCCCCATTTATATACCCCTTCTCTCTATTATCACATCTTCCCTATATTTATATTTTTTATAACTTTTCTCTTCTTAATTCTATATCAATTTTATATTTATACTAGACCACCTGTGACCCGTGGGGTCAACCTTCTTGTGTTTACTGCTTACATTTAGTTTCATGAAGAGTTTGTGGAAGTAGAGATATTTTAAAAATACATTTATTTGTTATTGAAGTTGCTTTCAACATTAAACAATTGTCTGAAGAAAGCTTTAAACCACTGTATCTTAGAAATGATTAAAGATATCTTACTGGAATCCTCCGAAGTTTTTATAAATCTATTGGGCTCTACTTTGAACAATAAGAATGTATTTAGCTCTATGATGAAATGATGATACCTCTTGCTGTTGTGACATCCTGGTACAGTTTTCCTCTCTACTGTTCGCTCATTTCAACATTAAAAAATTGTCTGTTTGAATACAAATATTAATTAAGATCTTGGAATGTCAAAATTTGTAGAGTTGTGATTTGATACAATAACATAAGATATTGTTGCGGGGCTGCGCGTAATTTGGCCGTTTAGAATAATCAAAAGATTTTCATTGTAAGAATAAAATTCAATAGAAAAGACAACGTAGTTTCAACAAGTGAACATTAATTTTATATAACGACAAGAATACAAGGAATTAATCATAGATTGGAAAGTAATGTCTTTTTGTTTGGGTTAATAAAATTCTGAAATAAAATATAAATTCTCTTTGTGTATGTATGTGAGAAACAGTGAAATTTTGTTATATGTGTGTTTGTGTGAAAAAGTCAACACGTGTGTGCGTGGTTCATAGTAAAGAGGCTACAAGAGATAGAATTTGTTTCTTACTATGGACGGTGTTTCTGTAAGTCTGAAGCGGTCTTTTTGAAGTTTGTTAACGCTGTCGCTTTTAGGATGAGAAGGATGTGATCGTGAATTTCACAAGCGAGAGTGGCGTGGACCTTGATGATAGCTGTGCGCATCCTGTTTGGGACCGGATTTCGTGTTTTGTACACTTTCTCGTAAGAAAATCGGCTCCATCCCCCACTTCCTACACGATAATCATTTACTTCTTTCTTTTCCCCACTCTCTATATATGACTTCTGGCAAACACACAAGATACAAAGTTCACAGAGTTTTATATAGTAATAAGATTAACTTCATACCCATATTAATTTTATTTTAATTTTATTCTATCTTTCTTCTTCTCCCCCTTTTTATATTAAGTTATCCTCCTTGGACTATTACCGCCTTCAAATTTAACGATACTTTCTATAGTTCAGTGTCCCCATTTTCATTTTTTAAAATTTTTATCTTAAATACTTTATTGTTTAACCACACTCTATAATTTTATTTATATCTCCCTATATTAGTTTATAATAACATTATACGTTGAATTAATTTAAAACAGATCGTTGTTCCGACGAGACTCATTTATCTGGTATTATATATTCCTTTTTTTTTTAATTTTTTTTTTTATAGTTTTTTAGTTTTCCTCTTATTTTTATACTTATTTCCTACTAACTCAGTATTAACTTTATATAAAGAACGGGTGAAGTGAATTCAAATTTCGGCTGAGTTGGCATGTGTTCGCTTAGAACTAATGCTCATGGGAAAGGCATGAATCCACCTCCCCTGCATTCTACATATCTACTAAATAAAGCTGAAAAAGTGTAACACAGTGACACACTGACATTCGCATTTATTATATAGATTATTCTGATTGGTTACCACTGACACAAAATCGCTACAATTGGTTTTACTTTTTTCTTTCCAAATAATAGGTGCGCATTGTATGTTGGGGGCGGGGTATAATAATTACCTTAATACCTTGTTTTTTCTGTGTTCTTTAATTTACTCCTTTGTCGGCTGTCTGCATATTGAAACACTTACGGTACTGCTCACAAAGTGCAGGGGCAAAACGTTTGTACTACATTCGATTTATGCGCATCAAATTCCCTAAACATTTGGGTAGCATGTACAGTGTATGTGTGTGGGGGGGATTTTTCTTTTTCTTCTTTTCGCTTTTCTTTTTTTCTCTATTTTTTGTTTCATTTTTTCTTTTTATCCTTTATTTTTAATTCTTTTATGTTTTTCTTATACTTTTTTATTTTTATTTTTACATAATAATAAGTTTTTTAATTAAATTTTGAAGTGTCATAAAATAGATTACGAGAAAGTTTTTCTTTTCATTCTCTCAAAATAAGTAAAAAAAACAAAACATTTCAACCTAAAGCAGTGCTTTTTTAAATATGTATTTATGGAAGAAAAAACAATAACAAAAAACAAACATGCAAGACAACCGTTTTGGTAACTTATATTCCCAGAGGCAAGGCTACTTGTAACCACTCCAAAATTATTATAGAAATTTCAATGAGTGGCAGAGGATTCAATTTTCTATTTACCACACAGACTGAAACTAAAATTACATAAGATTAATCAGTTACTAGTTACCAATCGAAAATATTCAGCCTTTGGCCATCTTGTGAGGTCTTAGTACTCATAGCATTGAATGTCTCAGCTTTCGACGATTACACATGTTGTAATAAGGTTCAGTGATGAAACAGTCCAATCAGATGTCATGTCATGGTGACGTACGCCGACACCTTTTGTTCAATTAGAGCCGTTTAAAGTGGAGTCTACGTTTTTAAAAATGGCTCTTATGTTGTAAATGCAGCACGTTAGTAATTTATAT
>OZ038517.1:53931787-53956787 GCA_964036315.1 Acanthosepion esculentum | reverse complement strand
TGTGTCTCCTTGGGCGACGGTTGCCATTTTTTAACATGTTTTTGTTTTTATATCGTAAAATAAATAATATATATATTGGGTAAATCTCTCTCTCTCTCTCTCTCTCTCTCTCTCTCTCTCTCTATATATATATATATATATATATATATATATATATATATATATATATATATATTGGAAGCCATATGCATTAAAACAAAGCAACCCGCACTCAATAAAATTTCATTTCAAACTAGTCACAACACATTACATTGCATCTAGACATAGGGTTCTGTTGTTAATATTCGTTCTCTCACGTGATACGACGTCACAGAACCGCATTTACGACCTGCGCCTGCTATTCCGCGACTGTTATCGTCGTATAGCAATCTTCTATGTCAGCATAACAGAATATCATCTTTGATGGTGAATATATTTGTTTAAATATCCGTATAACCACTCTGAAGATGGCGCATTTGACCCGAAAGCTTAGATCAAGGAGCAGCATAATAAAAAATATCCAAATGTTGAACAATTTTTGTCTTTATTTTCTCCCGAAATTAAAGCAACTGTACGAAGTTTAGAACGGCTCATAATCAAACATAATAGACATACGTTGTCTGTTATATTTAACAAGATATGTTTGAATATATATATATATATATATATATATATATATATATATATATATATATATATATATATATATGGTACTTACGCTACTTTGTCTTTTTCAGCGTACATTTATGGTCTTTGCAATTGGTGAATACAAACACATACTAGCCCCATTTGTCTCCATTTGTAGCTCGTGATCTTGTCCGTTGCATATTTTCAAATAAGACAATTACATACGGGGAGTCTTAGAAGGCTGCTGTTATGGGATCTTACGTATAACGACACAGTGAACTCTTCCTGACACTATAAAGACTGCGCCTCTCAAGAGAGACGTGTGGAACGAGTCAAGACGCAGTCTCTGACTGTGCGCGACTCTTGTCGAACTCTCTGCTTTGGCAGAGAGGAACCCGGATGAGGCTTTGCCGCAGGGCAAAGTGTCGTCCGGGGAGGTAGACAGTCCCTGAACCCGTTTATACGGGTTCTAATGGGCATATTTATGGCCGAGCCTACGAGCTCGGAGAACCCACATTAAGCCGGCCTTGTGCCACATGCGACCCACGTGGGAGGGTTGTTGAATATTGGAACGAGTCGAGACGCAGTCTCTGACTGTGTGCGACTCCTGTCGAACTCTCTGCTTTGGCAGAGAGGAACTCAGACGAGGCTTTGCCGATGGGCAAAGTTTCGTCCGGAGTGGTAGACAAGCCCTGAACCCGTTTATACGAGTTCTAATGGGCATATTTTTGTCCGAGCGTAAGGGCTCGGAGAACCCACATTAAGCCGGCATTGTGCCACATGCGACCCACGTGGGAGGGTTGTTAAATATCGGAACGAGTCGAGACGCAGTCTCAGACTGTGCGCGACTCCTCGGACGATGCTTTGCCGCAGGACAGAGTTTCGTCCGGGTAGGTAGACAGTCCCTGAACCCGTTTAAACCGGCCTTGAGCCACATGCGACCCGTGTGTGTGAGTCGGGGGGTGTTAAATATCGGAACGAGTCGAGATGGAACAAGTCGTGACGGAATCGGGTCGAGGCGATAGTAGTTCACTCCAAACCAGACTGACAGTCATACTAACACCTTCCACATCTTGTATTATTATTCCGTGTAATATATCTTCGTTATTTCTACTCTTGTGTTCGTGTTGTTCTTCCTTGGTCCTAACCTTGGACCATAACAGTGGTGCGAGGATATTGGACCATAACATGTGCCCACGCCATGAGGATATCAAACGTGATTGAAGAAAGAAATTATAAAACTATTTATACCATCAAATTCCGTTTTTCAAAATGATGTAAAACTGCATTTGAAATTGAAACAACCATTGCAGTCCACCACTTGATGGCATATGAAATTGAAACAACCATTGCAGTCCACCACTTGATGGCGTATGAAATTGAAACAACCATTGCAGCCCACCTCTTGATGGCGTATGAAATTGAAACAACCATTGCAGCCCACCACTTGATGGCGTATGAAATTGAAACAACCATTGCAGTCCACCACTTGATGGCGTATGAAATTATATACACATTTATGCTTGGAAAGTATTTCAAGAAGTTTCGGTTTGGTGTTTTCGTCAAAAGGAAAATATTATAAAAAATCATCATCATCAACATCTATATAATAAATGCGAATGTCAGTGTGTCACTGTGTCGCACTTTTTCAATTAGAGGCTCCTCTCTGCGGCTGCTCGGTCTCACGCTGTCCGCTGATCTGAGATGGAACACATACATCGAGTCAATTGCATCATCCACCGCAAGGAAAGTTGGCTCCCTGTGCCGAGCCAGGAATTTTTTCTCCCCGGAATCGATCCTCCAAATCTATAAATCGACCATTCGCCTTTGCATGGAGTATTGCTGCCATATATGGTCTGGAGCCCCTGCTGTTTGCTCCAGGGTTCTTGATAAGATCCAGAGACGGATATGCAATGTAATTGGCTCTGATCTGTCATCTCGTCTGCAGCCGCTCTCTCACAGACGCGACGTTGCCTAGCTCTGTCTTTTTTACAAATACTTTCACGGTAACTTCTCCGTGGAGCTGCTTTCGCTGGTTCCTAGGCCTTGTGAATTTAAACGTCCTACGAGGTTGGCATCCCGTTTCCACCCCTTCACCGTTGAAACTGTTAGATGTAGACGTCTCTTCTACTCCAATAGCTTCATGTCTCGCACATCTCGCCTGTGGAACTCCCTTCCTTATTCCTGTTTCCCTGACAAATACAAGCTCCAACTATTTAAGTGTAACGTCAATCGACATCTCCAGCTGCATTGATCTATCCACTTCCCTTCTCCACATCGTTTCACCTTTCATTCCTATCTGCTCTCGCTCCAAATCTTCTGTAACCTCCTTGCCTTGATCGATCCACTATCTTTCTCCACATCCTCTCCTTTACCACTCCTATCTGCTCTTCCTCCAAACCTTCTGTAACCCCTTGCGTGCTAGTGGCTTCCAGCCTTGCTTGGGGTGATAAGCTTAAAAAACAAATGAGCACAACTCTCAATCTTCTATATAATAACTGCGAATGTCAGTGTGTCACTGTGTCATACATTTTCAACTTTACTCCTAGACGCCCAACATATCCTAACATTTTGGGGTTAGGCCGACTCTGCGAACAAATTAAAAACATTCCTGGCCAAATCCGGACCCGCAATCCTGAAATTTTGGATTCCCAAATTTTGATTATTGTCATTGTTTTCGGCCATTTTTTATGTGATTTTTTTGTGACAATTTTTTTGTACGATAACAATTTTTATAACTTGTAAATAAATTTGAGAATAATCAAAATTAATGGCGAAATCCAGCGAAATGAAATAAAAATAATTGTTTGTACGGAATGTAAGAACCTATGTACATCAAATTAAGAATTATTGTTGAACTTTTAAAAGGTAAACTAAATATTAATGCAATACTTAAATTCAGTTTTGAGTTCTGTAGTTTATTGTTGCCTATCGCATCTACTCCTTCCTACCTATTGTGTTAAAGGCCCAATCAAGAACACCTCACAGGAGCTAGCTTAAATGCCGCCCGATACGATGGATTTTAAGTTAGTCTTACGTAAATCCGAAGATTTCTATCTTAGGGCTATTATGGAAGATCAGCGTGGGGAGCATTCTACTGTTCCAACTAGAATAGAAACGGTGATAATTTCGAATTAGTAGACACGCTGGAATCTTGACACAATCGGCGAGTGAATTTTTTCTTCTCTTGTTTTGCACATAAAACCGAAAATTCTTAATCTCGACGAACTCTATCGACAGGATTTTATGGAAGATCAGGAGGATATTCTGCTGCGTCAACCAGAATAGAATCAGATACACATTCTCGCATCTGTGTTCGTTTTCCATAAATCAAGAAGATCGGTAAATTCTTTAAAATAGCAATTTTCCCTCTTTATCTTCTAAGGTTTTCTGAGTAGGACACAAAGCAACTAGTGAACTATTTATAAAGTTCTATAGTAAAGGATGGGTAAACTCACAGTCATGTGGTGATACACGAATTCGTTGGGCGAAGGGCCTCCTACACTGGTCAACTGCCAGAGCCCTGGATTTTTTTCCCCCGATGGAATCAACGGGTAGGTATCCAAGACCAAGGCGAACTTTCAAGTTGGTGAAAATTGACTGTGATTAGGCCTGGAGTGGGATGGGCTTCGCCAGGTCTACTTGGGATGGGCATCGTGGGATGGGCTTCGCCAGGTCTACGCATGAATGAACCGTTCTTCAGCTTTCAGTCCAGATATATGGAGAGAATTGGTCAGGTGCACACCAGTGCAAATTTGTACGGCCATGGGATTGATGAGGATGATGATGATGATGGTAGTTCGATTAATTTGGACAGATCGACTGGTCATCTACCCAACGTTTCCCGCGTCTCGCCGAGCTTTTCAAACCGCTGTTGAAATCAATTCGCCACTAAATAAAAAAGCATTCTACGAGTCTGAGAGGAAGCGGTTTCTACCTCTTGCGTCGCCCCAAATACTGGGTAGCATTTCGTAAGTCATAATCAAGTTGAGTAAAATCTACGATATTTCTAAGCGGTCACCCATATAAATACTAACCAGGCTGACTCTTGCTCAACTTCGGTAATCTGCGTGAATGGATCGTAAGACATTAAAAATTATACTCTCTTCTTCCACGACATCTATCAGGGTCGCTCCAAAAGTAATGCTGGTGCACACCGCGGATGTTGGTATAATGGCAGCAGAGGGTGAACCTTCCATAAAATAACCCATAGTGTTCTTTTGCTTTGTTACCGATAGAATCCTAGTATAATGGCATTTGGCATGATAGTGCATACGATGCTAAGACGTTTCACTGAATTTCTCCATGTGGAAAAATCACACATCAGTCAGATTCATCGACGAACACATCATTGTAGTATATGTCTCCAAAAAGGCACAATCAATAGTGGTAACTTTATAGAAAAAAACAATGTTTTCTAGTTCAAAATCTTCGCTATTCAACAACGTTGTTGAATAATTGTCGTTTTCGCCGTTGTTGTTGCCGTTTTCGCAGAAATAATTGGGGCATTACTTTCGGAGCACCCCTCGTTGAAACGACTGTATTATTTAGTGAGATTTTCGGTCGATAATTTTTCAGTTGTTTCAAGTATATAAAACACAAAATTCCTTATATGTTTTACATACGAAAGGAAGCTGAAAAAAATTATTATTATCAAACACTTCAATAATTATCAATGTGTATTTGTTTATATATTTCCTGTCCCATGTGTTGTGGAAAGGGAGGTAAATCAACTTAGAAATCTTATGAGTGATTACTTCCCTTAGTCGTTTTAATAATTTATACAAATAAAAGATTTAGGCAAAATTAGTTCCTGAGCAAAACGAACCGTTTAATTAAAAGGTTTCTTTTTAGATTGAAGTCTTTATTTATTCAAGCCGTTCATGTGAGGCACTCAGATACCTTTGTTTATTAAGTGATCGTTTTGCTTTAACTTGGTTTTGAAATAGGTTTTAATGTCGTCTTCTTCGTCATTCTGCTTTTCTTCTTTTTCTTCCGACAGATATTTCTATTTCAATGTTATGTTAAACACAAGACTTTTAACAGGAAAATATACTGAGCAAAAAATGATTTATATAATACCAGGAGTAATCAATGAATCTTAGATACAAATGGTATCTAAGATTCATTGATTACGTCTAAAAATTATAAAGGGAATGGATTAATTGAACAGTTCATTAGCCTTTATTTTAGTTGTGGCTTCTTTTTCTCCGCTTCATTGAATCTCAATTCATTGTTTCAAGACTCTTGTTTCATTGCATCTTGCTATTAAAGCTTTCTGACAACTACCGTCATTTTTTTTACAGCATAGACAGTCTAGTATATATTAATTGCAGAGTTTAATCTGTTTTTATTATTAAAAAACACATCAATACAAAATGACATTAAAAAACGTGTTGGTTTAGAATTGGTAAAAGAGACAATGCGTCTGTCTGATTTTCTGGAACAAGGAGTTATCATTATTTCTATTCTATTTATTGTTGTGATAACAACATTTCGGCCGTTGTGTCCTCCGGCCTTCTTCATGTATATGTTGTTCCGTGTAACCTACAGTAGGTTATTAACAGCGTTGGTGTGATGCCTGTGTCTGTTGTTTCTACAGAAATAATTAGGAGCGTTTCTCGGAGTAATGACTGCAGTTGTAAGGCAGTTTTTTTTTACTGTTTTTGAAGAATCAAAATTGCACTCAGTGTAAAAGCTGGAATCTAATGTGATGAGTACTGATACCGAAAATTATATCCATAGCTTTTAGCAATTTTTGAGCATTTACTTATAAACATTATCTGAAAAATGTACAGAAATACTTAATTTACGGAGGTCGTGGCTTACAAATTGACTTCAAAATTTTATCATTTCAACAATAAATCCAAATAAAGTTGATATTTTTTGTATTAGATACATTGAATGGAAAATATATTCAAACCAGAATTCTAATTATGAATCACCACAAACAAAATATGGATTTTTTTACTGTATTCGATAACTAAAACCTGTGCAAAAAAATTGTAAAAGATTAAAAAAAGGCTACTCAGTGAATAAGATTTGTTAGATCAACTTTAAGATCATAATTAATAAAAACAAAATTAGATAAAAGTGTATATAACACCATAATATTGCTGGGCACAAATTATAAGACAAAATGTTTTAAATTTCAATTGTTTATTGAAAATTACACTAAAACTACTGCATTGTATAACATATTACATCATAATATAGCTATATTGTTCAGTATAATTTACATTGAAATGAAGAGCTTATTTGACGATACAATGATTTAGTAATAACGTGTTTGTGCCATGCATCTTGTCCATAAACAATTTGTAAAGTTTCAGTAAATTATACATTTTATAAGGCTGTGCTATAAGGCTTTCACTGATCACCGAAATTAAATTCCAGCGTTACGCTTTTGTTGAACCTAAACTTAATCTTTAAACTCGTCTCCTAAAAAAACTGTAACGATTTGGAAAAAAGATTTTGTGTCATTATTTATTATGTCAAACCCCAACTTTTAAATTGAGTGCAATACCACAGTTCAAAAATCAACCTGCCCTACCGTAGTAATAGTAGTAGTAGTAATAGTGACAGTAGTATTAGTATTAGTAGTAGAAATCCGATGCTGAGATATTTGATCCGAAAATTTTCCAGCATCTCTCATACGTAATATATACAATAAATAATACTCTGTAGTTTATTTTGTTGTTGTTGTTGTTGTTGTTATTATTATTAAAATCATGTTAGTACAAGATGACATTTAAAAATAAAGCGTCGTTGGTGAAAGGGGTAATGGACCAATGGTATTTCAGACAATGTAGAAGAGACAGAGAACGAAGAAAAGACAGGCGAAATCTCGAGATATTTTCTGGGCTGAACTCTTGCTTGCACCAACTTTAAAGTTCGTCTTTTTTCCATCGTCTTTCTTTTTCATTTCCGTTTTCTTTGTCACGGGTTTCCCAGTGGCCACCAATCTCGTTTTAGTGACATGAGATGTTGGAATTGGTTTCTTTTCAGATTTCTCCCCAGTCGTCTTTGACTTCATCTGCTTGGTAGTCTTTTTGAATGGTTTCTCGCTCGGGGGTGGCATCCGGGAAACATCGTCGTCATCTGTTATAAGTAGAAAAAAATCTTACAATAAATATAAATTGAGGCAGTTTTTTCTTTTTCTTCTGTTTGGTTTGGTTTGGTTTATTTTCTTTTACGGCATATCATGGGTTATTTAATGCCGACAAGATTTTTAGGATAGGTTCGTATGAATAGTATATATATTCTTTGTAAGAAATCAATTTGCTGATCAGCTTTCCTTGACATATTTTTGAAAGATGATTTTTGCCGAGAATTAAATATAATACTGATAATATTTTTTTCTAAAAATATATTGCTGGTAATTTTACTATAAAAATCTGTTTTTATACATTCATAGGGTTTTGACGTTTTTAACTATTTGCTCATGACTGGGACTCTAACAGGTGCTACCATCCCTTTGTGCCGTGTCTCTTCAGAACCTAGGCGATCATCACCCTCAGAGAGAGAGAGAGAGAGAGAGAGAGAGAGAGAGAGAGAGAGAGAGAGAGAGAGAGAGAGAGAGACACGCACGCGCGTGCACACAAACAAACAAACGAAAATACATTATCATCCGAATCCCGCATAGACAAACTAGCATTCTAATACGCCTACGCAAATGAATTATACGTAGGTGAGTAGTTAGAACGCGCGCTTTCCGACCATGAGACCGGTGTTCGAATCTCTTTGTGGTCGATTTCTTGATTTTTATCGGCCTGGAGGAGGCGATCCAAAGCATGCTGCACTTTGGAAAACTGAAAACTATACCACGGGCTGGCCCAAGCGTGGTGAGTGAAATTGGGTAGGCGGAACTATTTGGGGATTGTCCCAAACGTTGAGAGCCGAATTGGGTAGGCGGAACTATTTGGGGGTTGGACCAAGCCTTGGGAACGAAATTGGATAGAGGGAACTATTTGGGGTTGGCCCAAGCATTGAGAGCGAAATTGGCTAGAGGGAACTATTTGGGGTTGGACCAAGCCTTGTGAGCGAATTTGGTAGGCGGAAATCACTTTTTACTCAGTATCTTTTCTTGTTAAAGTGTTTGTCCTTAATATAACAGTGAAATGGAAATCTGTCTCAAAAGAAAAGGATTAGCAACAGAACGACAAAGACGGCTTCGACAAAGCCTTTTTCAAAACCAAGTTGAATCAAGAAGACCACAATAGACAAGTATCTTAACGCTTCACATGAAAGGCTTGAAAAAATAAAACTGAAATCTAAAAAATGTAGGAGTAAAATAACTTTTTAATTAAACAGGATCTAATTTTGTCTAAATGTAGATAATTTATCCACACACCTCACTATCTTTCTAGCACTTTAAATATGGATGTGTCTGAAGACTTACCCAATCATTTGTCGACCCCATTCTCTCTCACTCTGTTATATTTCATTTTCTTTTACTTAAAACAAGTGTACCAGTGCCGTCCAAACTGACGGCAATAGTTAGAAAGTTTTAATAGCGAGATGCAATGAAACAAAAGTTTTGAAACAATGTATTGAGATTCAATAAAACAAAGATAAAGAATCCACAGCTAAAATAGAGGCCAATAAACTGTTTAATTAATCCATCCCCTTTATATTTTGAAGATGTTCACTGGTATCTATGATTCATTGATTATTCCTGGTATTATCTAAATCGTTTATTGCTCAATATCTTTTCCTGATAAAGTTTTTGTGTTGAATATAACAGTGAAATAGAAATATCTGTCAGAAGAAAAAGAATAGAAACAGAATGACAAAGAAGGCGACGACAAAACCTATTTCAAGACCAATTTGGTGCAAAACAATCACTTAATAGACAAAGGTATCTGAGTGCCACACATGAACGGCTTGAACAATTAAGACTGCAATTAGTAAAAAATGTCTAAGTCGACACGTTTTTTACTATAAAGATGAGGACAATAGTCCGAATATAAATAATATAAATAGACAAAACATTGTCTTAAGCAGAGAACTAAGTAACGACAAGCGAAATCTGGAAATATTTTATGGGATGAACTTTTGCTCGCCTCACTTTTAAAATGTATCTTTTTTCCCTCACCTTTCTTTTCCGTTTTAGTTTCCTTTGTCGCATCCATTGGTTTCCCTGTGGACATCAATCTTGTTTTACTGCCAATAGATGTTGGAATTGGTTTCATGCCTTCTCTTACAGGATCTACAGTGCTTTCTCTGAAATCTACAGTCTTTTTGTGTAGAGTTGTGTGTTCTTCCATTTTAGATGGATTCTCGCTCAGGGGAGTCATCTCTGAAGTATTTTGAAAAAAGCCGTCTTCATCTGCCATGTATAGAAAAGAATATTTTTTTAATCATTTCACAATAAGCAAGGCAGTAAATCCACTAAGGCTTAAGCGGTCATGGAGTGTCAGAGAATATGAGAAAAATACTATTAAGGAGAGAGAACAATAAAAGAACAAGAAGACAGAAGATAACGATTGGCATTGCATTTAGATTTTTGAAGATCAAATTTAACTGGGAATCAATAAGACGGAAGAGAGTTCCACAAGCGAGAAGTGCGAGAGAAGAAACTGTTAGCCTAAGACTTATACATCTAGCCATTTTAACTTTAAAATGATGAAACCTTGCCGCCAGTCTAGTACTACACTTACATTCATAAAGTTCAGAACAATTACCATGAAATATTTGTAGAAAAGATACAGGGAAGCTACATTTCGACGGTGGGAAAGAGACTGAATCCGAGATGCTTGCAGATTCGTCTTTGGATTTTATCAAAAACCGGACCATATGTGGTAGCAATATTCAAAGCTTGGACGAATGCTAGACTTATAAATATGTAAGATAGATTCTGGAGAGAAAAGCAAACCAACTTTCCTAGCAGCGGACCTAGCAATTGATTCAATATAATCTTTCCACTTCGTGTCGGCGGAAAATGTTAGCCTGAGAAGAGGCGCAGCGAATCGCTCTCCTGATAGCATCAGCAATGCTGATGGAAGGCAGAAAGTGGTCTCTCAGATAATTGATAGAAAGCAGTTTCGTTTTGGAAACGTTAAAATGAACAAGCCACTCCTTACCTCAGTTAACATCAGATTGTAGCTCATTTATGAGATCAGCTGCCAATTTGACCGTATCAAACATTACTTAAACTTACTATTTGCAATAAATATGAGTTGAGGCAATGACAAATTAGAACAAAATCACTGGTTACATTTTATAAGCTAAGAGGCATGAACCTTTTTTTTGTTGGGCTAATTAAGTGACGACCTATAGGTTACAGCTGAAACCTCCCAGAGCAACTTTTTTTTCAAATCAACAATCCGGTGCCAAGCAGTTTGATTGTTAGATGAGTCCAGCCGCGATAACAAGCAAGTTCACCGTCATCAATTCACCGCAAGAAACTTCACAACAGTGTCTATATTTCTGAGGCGAGGTATTATGTACACTATTTACATTATTCGGACTGTTGTCCTCATCTTTGTTGCCATATTTATCACAACGTTTCGGCCGTTGTACGCTCCGGCCTTCTTCAAATGGTTGGAATGTCGAACTGAACCCTGTATTTCGAACCATTTATTATCCACTGTGCCATGTGTCCTTATAAAGGCATTGGTCAGATCCAGTGACAGGACCCAAAGAGTTGTTAGTTCAATACCTGGTTAAGGCAGTGGAGAACTTGGTGAGGGAAATTAACAAGAGATAACGTATAACTGACATCCATTAAACATGGCCCGTGGAACTAGAACAGTCTACCTCAGCCAGCGAAATAAAGGGTTCAGTTCAACATTCCAACCACCTGAAGAAGGCCGGAGCGTACAACGGACGAAACGTTGTGATAAATATGACAACAAAGATGAGGACAGCAGTCCGAATAATGTAAATAGTGTAAACTTCGCAGCCATCATATCACCGCGAGGAAAGTTCAAAGATTTTATAATTGATAATTTTAAAATTAATATATATATATATATATATATGTGTGTGTGCGTGTGTGTGTGTGTGTGTGTGTGTGTGTGTGTGTGTGTGTGTGTGTGTGTGAAAATATTTTTAGTATCACACCATCTAAATAGTATTCTTAAAACAGGGAACATTTTATTAATCCAAAAGTCGGATATAAAAATATCGTCTCGAGTAAAAATATAAATTTTAAGTTGCTTTTCGTCCGACGCTTTGTCAGAAGAAAAATCCTCGCAATTAAGAAAAACTACCGAAAGGAAACAAACGTCCTTGAAATAGAATTAAGAGAGACAAGGGGCAAGGGAAGGAAAAACAATTAAAGTTGCCCAAACTAGACGCGTCGAAGAGCGTCAGTTTATGTTTTAGCTTCCTCTGCCTACATAGAGTGGGACGAGACGTGTTGATAACAACCACCTCCAAAATGGTGTTTCGCCCGAGCCCTGTGCAGCATAGAGAAGAACTCCGCTGAATAATTGGACCCACAAGTGACAGAACTCAATAAATGCTTCCCGATGCGCCCGTGAGTGCCCGGATGCTAATGGAACATGTCTACGTATAAAGCCAGGTACGTGTCTAATGGTGTTTACGAAGATACGGCAGTTAGGAAAATTCACTCTGATCGTTTTGATAAGAAAAGAACTCACGAATTTGTTGGTGAGGGCCTCAGACTCAACACGGAGGCCTACATCAAATGCCTTGAGGATGTAGTACTGCCCTGGGCCAAGAGGGTGGCTGCTAGAAGACCCTATGTCTGGCAACAAGACTCTGCACCATGTTACACACGCGGGAGAACCAAGTCATGGCTGTCAGACAATTTCTGCAACCACATCACACCTTACATCTGGCTACTTAACTCCCCAGACTGCTACCCTTTATTATGTGTGGGGCGCAGTTGAGTGAGTGACCAACAAAATTCCATGGAAGACCAAAGATGAAGTGAGGGAAAGGATTATGGCAGCATTCACCAACTTAAACAAGGAGACCATCCAGAGGAGTTGCAGGAGATTCCGAAGCCGTGGTTGAAGCCAATGGTGATTTTATTGAATAAATTTACTCTTTAGAATTTCAATTTTTTTTTGTTTAATTTAAGTAAATATATCTGTTAAAATGAGATGTCAGTGTTATTTTCATTTTTGCACCATTTAGACGACAATTTATATATTGCACACCGTATATCACGATTCTGAGCCCCGTAACTATTAACTAACGAGTCATAAGGCACCACGTGTGCAGCTGCCGCAGTAGAATTGGTGTGTTTTGGGCAAAATAGCTTGGCACCGCCCAACCCTCTCTGGTTCGAATTCAGAGTTTTCCTTCTCCTAGACTGGTTGTCATCCAAGGCTACAGAATCCAGTCTGTCCTGCTATTTTAGAAGAGAAGAGATGTATTCATACATTTCGTAAGGTTAGTGAATGTAATGAATTCGAGTGGAATTCGAACTCGGCTCCGTAATACTTTACTCCATTGCACCCTCCACATAGATAAATCGGATCATTATAGCATTGATACTTACATTTGTATTGTATGTTTTTTATGACGATTGGGTCAGTGTCGTTGCCGCATCCTTTCACAAAATCGATTTGTATTTCTTTGCTGACAACCACCGGTTCTAGCTTTATTTTTTCCTCTTTCGAACATGACAAGTTAACCTGAAAATATACACAGGTAAACACGTACTTAAGTATAAAGGAAAATGAGCATTATATAATGATTCATTTGAACAGTTCTTGGTTCGTGTTCTTTTTTTAACCATTTCATCACAAGCCAGGCAATAAAACCACTAAGACTCAAGGCGTTACTGAGCTTGAGAGAATAGGAGAAAAAGAAAACATCATTAAGAAGAGGGAACAATAAAAGAACGGGGATTAAGAAGAGAGAAGATGACGATTGACATTGCATTTGAACTTTTGATGAACAAAGTTGACCGGAAAGCAAGAAGTCGGAAGAGAGTTCCACAAGCGAGAAAGATTTTTCAAAAATAAAATTATTTCAACCAATGTTAAATAAGTAAACTTTTTTTTTAATCGTTTAAAGCCATTAAGACACAGGGGGTTACTGAGTGCGAAAGAATTCGAAAAAAGAAAAGAAACATCATTAAGGAGCATGGACAATAGATGAAGAGTAACCAAGAAGACAGTAGATAATGATCGACACTGCATTTAATCTTGACTGCAAAGCAAGAAGTCGGAAGAGAGTTCCACAAGCGATAAGTGCGATCGAAGAAACTGTTAGCATAGAACTTACGGTTGATCTAGCCAATTCAACTGTAAAATAATGCGAATTTGGCGCCAATCTTGTACTGCGCTTAAATCAATCAAAGTCGAGTTACCAACGAGGAAAGATCATCAGAACAATTACCATGAAAAATATTTATAGAAAAGGCACAGGGACGCCACGTTACGGCTGTGGGAAATTCCAAATAATAGCGTAGTACATATGAGCGTTGATTGAATTTTAGGTTGTGCATATAGTGCCATGGTTGGGCTCCTCGAGGTGGTGTAATGGTTAACAAGCTTGTCTCGCTAGAACAATTATGACTGAATAGTGAGTTCGATCCTCACTAGGTGCCCCATATTTTCGGCCTTGTGCCACATCTAAGCTATTTGTGGAAAATCATTAGAGTGCCATGATTAGCGACTCGGAACACGAAATTTGCAGAGCCGAGTTCGAATTCAGGTCGGGATTGTTGCATTCACTTTCACACAAATATTTTTCGGTAAGATATGAATTCATTTTTTTACACCAACTATGTGTTAAATAGCAAGACAGGTTGGGATCTCCAGCTGTCGTAGCATTCAAAATCGTATGTAGTCCTGGAGAGGCATATACTATGAGGCCACTGAAAAAATTGTGGTGTTCACAATTAACTATGGAACGGTTTTGTAAAATCTTTGATCTCGATTTGGAAAGTGGAGCTAAGGAAGACAATTGTCCAATTTCGCTAACGAGCTGGAAAGAGTTCATTCCTTGTGTAAGGCAATCGGACCCATTTTACTCTGCTTCTGCGGAATAAGCAAAATCGACCCAACAAGGACAAATTAAATAATAATTATCGTATTTTTCGCACTTTTTACCTTAAGATTTAATGCCATAATCTGCCTGCGTCTGATACACTAAAGTTATTATTAATTATATATATATATATATATATATATATATATATATATATATGTGTGTGTGTGTGTGTGTGTGTGTGTGAAGAAATATAGTTTTAAGGTGTGCTATATTTATGGGATAAAGTGCTCAATATCAGAGATAGAGTGTATGCAAATATAAATATAAAAGTGAACATTGAAGTCAACACTCAGAGGCGACAGGCTGTTTCATGCTAGACGCAATCGTCAGGCGGCCTTACGATTGCGTCTAGCATGAAACAGCCTGTCGCCTCCTAGTATTTACTTCAATGTTCACGTTGACATATATATATATATATATATATATATATATATATATATATATATATATATATATATAATACATAAAAGGTGCTCAATACACGTGTGAAAAAATAAAATAAAAGTACAAATAACATATAGAGCTTTTAACTTTAAAAATCAGGAGATCACTTGAATCCGCTACGTTGGTTTGAACCTTATGGTATCATCAGGCGATTTTTACCAGTTTTTTTTAATAAAAATCGTCAGAGGATACCGTAAGCTTGAAACCAAGGTAGCGGATTCAACTGATCTCCTGATTTTTAAAGTGTATATATATATATATATATATATATATATATATATATATATATATATATATATAAGACATTTTTCTGTTTAACATTGTTTTTATAGTTACAAGTATTTAAGTAAATGCTCTGTTTATAATAAACAGTATTAAATAACATTTACCGGCCTGAATGTCCGAGAAATTTTCATAGAAAATATTTACCTAAATACTTGTATCTATAAAAAGAATGTTAAACAGAAAAATGTCTTTAAATAATTGTCGGACTTTGTCCATTTCATAATGTGGTGAAAAGTAAAGTGAGCGAGTAATATTCAATAATTTTTTAAAATGAATATTGTTTGAATTGTGATTATATATATATATATATATATATACATATATATATATATATATATATATATATATATATATATATATATATATATATATATATATATATAT
The DNA here is from genome assembly GCA_964036315.1 of Acanthosepion esculentum. Taxonomy (NCBI): domain Eukaryota; kingdom Metazoa; phylum Mollusca; class Cephalopoda; order Sepiida; family Sepiidae; genus Acanthosepion; species Acanthosepion esculentum. The sequence continues at coordinate 53,941,088 of OZ038517.1, read as the reverse complement.
ATATAGTAAGGTAACAAAGGGTTTGGTAATCCGTGTGGATAATTCCGAAGAGGATGTAATCCAGAGAGCTCAATGTAACAACAGAGCAAATATTAATTAAATAATTAAGAAATAGACAACCTTAAGTTTCTATGACTATAATTTATTTCCCCAGAAATATATTTTTCCTGGTCTATCAGGTCACACCTCTAGTTATAAAAGAATTAGGTTTCTTTTATTTTTAATACAATTTTTGATGGATAATTTTAGATTGATATAAGGTGACAGACGTGGTTGGAGGATTATGGAAAGGTCCATTTTGGATATGTAAATAGGGATAAGGTTGTTTTTTTAAAACCATCCTTAATTTACTTAGGTTCAAGTGTACTTAGTTAAGAGGCCAGGCAATTGACCTCTTAAATAATAGGAAGAGAAAAGAAGAAAAAAAGGGAAACCAATAGTAAAGCAGGTGAGTGGAAAGAAAGAGTTAAGTAGAGTGGAGAGGGAAAGAAGGAAGAGTGAATTATCATATGTAAGTATCTCACGGTGAAACTTGAAACGCACATCAATATCAATTATAGTTAATACATAAAGTATTAAAGATTACTAGCAATATATATATATGATTAAGTAATTCATTGAGTCTGAAATAAACCTCAACAGAATGCAGAAAGCACTGGACGGCCGTTTCGTCCTATATTTGGGACCCATCAGTGCGCATCCACTACCGAGAATTGACAGTTAGGTTGTCAAGCAAACACCATACCAACTGTTCCAACAGGTCTCGGTGACGGAGAGATAGCAAATCAGACTCAATATAGCGCAGCTCGCTCACATATTCCGTGGTGGAACTCAACTGAAGTTCTATGTAACCACAGGACTGTGCCCGCCCCGGAGCCACGACTACTATCACCATGCCGCTCAAACTGAAGCATTGGAAGCCGGATCAAGCTATATTGAGTCTGATTTGCTATCTCTTCGTCACCGAGACCCGTTGGAACATTTGCTATGGTGTTTGCTTGACATGTAAATTTCGTTCATTTTAACAAAAAGTTAAAATTCGAACAGAACTTATGGGATGACCTAATATATATATATATATATATATATATATATATATTTATATATATATACTGTCATCCACAGACAGACTGTTTCGCTGTATCACAGCTCATCAGTGTGGCTAGACGTCCGGTTGCCTCTGGCTAGAATCGAACACCGGCTGAATTCGCGTCAGTCGGAAATTTTACCCTGAAGCCGTTGGCGCACGGCAGAGAAGAAGGTGAATTTAAGCGTATTTATTTTTAGGTAAACACACAGTGACTGAGAGAACTCGATTCGATTTACCGAAGAATCTTGCATTATTAGCCGTAATAGTCACTGTTTACAAACCCACACATCCTCCCCAGAGTGCTCAACCGAAATAAATTTTTCAGGAGCATATATACTGTATATATATATATATATGAAAATTTCTCAAAGTTAACTTTTAGAGAAGACAATATTAATTTCGTTTCTTGCTTTGAAAAAGTCCACATTGGACGAAACGCGTCAGCAATTACTGTTTTCTTATTGTCATTTATTTATAAATATATGTATATATATATATAATTATTGTCATCCACAGTAATATATATATGTAAAGAATCCCCCTAATAATTTCTATCATTTATATATCATTGCTTGAACCGGCTTCTAATACTCACGTTTGAGCGGCTTGGTGGTAGTAGTCGTGGCTCCGGGGGCACCGTCCTATGGTTAGAGAGAATCTCAGTTGAGTTCTACCACGGAATTTGTGAGAGAGCGGCGCTATATTGAGTCTGATTTGCTATCTCTTCGTCACCGAGGCCCATTGGAACAGTTGGTATGGTGTTTGCTTGACAACCTAACTGTCGGGGTTTCAATTCTCGCTAGTGGATGCGCACTGCTGATGAGTCCCAAATATAGGACGAAACGGCCGTCCAGTGCTTTCTGCATTCTGTTGAGGTTTCAGACTCGATGAATTACTTAATTATAATTATCAAAGCCTCCTAATAATTTCTATCATATATATATATATATATATATATATATATATATATATATATGTGTGTGTGTGTGTGTGTGTGTTAATCGACTTCACCCCATATACGGTACGAAGGATTACTGGATGTGAAAGAATTAGAAAACAGAAATATTATTGAGCAGCGAGAAGAGTAATCAAGAAGACAGTATATAACAGTTTACATTGCATTTAAATTTTTAAAGATCCCTAAAGGCAAAAATCTTTGAGACTTGAGTTACCAGAGGGAATTAACTGAAACTGAGACATCCAGAAAAGGCATGACACGGAACTATAAACTAAAACAGTCTACCCCCGTGGACTCAATTTCGGTTTGAAATTCCAACATATATCACCTGAAGAAGTCCGGAAGTCCGAAACGTCGTGGATATGACAATAAAGATGAGGACAACAGCCCGAAGAGTGTAAATAGTCACTTTTAAGTGTTTAAGTTTTATTACAATTCTAATCATCGCTTTTCAAATCAATAAACATTGCCGAGGGGTGAAGGTAGTTAAAATAATAGCGGTGTTAAGGGAAAACGCATCTTTTGATACACGGTTTTTTGCGGGACAGAAGGTTAAAGATTGCCGATTTTTTTTTAATGATATTGATTCAGTGCTAATTGGAATAATTTCGAATCTTACCAACCGTCCTGGGTAAGACGATATACTACATCCGCGTCCTGGGTAAGATGATATACTACATCCGCGTCCTGGGTAAACTATATCCAGGAGCAAGGCATCTGATCAGGAGGTTTTGAGGCGCGCAGAACCACCTCTTAATTGCTGGTGTTCCTAGGTCCACTCTGACCTGGGGTGGTAGCACTTTTTAGGGTCCCAGCTATGGGCAAATAGTTAGTTTTAGTACTTACTCTGTGAATAAATACGCCAATATATATATAATTAGAATATTAGATAGTCATATTGTTATCATTCCTTGAAGGAATATTTGATTGCTTACTTCATTCTTAAAGATAGGTGAAGTAGGTCATATTTAAAAAAAATGTCCTGTAAACGTGGTGTACTTTTGCATAGTTTTCAATTCACTGAGCAGAGATTTCAAAGTCCATTATGTTCCAGTATTTAGTCAAAATTCAAATCTTAGTCTTTAATAGTTCAGAAAATTCTGTGAAAGTGTAAAAATATGTTTTAATACCAGAAATACTTTGTAAAAAATATTATCAGCAATACATTTGAAAAAAAAAATATCACCAGCTATACATTTTGGAAGAAAAAATATTACCAGAAATACATTTTTGAAAAAAAAAAAATTACCAAAAAATTTTGTCGGTATTAAATAATCTATTCAGGTGTTGATATGCCATAAAACAAACCAACCAAAACCAAAAATCTTACCAAATGATTGTGTGATCCTCGGGTGACATTGATTTGTTTAATTCTGTTGATAAGTTCTTCCCCACTTGTCAAGCGAAGGAACTGAATTCTCCTTTCTATTTCGAAGATGATTTTAACTCCTGTCCGGTTGATTTCTTTGTCTTCAATGATGTATTCTTTTGCTGAGAGGAAAAAAAACAAAAAGAAAAAAAATATTTGTGATAGCATAAACGCAATATGAATTGTGAATTAACAAGCTTTTCCCAAGGTTAAATATGGGAGGAAGACTGTACTGCGTCAATTTTATAGCACATGATTTGAAAAGCATTCAAAATTTGTGATACTTACGTGGGATAGTACATCGATTACGAGCAATTGCATTAAATACGGAATGTTAAGTGGAAGAATAAAGAAAGATTGTGACATTCCCCCGCAAGTGTTGTGGATGCTCCTAGCTTAAAAGAAGTCTGTAGCAAATATACAAATACTTGATTACAACAAATTACAGAAATTCTTGATTACAACGCAAGGTCAAATTGAGGAAAAAGGGAATGAAGATTGTGCAGCGCTAACCTTTCAAGAGTTGACGATGTTCCTATCTTAAAAGTAATTTGTAGGAAATACACACATTCTTAATTAAAACACAAGATCAAAAGGTTGAATAAGGGAAGATTGTGTTGCGCCAATCTCTCAAGAGTCGATGATGTTCCTAACTTAAAAGTAGTCTGTAGGAAATACACACATTCTTAAAACACAAGATCAAAAGGTGGAATAAGTGAAGATTGTGTTACGCCAACCTCTCAAGAGCTGATGTTGTTGCTAGATTAAAAGTAGTCTTAAGAAAACACAAATTCTTCATTACAATGCAAGGGCGAAAGGAGAAAAATGGAAAGGAAGATTGTGTTGCGCCAACCTCCATACTAAATGATGGCGCTTCAGTACTGGATGTAGCATGCTTAACGCCGAGTTCACCAATGTAATCAAGTTACTTAGTAAAATGCATGATAACTGAAATTCCCGCCAAATGAAAAGATTTTACAAAATGAAGACGGAAGATCAATATTTTGTTATTGCCATGGCTCTCCACAATTTCCTGACTTTTGTAGCACATAGATTTTGTCTTTTTTGCTATCTCTCCTAAAACCTGTTTCGCCATCCATTTACTCAAATTTATTCTTTGATGTGCCATGTCCCTTCAGGGTGTTGGCAATCATAATATAATTCTTATTGTATTCACTCAAGCGCAAATATCCTTTCGAAAGGTATGAATCCACTTCTCCCCCCCCCAACTGTGGGTAAATTAGTAAGACTTGCAACATTAAGCCTTTACTATCTCCCCCAAATTTTCTTGCACTCTAAAATACATATTCTGGCTTTAAATAACCTGCAATGGGTTGATAAGCCGTAAAAACGAATAAATCAATAAATCAATTCTAGTTAGCTTCGTTATATTCACATACGCGCAAGTACCCTTGGAAAAGTTATGAATCTAACTTTTCTCTCCCACCTATGGGTTAATTAGTAAGACTTATAACATTAAATCATTAAAAAAATCCCCCAAATTTCTTACAGTCTAAAAATATTTTCTCGCTTTAAATAATCTACAAAGGGTTAATAAACCGTAAAAAACGAATCCATCAATTAATAAAAACATTATTAAATATTATTGATTGAAAATAACTATTTAATTATATGAGTTAATCATTGACTGAAGAGACGTTTGATGGTAGTTTATACATTTCTGAAATAAGACGTTTGATAAGGGCTTCTTAATCTGGGGTCCATAGACCTCGTGGAGACCAGATAAAAATTTATATTCACTATACAGCCTTTGTCCCAATCAACGGTTTCCCATTGAGAGAAATAAAGTAAAATGCATCCTGCCACATCTTGAAAGTAAACACACCAAGCCACTACATTTAGTGCCGACCTCTAGGTGTCTCTTGACTTGCTGTTGTGGTCCATGTTTATCATTTAAACATGCGTCATTATTCTCTGCCCGACCGCCATCTTTTGTCACTCCATAACAGCACGTGATCATTTTCTACTGTTTATTACGGATTGCTTATCTTCTCATATACTGGTGAGTAATAACTGACAACCATTTCTTTCAAGCGTGGCTAGCTGAAAAGTGATGTGTATAGATGAGGGCGCAGTATGAAGAAGAGCAACATAGATGTGGTTCTACAGAAGGGTGTTGAGAATACCAGAGATTGAACATGTGAGTAACGAGCAAGTTTTTAAGCAAACGAACAATTGTTGTGAAAAACCAATCAGACTGTGAGTATCTCTGTATGAAGGGCTAGTACTTATAGGGGTTCGTGATTCAAGAGATCCGTGACTGAAGGGGGCTGTGACTAAAGGAGACCGTGACTCCAAAAAGGTTAAGAAACACTGCTTTAGAAATTCTGAAATAAAATAGCATTAAGTATTACTGATGTAATATAACTAATTCTATATATGTATACAAATATGAAATATTACTTACTGTTGTTTAAATTCAGCAAATGGGAACAATCAACGTTGTTTGTAAGCGTACAGGTTGTATTATCATTTATTTCTGAAAAACAAGAAATAACAACAAATTGAAATGATATCCACAAGATTCGGAGTTGTTTATAAACAACGAGAGTATCTGTCACTTTAACAAACGTCCTATTATAATCGTGCTTGCGTCTCCCTTTGTTAGTTCACACGACTATTACGACTTGCCAATACCTCATAAATAATGAACTATTTTGTTTTCATCGCGTGGAAAGTGAGGGACGAGACACTACTTGATTTCATTGAGAACAAGAAAGAAAGAAAGAAGTGTTTAACGTGTTCTGTCAATACCTTATAAATAATGGACTATACCGTTTTGATCGCGTGGAAGCTGTGGGAAGAGAGACTACTTGGTTTCATTGAGAACAAGAAAGAAAGAAAGAAGTGTTTAACGTGTTCTGTCAATACTTTATAAATAATGGACTATATACCGTTTTGATCGCGTGGAAGGTGTGGGAAAAGACACTACTTGGTTTCAATGAGAAAATTAAAGAAAGAAATAAGAGAAGATAGAAGTGCTTAACGTTACTTGTCAATACCTCATAAATACTGGATTATTCCGTTTTGATCGCGTAGTAAGTGGGAAAAGACATTATTTGTTTTCATTGAGAAAAAGGAAGGAAGGAAGGAAGGAAGGAAGAAGAGAAGTGTTTAACGTCTCCTGCCAATACCTCATAAATAATGGACTAATCCATTTTTTATCGCTTGGAACGTGGGGGGAAAAGACACTATTTGGTTTCAGTGAGAAAATGAAAGAAAGAAGGGAAAATAGAAATTTTTTGACGTCTCTTACCAATACTTCATGAATAATGGACTATTCCGTTTTGATTGCGTGGGAAGTGGGAGAAGGCATTACATGGTTTCAACGAGAAAGAAAGAAAGAAAGAAAGAAAGAAAGAAAGAAAGAAAGAAAGAAGCAAACAAATAAACAAAGAAGTGTTTAACGGGAGCTTCATTAAAATGGAAAAACTTGTCAATTTACAATCTTTTCATTTGTACCCACTTACTTCTTAAAATCACGACCGTCAATCATATTTATGATTGTTATTGCAATATTTTGTTGTTAAGCTCAAATATTTACCGATGCGATAGGGGAATTTCTATGGATATTTTATTGTCGCATTGTCACAATGAGCTTACTCAACTATTAAGAATTAAGATTCATCAGAAAATTAAAATAGGAAACCCGTGAAATATTCACGGACCTTTCTCGTTATCATTATAATTCTGTGTATTCTTCCTGTATTTCCTTAGTTAGCACGTACGCTACGTCCTGCCAATGCCTACTCTACAGAAAGTTGGTTCACTGTGTCGTGCTACACAATTTTTCTTGCTCGAATCTAACTTACATATTTATAAATCTATTATTCGTCTTTGTTCTGAATATTGCTGCCACATCTGGTCTGGTGCGCCTGCTAAATATTTAGAGATTCTTGATATAATCCAAAAAAGAATCTGTAATGTTATTGGTCTTGACCTGGCATGTCGGCTTCAGTCTCTTTCTGATTCTAAGTATAAGCGTCATTTTTGGGGTCCGTTTTTCTTCGTTCAGTACTCTCTTGTTTGTTTCTGTTGCTTCAAGTCTCTTCTTTATCTGTGAGGAGATTGTCCAGCATTCACTGCCATATAAGAGGACTGATATTACGTAACAGTTCAGTACTCTTTTCTTTGTTTCTGTTGCTTCAAGTCTCTTCTTCATCTGTAAGGAGATTGTCCAGCATTCACTGCCATATAGGATGACTGATATTACGTAACAGTTCAGTATTCTGTTCTTTGTTTCTGTTGATTCAAGTCTCTTCTTCATCTGTGAGGAGATTGTCCAGCATTCACTGACATATAGGAGGACTGATATTACGTAACAGTTCAGTTCTCTTTTCTTTCTTTCTGTGGCTTCAAGCCTCTTCTTCATCTGTGAGCAGATTGTCCAGCATTCACTGCCATATAGGAGGACTGATATTACATAGCAGTTCAGTACTCTTTTCTTTCTTTCTGTTGCTTCAAGTCACTTCTTCATCTGTGGGGAGATTGTCCAGCGTTTACTGCCATATAGGAGGACTGATATTACGTAACAGTTCGACGAGAAATTTAAAAATCATCCCATAAAAACCATATTCAGAATAGACGGACCGACTATTTATATTTTTACATTTTCTCCAATATACTCAGTTATTCCCTCGTTTATTTTTGTGGTATAGTAAACTTTTGCTGAGAGTCGGTTGACGGTACCTCGTTTCATTTGAATGAGTGTGTTACAAAAATCTGGTCTACCCGCATTAGGGGACATGTGGATGTCAGTTCGGAATGAGAAAGCGAAGAGCCGAGTTCGAAATCCAGTCGGATTCGTTACACTTACGCGCAAATACCGTTGGGAAAAGACATACGACCACATCACGTTGAAACACCGGTTCCCTTACGATAACCGAAGTTAAATGGGTGACCGCTTCGTGCTGTTAGCTTCGATGTGCGGATGGTATAATGGATAATGGCTCGGAAAGGCGAATCCCAATTCCAGTTCGGTTCATTATATTCACTTACGCGCAAATACCACTGGGAAAGGTATGAATCCATCCCTTCTTCCCCCAGCTATAGGGTAATTAGTAAAACTTCTATCCTAAAACCATTAAATTACGTACAAAATATATAGATTTCGGGATTAAATAACCCATTAAGGTGTTGATATACCGCTAAAAACACATTTCACCTCTCCTCCCTACAGCTATGGGTTAAATAGTTCGTATCGTTGGCTACCACTCTATCTATTAGATATGAATCGATAGAGCCATGACTGTCGAAGCAGATGCCACTCCTGGCGCATGGCGTTCTTAGAACTTTTATTACCGTGAGTAAAACGATTGTGTTCTACAACTTACCATCTGTGGTCGCAAAAGTAAAGATGATACACAACAAACACGGGTAAATCCATAAGCACGATGCCATCTTTCTAAAGAATTCAGATCTGCAACTAAAAATAAACATGGTTGTTAATAAATTAAAAAAATACTTTTCCTCAACTAAAGATTAAAGCCAATTTCCAAAAGCAAACGCGAAAACAAATTCCTTTCACGTTACCTATAAAAAACATGATCACCAGACGACTAAACAAAACCCTGGAACCCAATTGAAATAATATTTTGTTACAAATACCAAAACGCAAAAATACACGAAAAAAAACAACAACAAAAAATAAAACAAATGAATAATATAAACGAATAAAATAATAAATAAATATTATAAATAAACAAAATCTAGAGCAGGGGGTCTGCAACCCTTTGATAACTATGTGCCGACTTAGTGTTTTAGCGTATTTTTATACAAGTCAAGGTTAATATACTTGTTCTACGATATATTTTATATAGAAATATATTGAATATATACCGTGTATAATACGCATTTTTTTCTA
>OZ038517.1:53829287-53929287 GCA_964036315.1 Acanthosepion esculentum | reverse complement strand
GATTTTCTAAAAGAAAAACATTTCTAAAATAATTTCATTCATTTGTGAATAAATCCTGAAATTTTCATTAAAATCCGATAATTATTTCATTTTTGCAGGAATTTTCCAAATCAATGCGTTTTCACCGCAAAAAAAAAACAAAAAAAAAAACAAAAAAAAAAAAAATTTCCTATACTAATTTATTGTTATCCGCTTGGTGCACGAAATAAAAATTATGAAGGTTCTAAAAAGGATTAAAAAAATACTATTTAAATCCTTTGGTCGTTCCTCTTAATAACAACAAAGATTTCGACTATAAAACTTTGTTTTTATTACGTTTTGGACATTTTTTCATCATGTATACTCATTTTTTAGCGAATCTTTGAAGGTGCCTCAGCTATTATACTTGATAATTGTTTTAATATTGAAATGCATCAGGAGGAAAAAGATTATCAGTGGTTAGGATTTAATGAATGTTTAACTGATAGAATTGTGCTATTATATGTATAATGTAAATACATTGCGAATCATTTTACTGGAGAAATTAAAAATTTACAAAAAATATTGGTACAGGTCAAGAATTATTGCTAGTATTACTAATAAAATAGAACTATTATATGCCTACTAATATACAGCGGGGAGAAACAAATATTCGTAAACATGCAAATTTTTAATTTATTGTATTTCCAACTAATGAATAAACATACTTTTCATACAATTAACTGTACACAGATGCATAATAACTAAATGTGCAAGACAGAAAAAAATTGATTTAATAGAAATAAATCCCATTTATCCATTTTAATGGGTGAAAAAAGTATTCGTACAACACAATAAAGAATACATAATCTTTATTTAATACTTTGTAGAATAGGCATTATTCACTTCTAGAGCAACCAACCTCTTCTTTTAGTTCTCAATTAATGATTTGCAAATTTTAATTGGTATTTTGTTCCATTCTTCTTCGAAGATGGTCTTCAGATCCGGGATGTTTCTTGGAGCTCTCGACTGGATTTGAATTTTCACATAATGCCACAGATTGTTGATTGGGTCTAAATCTGGGGACTGGCTTGGCCATTTCAGAGTTTCATGCAATAATGGGGCAGTCCATATTTTATACAGGTATTTTTTTCTTTTGTATATATATATATATATATATATATATATATACACACACAGTGCAGGGAAACAGATATTCATACACATACAAATTTTTTATTTATCGTATTTCCAACTAATGAATAAACATACTTTTCATATAATTAACTGTAAACAGATGCATAGTAACTAAATATGCATAGAAAACAGAAAAAAATTGATTTAATAGAAATAAATCCCATTTATCCATTTTAATGGGTGAAAAAGTATTCGTACAATGCAAATTTCAGATTTTAAATGTGTATGTGTGTATATATATGTTTGTGTGTGTATGTCACTGGCATACACGTTTAGCCCAGTTTCGTGTAATATCCGTAATTCACGAAGATTTTTCCGTTCAAAATACAAACCAATAAAGATATTGTATGAACATGAATTGTATGAACATGAATTGTATGAATTTTGTATCGTAGAATAAATGTAAAAAAAAATCTAAAAACAAACCTGGAATAGATTTTTCCCCACAAGATTGTAGTGTGTTCCGTTTGAAAGTTGTGCTGAAGATGTTAGGAAATCTAGCAAATCACGTATTTATCTGAGACCCAAAGACGTGCACTGAAAAATGTTTTTCTTAGGCGTAAACAAGAGGAAAGAAAGTGAATACCACTTCCTGGAAAGGTGAAGAGGACAAACCTAGAAATTTTAATCTCAACGGAAACACATAAAGAAAGATGGATTCTTTGAAGCGAGCAGGAAATAACAAACAAAAATCACTGACCAGTATAAATGCAGGATAATAAAATGATTGAAAATCGGTAAATTCATGTTCGTAAACATGTCTCATCACTGTTATACCAGGATGGGTGACAGAGTAAAAATTGGATGAGTAAAGATTTTTAACATAGGACGGAAAGTGCGACACTGAAATCCGAAAGGGCATCGGTATAGCGAAAGATGCCTTTCAAAAGCTAAGCAGAGTATTAAGAAACAGAAAAAAAACTTCGTTAGAAACAAAGGAAAGAGTACAGAAATGTTACGTGATATCTTCCCTCCTACATGATAGGGAATACTGGACAATCTCCTCAAAGATGGAGAAGAAACTTGAAACAACAGAAATGTGTGGTTCTACAGAAGGATGCTGAGGATACCATGGACCGAACATAGACAAAGTTTGAGAGAAAATGGAAATAAAAACGAAACATACTTAACGTCAGGGAGAGATGAAATTTCTAGAGCACATAATGGGGAAGGAGGGCTTGGAAAATCTGATACTCTCAGGGTAAGTTACAGGCAAGAGAGACGGACGAAAACAACGCATAACATCTTTAGTGTGCTTGTGTAAGTGGAAGGCGGGACAGGGTTTAGAAGAAGTAACAAAAAGACAAAATATATTAAGAGTTACAAAGAACAGGAAGTTGTGGAGAGCCATAGTCGCCTACGTCCTGACAGGACACATTATATAAAGAAGCAGATAGATTTAGGGGAACCATTGGGCAAACTATTTTTTTCCATTTTACACCTTTCTTTGCACAGTCGATGAAAGCATAATGCTCTTACAATCTTTGTAAACCTTGACAGATTGGGTTTTATTGAAGATATCAGTTTTTGTTTATCTTTTCATAGCGTCATTTATTTGTGCCTCACGGTAATGTAAAATCACACAAGGTCGGTTTAATGTGTGTAGCCCAAGGCGTGCACCTGGGCTATGACATCGAAGTCCTTAAAAATGAAAAGGCAACTTAGGATTTGGTAGTAAATTGAATTTTAGGTACTTTGGCTTTATCAATTTACTTATAAAGATGCTTGTTGAGGAAATGTTAGAAAATAACCAATAAATTTAAAATTTACTGCAGTTACCGCTAATGTTTTGATAATGTTGTGTATGGACGTCCATATTTACAAAAATCGGTACGTTTATACACACGCAAAAATATTCAATATTCATTTAAAAATACTGGTGGTCGCTGAATTGTAATAAGCGTCTCTATTTAAGATTAGTAAATATAGTCTTTAATTAATAACAATATCACTTAACCGCTACAAATTAGTACAGAAATATAAAAGTTTTAAAACTTTGTAAATCATTCAAATTAAAATTTTTAAAAATATAAACAATTGTAAAATTCTTTATTCATCGCAAAATTTTTTTGTTAACAAAGTGTCCATAATATAAATTATTCATAGAAGCAATTAAAAACATTTCTAATTAGATAATGTTTTATTGCATATTTTATTTTACGATTCAGAGCAGATTTTCTGTAAAAAAAAAACGTTAATGTTTTAAATTCTCCATTGACTTGTGCTTATAATTAATATTAAGCACTACATAAAGGAATTTTACGAAATTTCATAAAATTAAATAGGAGGCGAGTAACATATATATAAAAATATTTTTACCAAGATTTTTTTAAAAAAAGAAACGTTTCTAAAATAATTTAAATCATGTATGAATAATTCCTGAAAGTTTCATTGAAATCCGACAATTATTTGATTTTCCCAAGAATTTCCAATTGGTATTTACAATACTAATTTATGACCACCCGTTGACGCAAGAAAACCAAATTAAAATGTTTTTTTAAGTTTCTAAAAAAGTATGAAAAAATATAATTTAATAACCAAAATTCATTGGTCTATCCTCTTAATAATAATAATAATAATAATAATAATAATAATAATAATAATAATAATAATGTTACTCGCCTCCTTATGGCGACGATACTTTGTTTTTATTAAGTTTTGGAAATTTTTCACCATGTATTTTTTAACGAATCTTTGGCGGAACATATATATATATATATATATATATATATATATATATATATATATATATATATGTGTGTGTGTGTGTGTGGGGGGGTTATATTCTGAATTTTAGCATTTTAATTCTTCGATGTTTGCCATGTCTTTGTTTCCTGTTGTATGACGAAACGGAATAAACCATCCCCGAAGCCGGATGTTTTGTTTGTTAGTGAAAGTGAAGCAGTAGGGCCAATCCTGGAAGCTATAAATCAGCCTTGCCCATTGGAAGTCTCAAGACGTCTGTCTTTAAGATATTTATTAAGATTAATATAGCCTGGCACACGGTCATCAGGGCGTAAGATGCCCTCCTTTGGCCTCTGAAGTCGATTTTTATATATTTGCATATCGTACAGATTTCACTCACGAATGCACATCCCACGTGCTAACATATCGGGCAGGTGTACCACAGGGTATAGCAGGTCATTTCTCAAGTCAACGCGCTTGGCTTCTTTGGAGGTCTGGTGTGACATTGAGTGCAATGTCTATCCTTGAATCCCTTGAGGTGATCCCAGGACATATTGCGGACACCACAGATTAACTCCTCTAAAAAGAAAGATTCCGTTCAGACCGTCTAGTATTTCCAGATATGAATCATATGCCACCACTGAGCCCTTTTAATGTTTTTAAACTGACTTAAATTATAATTTAATTAAATTTAATATCTTAAATTGAATCGAATTGCTCACTAAATGAAAGCAAATGTTCTCCCACGTTTTTAGCCCAGTTCTATGCCATAAAACCGGATCTTTCTACATTTAACTCTGTTGACTTTTGTCCCTATCCTTGGCACGACTGAGTTACCACTTAGCGCATAAAACATTTAAAAAGATTATGCTGTAATACCAATCGTCCTATGTTGGCAGTGAATGCTGGACAATCTCCTCACAGATGAAGAGAAGACTTGAGGCAACAGATATGTGATTCTACAGAAGGAGGCTGAGAATACCATAGACTAATCATGTGAGAAACAAGGAAGTTTTAAGGAAAAAGACACTTAAAAGAGTGCTGACCTGCTATGTAATATCAATCATCTAATATGGCAGTGAATGCTGGACGTTTTCCTTATAGATAAAGAGAAGAATTGAGGCAACAGAGATATGATTCTACAGATGGAGGGTGAGAATACCATGGACTGAACATGTAAGCAATAAAGAAGTTTTAAAGAAAAAGACACTTAAAATAAAAGAGTGCTTGTCTGCTATGTAATATCAATCGTCCTTATATGGCAGTGAATGCTGGACTGTCTCCTCACAGATGAAGAGAAGACTTGAGGCAACAGATATGTGATTCTACAGAAGGAGGCTGAGAATACCATGGACGGTGCATGTGAACAGTGATGACGTTTTAATTGGGAAGAAAAAGGACACCTGTACTTTCAATCAGAACGAGACAGTTAAAATCTACTCATCACAAAGAAAGAGGTCTTGGAGAATTTATCACTCACATGTTATACTGAATGAATGTGAGGCAGAGGGATTCCTCTACTTAACGAAAGCCTAAGAGGTATAGTAAAGAAAGAAACATTATTTAGCGTTACTAATGATAGGAAATTCTGGAGAATGATTATCACCCTCTTCCAGAAGGGGTAAGGTACATCGAAGAAAAATTTTTTTGTCTCAATTCCGAAGAAATGAAAGTCCCATTTTCTTTATTTCTATTTCAAATTGTAGCGTCAGTCGCCATTTTCTGTCTTGCTGAAACCTGTTCCTTTATTGTCCTTTCTCTTCACTACAGTCTTCTTATTCTCTTTCACTCCCAGCAACTCCTTGCGTCTTAGAGGCATTATCGCCTTGCTTAGGGTGAAATGTTTAAAAAAGTTCATATTAATCTTTAAAACGGATTTGGGTTATAATTTTTTTTTAAATTTGCTATTTAATTATCCTTTGTTTTTTATAATTTTGCAGAAACAAGAAATCTTTCTTGGGAAACATATTAGAATATTCCAGAACCTATACTGGGGGCAAATCACCTGCACCTGGATAGAAAATGAATTCAGTGAATATAAAATAGAGTAAACGACAACGATATGTCATCACACTGCACTTATTCAATCTATATCGTGCCGCGATACGGAAAGAATTAGAAACCCTACTAGGATTCATTATTGGCGGCCAAAATAAGATATGCAGATCACAGTTTTGATAGCAAGCACAGAAAGGGAACTACATGACCTCCAACAGAAGGTAGAGAATGAAAGCGAGAAAATCGGACTAAACCTAAACTGAAAGAAGATAGAATGCATGGTTGTTAGCAAAATGGAACAGCTCAACAAGAAAATTGCAGGAGACGTTAAACACTTCTTTCTTTCTTTCTTTCTTTCTTTCTTTCTTTCTTTCTTTCTTCTTGCTGAAAGCAAGTCGCGTCTCAGATATGTCTTTTCCGTCTTACAACACACGACCAAAACGGAATAGTCGATTATTTATGAAATATTGCAGAATAGGTTAAACATTTCTATTATCGCACCATTCTTTCTTTCTTTCTTTCTTTCTTTCTTACTGAAAGCAAGTCGCGTCTCAGATATGTCTTTTCCGTCTTACAACACACGACCAAAACGGAATAGTCCATTATTTATGAAATATTGCAGAATAGGTTAAACATTTCTATTATCGCACCATTCTTTCTTTCTTTCTTTCTTTCTTTCTTTCTTTCTTTCTTTCTTTCTTTCTTTATTACTGAAAGCAAGTCACGTCTCAGATATGTCTTTTCCGTCTTACAACACACGACCAAAACGGAATAGTCCATTATTTATGAAATATTGGCAGAAGAGGTTAAACATTTCTATCATCGCACCCTTCTTTCTTTCTTTCTTTCTTTCTTTCTTTCTTTCTTTCTTTCTTTCTTTCTTTCTTTCTTTCCCTGGAACCATGTAGCATCTCTGATATGTCTTTTCCGTCGTTCCACGTGATCAAAACGGAATGGTCCAGTCATTAGAGTTTAGTGATATTTCCAAATCAGTGTCGATATACGGTAGCGTACAAAACGATTTTTATGGTATTGTGTGCTGGTGGGTAGATTTAGCCTTGTTTTTAAAGCAGAGTATACGATACAAATCAAAATGGCATCGCTAATGAGAATTTGCGACTAGCAGATTTGATAGTCATATATTTGAAATAAATAGCAATTTGTTATTTTTCGCAAAACGGGCCAGCACAGGCAGGTCACAATGCTATAACAATGCAGAACTGAAATCTCCCAGCCTATTCCGAAATGATCCCGTACAGTCAGGCAATAATTCTATAACAATGCAGCAGTGAAAGTGCTAATCTCACAGCCTATTTCAAATAGGCCAGCACAGCCAGACAATAATGCTATGACAATGCATGCGTGAAAGTGTTAATCACCCAGCCTATTTCAAATTGGCCAGCACAGCCAGACAACAATGCTATGACAATGCAGACGTGGAAGTGTTAATCTGCCAGCCTATTTCAAATTGGCCAGCACAGCCAGACAACAATGCTATGAAAATTCAGCCGTGAAAGTGTTAATCTCCCAGCCTATTTCAAATTGGCCAGCACAGCCAGACAACAATGCTATGACAATGCAGGCGTGGAAGTGTTAATCTCCCAGCCTATTTCAAATTGGCCAGCACAGCCAGACAACAATGCTATGACAATGCAAGCGTTAAAGTGTTAATCTCCCAGCCTATTTCAAATTGGCCAGCATAGCCAGACAACAATGCTATGACAAGGCAGACGTGAAAGTGTTAATCTCCCAGCCTATTTCAAATTGGCCAGCACAGCCAGACAACAATGCTATGAAAATGCAGGCGTGGAAGCGTTAATCTTCCAGCCTATTTCAAATTGGCCAGCACAGCCAGACAACAATGCTATGACAATGCAGGCGTAGAAGTGTTAATCTCCCAGCCTATTTCAAATTGGCCAGCACAGCCAGACAACAATGTTATGACAATGCAGACGTGGAAGTGTTAATCTGCCAGCCTATTTCAAATTGGCCAGCACAGCCAGACAACAATGCTATGACAAGGCAGACGTGAAAGTGTTAATCTCCCAGCCTATTTCAAATTGGCCAGCACAGCCAGACAACAATGCTATGACAATGCAGCCGTGAAAGTGTTAATCTCCCAGCCTATTTCAAATTGGCCATCACAGCCAGACAACAATGCTATGACAATGCAGGTGTTAAAGTGTTAATCTCCCAGCCTATTTAAAATTGGCCAGCATAGCCCGACAACAATGTTATGACAATGCAGACGTGAAAGTGTTAATCTCCCAGCCTATTTCAAATTGGCCAGCACAGCCAGACAACAATGCTATGACAATGCAGACGTGGAAGTGTTAATCTCCCAGCCTATTTCAAATTGGCCATCACAGCCAGACAACAATGCTATGACAATGCAGGCGTGGAAGTGTTAATCTCCCAGCCTATTTCAAATTGGCCAGCACAGCCAGACACCAATGCTATGACAATGCAGGCGTAGAAGTGTTAATCTCCCAGCCTATTTCAAATTGGCGAGCACAGCCAGACAACAATGCTATGACAATGCAGGCGTTGAAGTGTTAATCTCCCAGCCTATTTCAAATTGGTCAGCACAGCCAGGCAACAATGCTATGACAATGCAGGCGTAGAAGTGTTAATCTCCCAGCCTATTTCAAATTGGCCAGCACAGCCAGACAACAATTCTAAGACAATGCATGCGTGGAAGTGTTAATCTCCCAGCCTATTTCAAATTGGCCAGCACAGCCAGACAACAATGCTATGACAATGCAGGCGTGGAAGTGTTAATCTCCCAGCCTATTTCAAATTGGCCAGCACAGCCAGACAACAATGCTATGACAATGCAGGCGTAGAAGTGTTAATCTCCCATCCTATTTCAAATTAGCCAGCACAGCCAGACAACAATGTTATGACAATGCAGGCGTGGAAGTGTTAATCTCCCAGCCTATTTCAAATTGGCCAGCACAGCCAGACAACAATGCTATGACAATGCAGACGTGAAAGTGTTAATCTCCCAGCCTATTTCAAATTGGCCATCACAGCCAGACAACAATGCTATGACAATGCAGGTGTTAAAGTGTTAATCTCCCAGCCTATTTAAAATTGGCCAGAATAGCCCGACAACAATGCTATGACAATGCAGACGTGAAAGTGTTAATCTCCCAGCCTATTTCAAATTGGCCAGCACACCCAGGCAACAATGCTATGACAATGCAGGCGTAGAAGTGTTAATCTCCCAGCCTATTTCAAATTGGCCAGCACAGCCAGACAACAATTCTAAGACAATGCATGCGTGGAAGTGTTAATCTCCCAGCCTATTTCAAATTGGCCAGCACAGCCAGACAACAATGCTATGACAATGCAGACGTGGAAGTGTTAATCTGCCAGCCTATTTCAAATTGGCCAGCACAGCCAGACAACAATGCTATGAAAATTCAGCCGTGAAAGTGTTAATCTCCCAGCCTATTTCAAATTGGCCAGCACAGCCAGACAACAATGCTATGACAATGCAGGCGTGGAAGTGTTAATCTCCCAGCCTATTTCAAATTGGCCAGCACAGCCAGACAACAATGCTATGACAATGCAAGCGTTAAAGTGTTAATCTCCCAGCCTATTTCAAATTGGCCAGCATAGCCAGACAACAATGCTATGACAAGGCAGACGTGAAAGTGTTAATCTCCCAGCCTATTTCAAATTGGCCAGCACAGCCAGACAACAATGCTATGAAAATGCAGGCGTGGAAGCGTTAATCTTCCAGCCTATTTCAAATTGGCCAGCACAGCCAGACAACAATGCTATGACAATGCAGGCGTAGAAGTGTTAATCTCCCAGCCTATTTCAAATTGGCCAGCACAGCCAGACAACAATGTTATGACAATGCAGGCGTGGAAGTGTTAATCTGTCAGCCTATTTCAAATTGGCCAGCACAGCCTGACAACAATGCTATGACAAGGCAGACGTGAAAGTGTTAATCTCCCAGCCTATTTCAAATTGGCCAGCACAGCCAGACAACAATGCTATGACAATGCAGCCGTGAAAGTGTTAATCTCCCAGCCTATTTCAAATTGGCCATCACAGCCAGACAACAATGCTATGACAATGCAGGTGTTAAAGTGTTAATCTCCCAGCCTATTTAAAATTGGCCAGCATAGCCCGACAACAATGTTATGACAATGCAGACGTGAAAGTGTTAATCTCCCAGCCTATTTCAAATTGGCCAGCACAGCCAGACAACAATGCTATGACAATGCAGACGTGGAAGTGTTAATCTCCCAGCCTATTTCAAATTGGCCATCACAGCCAGACAACAATGCTATGACAATGCAGGCGTGGAAGTGTTAATCTCCCAGCCTATTTCAAATTGGCCAGCACAGCCAGACACCAATGCTATGACAATGCAGGCGTAGAAGTGTTAATCTCCCAGCCTATTTCAAATTGGCGAGCACAGCCAGACAACAATGCTATGACAATGCAGGCGTTGAAGTGTTAATCTCCCAGCCTATTTCAAATTGGTCAGCACAGCCAGGCAACAATGCTATGACAATGCAGGCGTAGAAGTGTTAATCTCCCAGCCTATTTCAAATTGGCCAGCACAGCCAGACAACAATTCTAAGACAATGCATGCGTGGAAGTGTTAATCTCCCAGCCTATTTCAAATTGGCCAGCACAGCCAGACAACAATGCTATGACAATGCAGGCGTGGAAGTGTTAATCTCCCAGCCTATTTCAAATTGGCCAGCACAGCCAGACAACAATGCTATGACAATGCAGGCGTAGAAGTGTTAATCTCCCATCCTATTTCAAATTAGCCAGCACAGCCAGACAACAATGTTATGACAATGCAGGCGTGGAAGTGTTAATCTCCCAGCCTATTTCAAATTGGCCAGCACAGCCAGACAACAATGCTATGACAATGCAGACGTGAAAGTGTTAATCTCCCAGCCTATTTCAAATTGGCCATCACAGCCAGACAACAATGCTATGACAATGCAGGTGTTAAAGTGTTAATCTCCCAGCCTATTTAAAATTGGCCAGAATAGCCCGACAACAATGCTATGACAATGCAGACGTGAAAGTGTTAATCTCCCAGCCTATTTCAAATTGGCCAGCACACCCAGGCAACAATGCTATGACAATGCAGGCGTAGAAGTGTTAATCTCCCAGCCTATTTCAAATTGGCCAGCACAGCCAGACAACAATTCTAAGACAATGCATGCGTGGAAGTGTTAATCTCCCAGCCTATTTCAAATTGGCCAGCACAGCCAGACAACAATGCTATGACAATGCAGGCGTGGAAGTGTTAATCTCCCAGCCTATTTCAAATTGACCAGCACAGCCAGACAACAATGCTATGACAATGCAGGCGTGGAAGTGTTAATCTCCCAGCCTATTTCAAATTGGCCAGCACAGCCAGACAACAATGCTATGACAATGCAGGCGTAGAAGTGTTAATCTCCCATCCTATTTCAAATTAGCCAGCACAGCCAGACAACAATGTTATGACAATGCAGGCGTGGAAGTGTTAATCTCCCAGCCTATTTCAAATTGGCCAGCACAGCCAGACAACAATGCTATGACAATGCAGACGTGAAAGTGTTAATCTCCCAGCCTATTTCAAATTGGCCATCACAGCCAGACAACAATGCTATGACAATGCAGGCGTGGAAGTGTTAATCTCCCAGCCTATTTAAAATTGGCCAGCATAGCCCGACAACAATGCTATGACAATGCAGACGTGAAAGTGTTAATCTCCCAGCCTATTTCAAATTGGCCAGCACAGCCAGACAACAATGCTATGACAATGCAGACGTGGAAGTGTTAATCTGCCATCCTATTTCAAATTGGCCAGCACAGTTAGACAACAATGCTATGACAATGCAGGCGTGGAAGTGTTAATCTCCCAGCCTATTTCAAATTGGTCAGCACAGCCAGGCAACAATGCTATGACAATGCAGGCGTAGAAGTGTTAATCTCCCAGCCTATTTCAAATTGGCCAGCACAGCCAGACAACAATTCTAAGACAATGCATGCGTGGAAGTGTTAATCTCCCAGCCTATTTCAAATTGGCCAGCACAGCCAGACAACAATGCTATGACAATGCAGGCGTGGAAGTGTTAATCTCCCAGCCTATTTCAAATTGACCAGCACAGCCAGACAACAATGCTATGACAATGCAGGCGTGGAAGTGTTAATCTCCCAGCCTATTTCAAATTGGCCAGCACAGCCAGACAACAATGCTATGACAATGCAGACGTAGAAGTGTTAATCTCCCATCCTATTTCAAATTAGCCAGCACAGCCAGACAACAATGTTATGACAATGCAGGCGTGGAAGTGTTAATCTCCCAGCCTATTTCAAATTGGCCAGCACAGCCAGACAACAATGCTATGACAATGCAGACGTGGAAGTGTTAATCTCCCAGCCTAGTTCAAATTGGCCAGCACAGCCAGACAACAATGCTATGACAATGCAGGCGTGAAAGTGTTAATCTCCCAGCCTATTTCAAATTGGCCAGCACAGCCAGACAACAATGCTATGACAATGCAGACGTGGAAGTGTTAATCTGCCAGCCTATTTCAAATTGCCCAGCACAGCCAGACAACAATGCTATGACAATGCA
This sequence comes from Acanthosepion esculentum, assembly GCA_964036315.1. Taxonomy (NCBI): domain Eukaryota; kingdom Metazoa; phylum Mollusca; class Cephalopoda; order Sepiida; family Sepiidae; genus Acanthosepion; species Acanthosepion esculentum. The sequence continues at coordinate 53,916,836 of OZ038517.1, read as the reverse complement.
GGCGTGGAAGTGTTAATCTCCCAGCCTATTTCAAATTGGCCAGCACAGCCAGACACCAATGCTATGACAATGCAGGCGTAGAAGTGTTAATCTCCCAGCCTATTTCAAATTGGCCAGCACAGCCAGACAACAATGCTATGACAATGCAGGCGTTGAAGTGTTAATCTCCCAGCCTATTTCAAATTGGTCAGCACAGCCAGGCAACAATGCTATGACAATGCAGGCGTTGAAGTGTTAATCTCCCAGCCTATTTCAAATTGGCCAGCACAGCCAGACAACAATGCTATGACAATGCAGGCGTAGAAGTGTTAATCTCCCATCCTATTTCAAATTAGCCAGCACAGCCAGACAACAATGTTATGACAATGCAGGCATGGAAGTGTTAATCTCCCAGCCTATTTCAAATTGGCCAGCACAGCCAGACAACAATGCTATGACAATGCAGACGTGGAAGTGTTAATCTCCCAGCCTATTTCAAATTGGCCAGCACAGCCAGACAACAATGCTATGACAATGCAGGCGTAGAAGTGTTAATCTCCCAGCCTATTTCAAATTGGCCAGCACAGCCAGACAACAATGCTAAGACAATGCATGCGTGGAAGTGTTAATCTGCCAGCCTATTTCAAATTGGCCAGCACAGCCAGACAACAATGCTATGACAATGCAGGCGTAGAAGTGTTAATCTCCCAGCCTATTTCAAATTAGCCAGCACAGCCAGACAACAATGCTATGACAATGCAGGCGTGGAAGTGTTAATCTCCCAACCTATTTCAAATTGGCCAGCACAGCCAGACAACAATGCTATGACAATGCAGACGTGGAAGTGTTAATCTGCCAGCCTATTTCAAATTGGCCAGCACAGCCAGACAACAATGCTATGACAATGCAGGCGTTGAAGTGTTAATCTCCCAGCCTATTTCAAATTGGTCAGCACAGCCAGGCAACAATGCTATGACAATGCAGGCGTAGAAGTGTTAATCTCCCAGCCTATTTCAAATTGGCCAGCACACCCAGACAACAATTCTAAGACAATGCATGCGTGGAAGTGTTAATCTCCCAGCCTATTTCAAATTGGCCAGCACAGCCAGACAACAATGCTATGACAATGCAGGCGTGGAAGTGTTAATCTCCCAGCCTATTTCAAATTGACCAGCACAGCCAGACAACAATGCTATGACAATGCAGGCGTGGAAGTGTTAATCTCCCAGCCTATTTCAAATTGACCAGCACAGCCAGACAACAATGCTATGACAATGCAGGCGTAGAAGTGTTAATCTCCCATCCTATTTCAAATTAGCCAGCACAGCCAGACAACAATGTTATGACAATGCAGGCGTGGAAGTGTTAATCTCCCAGCCTATTTCAAATTGGCCAGCACAGCCAGACAACAATGCTATGACAATGCAGGCGTGGAAGTGTTGATCTCCCAGCCTATTTCAAATTGGCCAGCACAGCCAGACAACAATGCTATGACAATGCAGGCGTAGAAGTGTTAATCTCCCAGCCTATTTCAAATTGGCCAGCACAGCCAGACAACAATGCTATGACAATGCAGGCGTGGAAGTGTTAATCTCCCAGCCTATTTCAAATTGGCCAGCACAGCCAGACAACAATGCTATGACAATGCAGGCGTAGAAGTGTTAATCTCCCAGCCTATTTCAAATTGGCCAGCACAGCCAGACAACAATGCTAAGACAATGCATGCGTGGAAGTGTTAATCTCCCAGCCTATTTCAAATTGGCCAGCACAGCCAGACAACAATGCTATGAAAATGCAGGCGTAGAAGTGTTAATCTCTCATCCTATTTCAAATTAGCCAGCACAGCCAGACAACAATGCTATGACAATGCAGGCGTGGAAGTGTTAATCTCACAGCCTATTTCAAATTGGCCAGCACAGCCAGACAACAATTCTATGACAATGCAGGCGTGGAAGTGTTAATCTCCCAGCCTATTTCAAATTGGCCAGCACAGCCAGACAACAATGCTATGACAATGCAGCCGTGAAAGTGTTAATCTCCCAGCCTATTTCAAATAGGCCAGCACAGCCAGACAATAATGCTATGACAATGCAGCCGTGAAAGTGTTAATCTCCCAGCCTATTTCAAATTGGCCAGCACAGCCAGACAACAATGCTATGACAATGCAGGCGTGGAAGTGTTAATCTCCCAGCCTATTTCAAATTGGCCAGCACAGCCAGACAACAATGCTATGACAATGCAGACGTGGAAGTGTTAATCTCCCAGCCTATTTCAAATTGGCCAGCACAGCCAGACAACAATGCTATGACAATGCAGGCGTGGAAGTGTTAATCTCCCAGCCTATTTCAAATTGGCCAGCACAGCCAGACAACAATGCTATGACAATGCAGGCGTAGAAGTGTTAATCTCCCATCCTATTTCAAATTGGCCAGCACAGCCAGACAACAACGCTATGACAATGCAGCCGTGTAAGTGTTAATCTCCCGGCCTATTTCAAATTGGCCAGCACAACCAGACAACAATGCTATGACAATGCAGGCGTGGAAGTGTTAATCTCCCAGCCTATTTCAAATTGGCCAGCACAGCGAGACAACAATGCTATGACAATGCAGGCGTAGAAGTGTTAATCTCCCAGCCTATTTCAAATTGGCCAGCACAGCCAGACAACAATGCTAAGACAATGCATGCGTGGAAGTGTTAATCTCCCAGCCTATTTCAAATTGGCCAGCACAGCCAGACAACAATGCTAAGACAATGCATGCGTGGAAGTGTTAATCTGCCAGCCTATTTCAAATTGGCCAGCACAGCCAGACAACAATGCTATGACAATGCAGGCGTTGAAGTGTTAATCTCCCAGCCTATTTCAAATTGGTCAGCACAGCCAGGCAACAATGCTATGACAATGCAGGCGTAGAAGTGTTAATCTCCCAGCCTATTTCAAATTGGCCAGCACAGCCAGACAACAATTCTAAGACAATGCATGCGTGGAAGTGTTAATCTCCCAGCCTATTTCAAATTGGCCAGCACAGCCAGACAACAATGCTATGGCAATGCAGGCGTGGAAGTGTTAATCTCCCAGCCTATTTCAAATTGGCCAGCACAGCCAGACAACAATGCTAAGACAATGCATGCGTGGAAGTGTTAATCTCCCAGCCTATTTCAAATTGGCCAGCACAGCCAGACAACAATGCTATGAAAATGCAGGCGTAGAAGTGTTAATCTCTCATCCTATTTCAAATTAGCCAGCACAGCCAGACAACAATGCTATGACAATGCAGGCGTGGAAGTGTTAATCTCACAGCCTATTTCAAATTGGCCAGCACAGCCAGACAACAATTCTATGACAATGCAGGCGTGGAAGTGTTAATCTCCCAGCCTATTTCAAATTGGCCAGCACAGCCAGACAACAATGCTATGACAATGCAGCCGTGAAAGTGTTAATCTCCCAGCCTATTTCAAATAGGCCAGCACAGCCAGACAATAATGCTATGACAATGCAGCCGTGAAAGTGTTAATCTCCCAGCCTATTTCAAATTGGCCAGCACAGCCAGACAACAATGCTATGACAATGCAGGCGTGGAAGTGTTAATCTCCCAGCCTATTTCAAATTGGCCAGCACAGCCAGACAACAATGCTATGACAATGCAGACGTGGAAGTGTTAATCTCCCAGCCTATTTCAAATTGGCCAGCACAGCCAGACAACAATGCTATGACAATGCAGGCGTGGAAGTGTTAATCTCCCAGCCTATTTCAAATTGGCCAGCACAGCCAGACAACAATGCTATGACAATGCAGGCGTAGAAGTGTTAATCTCCCATCCTATTTCAAATTGGCCAGCACAGCCAGACAACAACGCTATGACAATGCAGCCGTGTAAGTGTTAATCTCCCGGCCTATTTCAAATTGGCCAGCACAACCAGACAACAATGCTATGACAATGCAGGCGTGGAAGTGTTAATCTCCCAGCCTATTTCAAATTGGCCAGCACAGCGAGACAACAATGCTATGACAATGCAGGCGTAGAAGTGTTAATCTCCCAGCCTATTTCAAATTGGCCAGCACAGCCAGACAACAATGCTAAGACAATGCATGCGTGGAAGTGTTAATCTCCCAGCCTATTTCAAATTGGCCAGCACAGCCAGACAACAATGCTAAGACAATGCATGCGTGGAAGTGTTAATCTCACAGCCTATTTCAAATTGGCCAGCACAGCCAGACAACAATGCTATGACAATGCAGGCGTTGAAGTGTTAATCTCCCAGCCTATTTCAAATTGGTCAGCACAGCCAGGCAACAATGCTATGACAATGCAGGCGTAGAAGTGTTAATCTCCCAGCCTATTTCAAATTGGCCAGCACAGCCAGACAACAATTCTAAGACAATGCATGCGTGGAAGTGTTAATCTCCCAGCCTATTTCAAATTGGCCAGCACAGCCAGACAACAATGCTATGACAATGCAGGCGTGGAAGTGTTAATCTCCCAGCCTATTTCAAATTGACCAGCACAGCCAGACAACAATGCTATGACAATGCAGGCGTGGAAGTGTTAATCTCCCAGCCTATTTCAAATTGACCAGCACAGCCAGACAACAATGCTATGACAATGCAGGCGTAGAAGTGTTAATCTCCCATCCTATTTCAAATTAGCCAGCACAGCCAGACAACAATGTTATGACAATGCAGGCGTGGAAGTGTTAATCTCCCAGCCTATTTCAAATTGGCCAGCACAGCCAGACAACAATGCTATGACAATGCAGGCGTGGAAGTGTTAATCTCCCAGCCTATTTCAAATTGGCCAGCACAGCCAGACAACAATGCTATGACAATGCAGGCGTAGAAGTGTTAATCTCCCAGCCTATTTCAAATTGGCCAGCACAGCCAGACAACAATGCTATGACAATGCAGGCGTGGAAGTGTTAATCTCCCAGCCTATTTCAAATTGGCCAGCACAGCCAGACAACAATGCTATGACAATGCAGGCGTAGAAGTGTTAATCTCCCAGCCTATTTCAAATTGGCCAGCACAGCCAGACAACAATGCTAAGACAATGCATGCGTGGAAGTGTTAATCTCCCAGCCTATTTCAAATTGGCCAGCACAGCCAGACAACAATGCTATGAAAATGCAGGCGTAGAAGTGTTAATCTCTCATCCTATTTCAAATTAGCCAGCACAGCCAGACAACAATGCTATGACAATGCAGGCGTGGAAGTGTTAATCTCACAGCCTATTTCAAATTGGCCAGCACAGCCAGACAACAATTCTATGACAATGCAGGCGTGGAAGTGTTAATCTCCCAGCCTATTTCAAATTGGCCAGCACAGCCAGACAACAATGCTATGACAATGCAGCCGTGAAAGTGTTAATCTCCCAGCCTATTTCAAATAGGCCAGCACAGCCAGACAATAATGCTATGACAATGCAGCCGTGAAAGTGTTAATCTCCCAGCCTATTTCAAATTGGCCAGCACAGCCAGACAACAATGCTATGACAATGCAGGCGTGGAAGTGTTAATCTCCCAGCCTATTTCAAATTGGCCAGCACAGCCAGACAACAATGCTATGACAATGCAGACGTGGAAGTGTTAATCTCCCAGCCTATTTCAAATTGGCCAGCACAGCCAGACAACAATGCTATGACAATGCAGGCGTGGAAGTGTTAATCTCCCAGCCTATTTCAAATTGGCCAGCACAGCCAGACAACAATGCTATGACAATGCAGGCGTAGAAGTGTTAATCTCCCATCCTATTTCAAATTGGCCAGCACAGCCAGACAACAACGCTATGACAATGCAGCCGTGTAAGTGTTAATCTCCCGGCCTATTTCAAATTGGCCAGCACAACCAGACAACAATGCTATGACAATGCAGGCGTGGAAGTGTTAATCTCCCAGCCTATTTCAAATTGGCCAGCACAGCCAGACAACAATGCTATGACAATGCAGGCGTAGAAGTGTTAATCTCCCAGCCTATTTCAAATTGGCCAGCACAGCCAGACAACAATGCTAAGACAATGCATGCGTGGAAGTGTTAATCTCCCAGCCTATTTCAAATTGGCCAGCACAGCCAGACAACAATGCTATGACAATGCAGTCGTGAAAGTATAATCTCCCAGCCTATTTGAAATTGGCCAGCACAGCCAGACAACAATGCTGTGATAATGTAGCCGTGAAGTGTTAATCTCCCACCCTATTTGAAATTGGCCAGCACAGCCAGGCAACAATACTTCACCAATGCAGAAGTGAGAGTGTTTATCTTCCAGCCTATTCTAAACAGGCCAGCACAGCCAGGCAACAATGCTTTAACAATCCAGAAATGAGTGTTAAACCCCAAGCCTATTCCAAATGGGCCAGCACCACTAGGCAACAATGCACCATTGAAAGTGTTAATCTCCCAGCCGATTCGAAACGGGCTAGCACAGACAGGTAACAATGCAATAATAATGCAACAGTGAAATTGTTAACTCTAGACTTGAAGATTTAATTAGTGAATAAAATCTCAGCGTTTGGGTGCAGACGTTAGGAGTATAGAACTGAAGTAGACTTTAGAAGGAACCGGAAACCCAACCGTAAACAGGAAACAAAAGAGAAACCTCTACTCCTTTTCAAAAGAGCGGGGAGGGTGTGAACCGGACGAGAGGCGTACCTTTCTATTCTTATATCTTAAATATTTTGACAAGATGCATTGCAACATACAGTAAAGGATTGATTACATTGGATGAAATAGTAAATGAATTTCCATTCTACTGTCTTTATTTACGACAGTAATATTATCAAATTAAGTAGAATTATAAAAGCATATCCTACTGTGTATTACAGTACATGCTAAAGAAGAAATTATTTCAGATACCAAAAAGGAAATAGTTTTTTTTATTGAACATTTATTAACTATATACAAGAATAAATTATTTACAACAAAGAAAATAATTTGCAATCAGGCATGAATGAAAACAAAAGTACAGTTTCTAAATCTTCCTAACAGATATTTTACGGTAAGTGGTAATTTTACGGTAAGCTATCTTCAAAAAAGAATCAGCACTATTCATTTGCTATAAAATCTGTCCAGAATGATGCCCAGTACTGCAATATTTAACTACGGTTGGCCTACAAGCATTGCTCAGAATGTGGGATCGCATTATACACGATATAAATTAATTTCGGTTGAGCTCTCTGGTTTGAGGTGTGAATTTGTAAACAGTGACTATTTACGCTAATATTGCACTACTCTTCGGCAGAATTGAGTCACTGTCAGTCACTGTGTGTTTATCTAAATTTAAAAATAAACACGCTAAAATTCACCTTCATCCCTGACCGTGCGCTGACGGCTTAGTGGGAGAAGTTCCGACTGACGCAAATTCAGTTGGGTTTCGATCCTAGCTAGAGGCAACTGGACGTCTAGCCACACTGATGAGCTGTGAAACAGCGAAACAGTCTGTCTGTGAATGGCATATATATATATATATATATATATATATATATATATATATATATATATATAAAGATTTTTCACAAAAAAATCAGGGGTAGCATTATACAAGGTGTCCAAAAAATTGACATCATTTTGTAGTCTAATAAACTAACTAATTCTCGCTCAAATGATCTCAAATTTTAACAAAATGTATAAAAACTAAGTTGAGTATGCGGACTTATCTCAATGAGAATCTACCAGGAAGATGGATCGGGCATGCCAGTGATAATGACAATGTGCTGTTGAAATGGCCAACACATTCACCTGACTTAGCAACTTGTGATTTTTTTTTCTATGAGGCTATCTGAAAAGACAGATCTATATCTAATTCTCTTCCTACAAGCCATATTCTTTTATGTGCCGTGTCGCTTCAGGACGTAGGCGATCATGGCCCTCTACCTCCACCTGTCCCTTGTAGCTCTCAATATGATTTGTCTTTTTGCTATTTCTCCTAGACCCTATTCTGCCAAACACTTGCTTAAACCCGTTTAGTATGTCATGTGTTGCTTTCCCTTGTCCTTCTTTCTCTCTATCCGCCCTGTGAGTATCAGATTTTCCAAACCCTCCTTTCTTATTACCCGTTCCAGAAATTTCAGCTACCTCTTCCTTATGTTAAGTATAAGGTTCCTCTTTGTTTGCATCCTCTCAAAAACCTCATCGTTGCTCACATGTTCAGTCCATGGTATCCTTAGCATCCTTCTGTAGAACCACATCTTTGTTGCCTCGAGTCTCTTCTTCATCCTTAAGGAGATTGTCCAACATTCGATACCGTAAAGGAGGATAGATGCCACGTAGCAGTTCAATATTCTCTGCTTAAGTTCCTAGAAGAACTTAAGCAGAGAATCACTGAGGCGCTGGAGAATGTTACGCAAGACATGCTACAACGTGTTTGGCAGGAGCTGGACTACAAACTTGACGTGTGTCGTGTCACACGTGGTTCGCATATTGAACATTTGTGAAGCTTTGTGAAATCGGTTATAAAATCTATATCCCTTTGAATGTTTTGTTCGGATTTTGATAAATAAATCTTGTTTAATTTCGCTTGTTCTTTGAAGATCTTCAAAAAACTATGAAAGTATAAGGATCTTGAAGTGGAAATCTAAAAAATGTGACACGTGAGGACATCAACAATTCCAGTTGTAGTTGGAGCCCTATTATTGAGTGGAAAAGATTCCAATATACCCATTGAAGGGATTCCTGGAAGCCCATGCCTTAAAGAAATACAGAAAAGTGTACTCACAAGTACAGCTCACACATTACGAAGGGTTTTATCTAAGTAAAATGTCGGTAATCTTTTATTGTTCAACATGAATCCTATTTAATTTCGTTTTCCCGGGACATTTAAGTTACTCAGATATACATATTTTAAATGATGTCATTTTTGGGGTACACTGTATATTTGGTTTCGCAAAACAAATAAAAACAATCGACTAATGTATTGCTGAGGAATAACGTTTTTAAGGCAAGCAGCCTCTGTAAGTTGCTCTGTATCAGAAATTGAATACGAATTATATTACTTCCTGATGAGTGGATACCCTATTCGAAAGTTTTTAGGTCGGAAGATCAATTTTGAAAATTTTATATTTTTTAGTAAATAATAATAATAATAATAATAATAATAATAATAATAATAATAATAATAACATGTGCTTTTTTAGTGACATGGTTGTCCCTGCAGATTGTAACGTATCTTTAAAGATCTTTAAAAAAAAAAATCTATAAAAATACAAGAATCTTGAAGCGGAAATCTAAAAAGATTATGTCAATCATTTGGGGACACCTTGTACATGAAGTCGACTTATACATGAGTGTATACTTTAAGAGAAAACATTTAGAACTGGAGAATTGTTCATGTTAAGAGAGTAGTGTAGAAGAACAATATATTAAGTTAATTCCGAATTTGGTTAGAAATGGTACTTTTTTTTTAAATCTCAAAATTGTCCTGACGCAGTTTACTATTTACAAATGCAATGGCCAAGACAGGAAACAGTTCCGATCCGGTTCGTTGCGTGATATCAGTTCATTTGATATAAAACATCTGACTGCTATGATTTATTCGATGCAACCTCACCAACCCCTCAAAAAAAAAATCATTGACCTCGACTTTCCGGTTTTGAAGCTTTCCCAGCGGTTGCGACTTTCTTTAAAAACTCCATCAAGTAAGTAATTTTATGACTACATAAGTAATTAAGGCAGAATCTGCTTCTGATATTCAACACCGAAAACTATGCTTAAGGAAGAAAAAGAACATAAAACACATATTTCCTTAAATACGAAAGGAGAATCATCATCATCACAAACGCCATCATCCCCCCCACCACCACCATCATCATCATCGCCAGCATCACCAGCATCACCAGCATCACCACCATCATCACCAGCATCACCACCATCAACACCAGCATCACCACCATCATCAGCAGCAGCAGCATCACCACCATCATCACCAGCATCACCACCATCATCATCAGCAGCAGCATCACCACCATCATCACCAGCATCACCACCATCAACACCAGCATCACCACCATCATCATCATCTTCATCACCACCATCTCCACCACCATCATACCATCACCAACAACACAACCATCATCATCATTATCACCACTTCCACCATTATCATCACCACCATCACCACTATCGTCATCACCATCACAACCGCCACCAACGCCACTATCATCATCACCACCACCACCACTACAACCCCCACCCCCACCACTATCACACGCTGAAAAGCATCACCCGGAACCAGTCATGTTACTACTATGTGGATTTTACCATTCATACTTGCAGAAGTATTAAAGCTAACAGACCAGACATTTCAGTTAAAAACTACAAAAAAATGGTTTTCTCGTAGATATGGCAGTGTCATCAGATAGAAATAAATACGACCGAATAAGGGAATATAAGGATCTTGAAATTAAAATAAAACATCCTGGCTCCTTAAAAACCTCTCTTGTAACTGTAACACTGGGTACGACAAAAAAGTGTAAACACAAACATTGACAAACCCCAGTGTGCAAGAGATTTAAAAAAGTTGCTCCGTGCAGAACGGCTTATTTAATCAGGAGAGTACTAGCAATTTAAAGAAAATATAGACATTATATATGTTAAGTTAAGTATCACTGAACATCAGACTCTGAGCAAACAGAATGCATATATTTGCTACTTAACCATTTTAGGTAATGATCTGGTAAGGGATAACACCCGGTAACAAGACCTATGATCTGGGGATAGAAGGGATTTGAAGAGCGTGGAACTACCTCTTAATTGCTGTTGTTCCCAGGTTCACACTGATCTGGAGTGGTAGCACCTGTTAGTTATTGTTAACTACCAAACTGGGGTCAAAACACTATGAAAGTATAAACATACATTTTCATAGTAAAAAATTAACAGTAATACATTTTTGAAAAAAAAAAAAATTACCAACTATACATTTTTGTAAAGAAAATTACTAAAGCTTTCCCCAAAATTAAATTTCGGCGTTACATGACCCATAAGTAGTTGATATGCCGGTAAACAAACAAAATCACGAGCAATTCATTTTTATAGAAAAATGGCAAATGCAACATGAAAAAACGTATAAAAATACATTTTTATAATAAAAATTTTAATATTAATACATTTAAAAAATGCCAACAATACATTTTATCCCCTACAAAGTATATAGTTTAGATATATATCTAAAAGCGTTTGTCATGATAGTATAAAATTATGTATAAAATATCTGTAGTTAAAGGCGTCGGATTGCATTAAAAACATTTAAATTTCGACCTTATTAACCCGTAGAGGTTGATATGCCGCTAAACAAAATCAACCAACTGGTAAGGAACTGTATTAAACAGAAAGGTACTACTACTACTACTACTACTACTACTACTACTACTACTACTACTACTAATAATAATAATAATAATAATAGTAATAGCAGCTGTAACAACAATGACAAAAGTAATATTTCTTAAAATAATAACGATTTTTTTTAATCATTTCAACCCAAGCCAGGCAATAAAGCCACTAAGACAGACGGGGTTACTGATTGTTAGGGAATATGAGGAAAAACACTATTAAGGAGAGAGAACAATAAAAGAACAGGAATTAAGAAGACAGAAGTTAACAATTGACATTGTATTTAAATATTTGAAGATTAAAATTGGCTGGAAAGCAAGAAGCCGGAAGAGAATTCCACAGGCGAGTTGTGCGAGAAAAGAAACTGTTAGCATAGAACTTACGGTTGCATCTAGCCAGTTCAACTGTAAAATGATGAGAGCTTGTTGCCAATCTCGTACTGCGCTTAAATTCATAGAGTCTACATAACAGAGAGCAAAGTTCATCAGCGGAATTGTGTTCATAGAAAACGCACAGGAATCGACATTACGTCCGTGGGAAACTGACTGAAGCCGAGATGCCAGGTCAGGACCAATAACCTTGCTGATTCTTCTTTTGGTTTTATCAAGAATCTCTAAATGTATAGCAAGAGCACCAGACCAGATGTAGCAGCAATATTCGAAGCCTGGACGAATGGTAGACTTATAAAACCAATTTTTGGCCGGGTTGTATTTGTGTCGAATCGAAAGAATGGCGCCTTTCCCAGTCGATATCAGAAGTCAGGATGTTATTTAAGTAACAACGAATGAATAGGTTTATTCTCCTTTTAAGATGCGATGAGTATGAATGTATTAATGTTAGTAAGTGTTCACTCGTAGGTCGGTGATGACTGCGCAGGTGGTATTAGTGTGAGTGAGTGCCGCATAATCTAGTTGGTATGGACTATGTTAATGAGAGTTCGCTTTGTAGGTCGGGACAGTCAGTGTGGTCAATGGTAACGTCAGCTTCTGCATAGATAATTAAGTTAGCACAGACGATAGTTCCTTTGTAGATCGGTAAGGTCAGTGCAGTTCCGTGTTACTGGAGTTTTGCTTAATCCGTCGGCACAAGAGGATGTTAGTGAGTGTTCATTCCGAGGTCGGTAAGGCTACTGTTTTCAGTATCAGAAAGAGTTTCAGTATAGATAATCCGTTTGTCATAGACGATGCTCATTCATAGGTGGTGATATTAATGAAAACTTCGTTGGAGTTTACGCAGGCATTGGCAATGAGTAAAAGCCTGGCGAAGTTGTATAGCTGCACGGTTTTTGATAGAATTAACTAGTGATTATAAAATATGTCATCATTTTTACAGTGGCAAAGTGGTTCATAGAGGCAGTAAAAAAAATGACTGATTATGAAGTATTTTGTTATGCCGAGATTTGATTGGTCAAAGTGATAATTAGTTAAAAATTCTTTTCAAGTCATAAACCACTTTCTGGATTGCTGCATAATCCCTATGCTGCGATGTAATTTCAGTCCAAACACATTCGTCTGCTAGTCGAGTTGTCAGCTTCATTTTCTCCCTGTAAGAATTTTCTTTTGATTTTCGGCTTAACTCAAAAGCTAGGAATTTATTCGGTAGTTTAATCTCAGTAAGATTCTGACACAATACCATTACGTAGATTTCTGCCGGAGTTGGCGTGTCGTCTGGTTTCTAACCGGGCGAAGGAGGTCGGTTGAGGAATGTACTTCAGCCGGATCCTGATTCACCCGTTTTCAGTGGTCACCCCGAGGAGTGAGCATCTGTGAGCCCGATGTGTACGTTCGTTGTAGGGACCGTTGGACGGGTGGATATATGGACGGCTACTCCCGTGGAGAGTTGGGTATTGTCTCAACAAACATGGGACGACGAGAACGTAAGGTCCATATATCGGACAAGAAGCTGAAAAGCGAATAGTCATGTTTAATTGGTTTTGCTGGGGTTGTAGAAATAATTATTTTCCCAATTACTACAGCATTCACTGTCTTCCTATATAGCAATGAATGATGGACGAACGGGTTTACGCTGGATGTCGAAAGTAACGGCAGATTTTGTCCTTATCAGAAAGATTTCATATGGGACACTTTCAAGGGAGTTTACCAACTATATAGTAGGCAGTAACTCTGGGGAGGGGGGTCAGTTTACTACGAAGTAACAATATAAAATAGATTCTCTACTTTATGTTCAGCTGAATTTCACATTAATACTAGTCGTCCATTTGTACAAAAAGGCTAGAAATAATTAAAGCAAGGTTAATCAAAAAGCCAACTCGCAATAATATCAACTGTGAATTTTTGAAAATTATAATATGGTAAATACTAAAATTAGTATAAAATGAAACCACAGAGCTACTTGACTGGAAATGCCTTTAAAGTGTGATATTAGTTTGCAATTCCATTTTAAATAAAACGTAAACCTTTCCATCTATTAATTTCTTATTGCGTTTGATCCAAGTAATATTGTATAATGTGAGTAATAATTATTATTACAATAACTTGTATTGCAAATACAAATTAAGATATGTGTAATTAATAATAAAATTGATAATATTGTTACCCCATCCTTTTGCATCATGAACTGCTTTTCAACGGGTTTATGAGCATTACTTAAAAGAATGTTTATGTTATAATATAATATAAACTCATTGCTAATAGTTTTACTATAGAAATACACTGAAAATCAAGAAGTAATTGAATTAAAGCAAGCATTATCGAGTGAATAGCACAAATATATGCATAATGGAAATGCCTTCTTAAAGATTTTCTATAAGAACACATAAAAAAACTGGAAGAAAGGGATTGTCAGTGGTCAGGAATGAATGCAAGCATTACTGATAGAATAGGGCTATTATATGTATAATGTAAATGCATTGCTAATGGTTTTACTATAAGAATGCATTGAAATTGAGGAAGAAAGGGATTGTCAGTGGTCAGGAATGAATGCAAGCATTACTGATAGAATAGGGCTATTATATGTATAATGTAAATGCATTGCTAATGGTTTTACTATAAGAATGCATTGAAATTGAGGAAGAAAGGGATTGTCAGTGGTCAGGAATGAATGCAAGCATTACTGATAGAATAGGGCTATTATATGTATAATGTAAATGCATTGCTAATGGTTTTACTATAAGAATGCATTGAAATTGAGGAAGAAAGGGATTGTCAGTGGTCAGGAATGAATGCAAGCATTACTGATAGAATAGGGCTATTATATGTATAATGTAAATGCATTGCTAATGGTTTTACTATAAGAATGCATTGAAATTGAGGAAGAAAGGGATTGTCAGTGGTCAGGAATGAATGCAAGCATTACTGATAGAATAGGGCTATATGTATAATGTAAATACATTGCTAATGATTTTACTATAGGAATGCATTGGAAATCAGGTAGAAAGGGGTTGTCAGTGGTCATGAATGAATGCAAGCATTACTGATAGAATAGGGCTATTATATGTATAATGTAAATGCATTGCTTATGATTGTACTATAGGAATGCATTGAAAATCAGGAAGAAAGGGATTGTCAGTGGTCAGGAATGAATGAAAGTCTTACAAAAGGAGTATCTGTAAATGTCGAGAACATCTATTTGGGTATATTTTTCGGTTTTCTCGGCTGCTCACGTGAGTCTGCACTGTGCGGCTAGGTGACCTTGCAAGTTAACCGTAAACCTGGCTTCTCTGAGTGACACTGGATGCAAAGTCTTTTCTTGCATGGTCAAGAGTGAAACTCGTTTTACACATCAACTGATATCCGTGCTCATCTTCAATGAAACATTAATTGATTGAAAGTTTAATTTTGATCAAATTGAAATATATTCAGAGTATGTTTTAATGTTTTCGACGCTGCATTTAATTTTCTTTAAGCAGATAAACTTAGCAATGTACTGAGAAGCGGAAAGCCTTTTGTTAGAAACAAAGAAAAGAGTTTTGGATTGCTATGTGTCACCCATTCTCTTATATGGGAATGAATGTTGGACAGTCTCCTCAAGGACGAGGAAAAAAACAAATATGTTTCTACAGAAGGATACTGAGTATTCCATGAACGGATTGAATAAGCAACAAGGAAGCTTTAAAAAATGGCGACATAAAGAATACTTATAGTGAGGATAAAGAAAAGAGAGATGAAATTCCTTGGACAAGGGGGCCTAGAAAAC
This sequence comes from Acanthosepion esculentum, assembly GCA_964036315.1. Taxonomy (NCBI): domain Eukaryota; kingdom Metazoa; phylum Mollusca; class Cephalopoda; order Sepiida; family Sepiidae; genus Acanthosepion; species Acanthosepion esculentum. The sequence continues at coordinate 53,901,386 of OZ038517.1, read as the reverse complement.
AACCCCCACGAAGCATATTGAGGGCAAGTCAAATAGGAGTAGACAACGAACCACTTATTAGAAACCTGACGCCAACAGAAACGTGGTTCTACAGAAGGATACTGAGAATTATATGGACGAAGTGAGTAAGCAACGATGAAGTGTTCAAGAAAATAGCAGCAGAAAAACGCTTGTATTCAAACAGAAAAAAAAACAGTTGAAATTTATCGGTCACATAAAGAGGAAGGAAGGCTTGTAAAACTTAATCCCCACGATGCATAATGAGGGCAAGAGAGATAGTGGAAGGCAACGAGCCACCTACCTGATCAGCATGTATGAATGAATAGCGGAATTGGTGGGGGGCATTAGCAATGCGAGAATAACTGTTAAGAGCCACATAAGATAAGAAGTTGTGAAGAGTCATGAAGAGACCTGGCCCATAGAAGGAGAAAAATGTCAATATATTGCCAATGAAATTGAACTACTTACACTATTTACAGATTGTTTGGACTGTTGTCTTCATCTTTGTTGTCCTATTCACGACGTTTCGACCGTTGTACGCTCCGGCCTTCTTTAGCTGTCATACGATGGAATTTTGAACTGAAACACTTTATTCGTGAATATGACAATAAATATGAGGACAACAGTGCGAACAATGTGAATAGTACAAATAGTTAGAATACCTCATCTCAGAAATATAGACAGATGTTAATGAATTTTAATCTTGACGGAATGGATTGTCAGAAGTAAGGAAGAGATTGTCAGTGGTCAGAAAGGGATTGTCAGTGACCAGGGAGGGATTGTCAGTGGTCAGGAAGAGATTTTCAGTGATTATGAAGAGATTGTCAGTGGTCAGATAGGGATTAGCAGTGGTCAAAAAGATTTGTCAGTGGCCAGGAAGAGATTTTCAGTGGTCAGGAAGAGATTGTCAGTGGTCAGATAGGGATTAGCAGTGGCCAGGAAGAGATTGTCAGTGGTCAGGAAGAGATTGTCAGTGGCCAGGAAAAGATTGTCCGTGGTCAGAAAGGGATTGTCAGTGGCCAGAAAGGGATTGTCAGTGGCCAGGAAGAGATTTTCAGTGATTATGAAGAGATTGTCAGTGGTCAGATAGGGATTAGCAGTGGCCAGGAAGAGATTGTCAGTGGTCAGAAAGGGATTGTCAGTGGCCAGGAAAAGAATTTCAGTGCTCATGAAGAGATCGTCAGTGTCCAGGAAGAGATTGTCAGTGGTCAGAAAGGGATTGTCTGTGGCCAGGAAGAGATTTTCAGTGCTCATGAAGAGATTGTCAGTGGTCAGATAGGGAATAACAGTGGCCAGGAAGAGATTGTCAGTGGCCAGGAAGGGATTGTCAGTGGTCAGGAAGTGATTTTCAGTGCTATAATGAAGAGAATGTCAGTGGTTAGATTGGTATAAGCAGTGGACAGCAAGAGATTGTCACTGGTCAGAAAGGGATTTTTCAGTGGCCAGGAAGAGATTTTCAGTGCTCATGAAGGGATTGTCAGTCGTCAGATAGGGATTGTCAGTGGCCAGGAAGAGATTTTCAGTGGTCAGAAAGGGATTGTCAGTGGTCAGGAAGAGATTTTCAGTGGTCAGAAAGGGATTGTCAGTGATCAGGAAGGGATTGTCAATGGCCAGGATGAGATTTTCAGAGCTTATGAAGAGATTGTCAGTCGTCAAAGAAGAGATTGTTAGTGGACAGGAAGAGATTGTCAGTGGTCAGGTAGAGATTTTCTGTGCCCATGAAGAGATTGTCAGTGGCCAAGAAGGGATTGTCAGTGGCCAGGAAGAGATTGTCAGTGGCCAGGAAGAAATTTTCAGTGCTCATGAAGAGACTGTCAGTGGTCAGACGGGGATTGTCAGTGGCCAGGAAGAAATTTTCAGTTGATGGCGGGCCGGGGCTGGTGGCATTTACCTTAGCAAAAGGAGAAAATTGTTAAAAGTCATAGGAGATAGATAGTTGTGAAGTGCCATGATCGTTAAATGTTCCGAAAAGAAAAAAATGTATAAATAAATTTAAATATAATTTTAATGAATTTTATTATAGGAATGCATTGAAAATCATGACGGAAGGGATTTTCTGTGATCAGGGTGACATTAATGGAAGCATTACTAACGGAACATCTACCTGGGTTAAGGTTTGTAAAGCGTCTATTTTTGCCAGCCCCATGGATTTTTAACCCGTGTAAAAGATCCACTATTTACTTTTTTTTTGTTCTTTTAAAGAACTATCTCTTTCTATTGACCTTTAAGCATTAACCTCCTGCTTGATTCTACTGAAGAAAATTACACTAATTAACCAGGTTCATATGTCTACTGCCCTCTCTTTTGCGGTATGCTCATCTTCCCGATCAGAAAGTACCCATTACAAATCCAGTTACTATTACTACTACTGCTACTGGAAACCTATTCTCGACACTTCAGCAAGAGAAAAAATAATTACCCTATTGGCAACGACTGCTAGCAATATTTACCCAGTCTGAAAGAGTAACAAGGGAAGAAAGAAAGAGAGCGAGCCTACCCACACGACGCTCCGGTCTCACAAAGGAAACCGCTATCCACTAACACACAATTAGCAATGCTAGTAGGAATAATCAGTCGGTTGTATATACGCAGATAAATAGTAGTAGTACTAATAGGTAAACACGCAACTTTTTCTTCCCTTTAAAGCTGCCTCTCCAGAGGGACGTGCTTCATTCTCAATATCCCAGAACTGCATCCAAACACCTTTACGCAGACTTAATATGGATTCACTTTCGTCTGTTTTTTTGTCTTTGATTGTATTTTTATCAGCTCCTTTTCAAACATGTGCAATCCCATCAAATGGTAAGTAAAAAAAAATCTTTTTGGTTTCAATTATTGATGCATGAAAAAAAAGAAAAGAAAGAAATAACAGAAAAGAACGAATATCAAAAAGTTCAAAGCCATTCCTATTATTAAGTTATTTTCTTGCAATTTAAACTGTTCAAAGACTTAATTGGGCTCAGCAGTATATCACTGAACACCATGTAATTAATTTAATAATGCCTTTAATTTAATGGTCGTGTCCTGCCTGCCAAATTTTTCAGGGGGTCATTTTTATTGCCCGTGTGCCCCCAAAAATGTAAGTGCTGAGGGGGCTTGAGCAATTTTTTTCCAAGGTGATGCCGTTTACACCCACTGACCTTGTGTCACATTCAGTTGCGACGTGGGCACTCTGAAACATACCACTAACTCTCAAGTTATATATATATATACATTTTTTACAACGATTTTCACGCTGTATAAGGCTCATCAGCCACTCCGGGTAGAGGTTTACAGATTTAAGAGGCACAGTTTATCTGGATATGTCGGAAAGATAACAATTAACGTTAAATTTGAACACGTTAAGATTGTACTGATCGGGGAAGCATCATCTTGGGAGTCGGTTTCACAAAGCAGTGGTTCGTGCGACTCACTTTAGCAATTGTTTTGTTTAGTTCTGTATATATATATATATATATATATATATATATATATATATATATATATATATATATATATATATATATATATTGTAAATACACATTCGGGAGATTTTAAATATAGTTATTAAAATGACCCCTCCCCAGCCAAAAAAAAAAAAAAGAAAGTATATATGGGAATATTAGGATTTTATTGAGCAAATATGGTATGGTGTCCCGTATATCAATGTTTTCTGTTAAATAAATGTGATATGTTGGTAAAAACGATAGTATTCAAGCAGGTCAGTGATAATCTGTAGCCAAGTGAAATTTACCCACTGATAAGTGCAACGAAGCTGTGGAGAGCGTTGATCGCCCACGTCTATGGGGATAGCTTAGTTACCGTTAAGACAACTGACGATCAGCTTTTTGTCCCTTCTTCAATTTTCTCACACCTCGTGGCTTATTTGTACGTATTTGTACAATAAATATTTACAGCCGAATTATTTTTTATTCTATTTCATTGTCGGTGCTTCATTGAATGGGAGGTGTTCAGTTTTTTTTTAAGCAAAAGCAAATAAAATGTTTATACTGACAAAATATACGATAAAATCTTGGTCGCAAATACTGGTAAATTTTCCTACACAATCGAACTTGAAATTTGTTTGTTAACAAAGCTCACTATAACGAGGAGTACATTTTTTTACACGTACAGGTAGCGCAGGTGTGTGGCTCTCTGGCTACCCACGTGGGTAAATTTGAAATCTGAATTTTTCTTTCACACCTGGTGTATTTAGAAAAAACCAAAAAAACAACCTCATTAACCTGGCACCAGTATAAAAAATAGTCTACTTAGCTGTTCTTAGTCTGGTACAAGACTACGATATTGGGGCTCCTGAAGACTGATTTCACTTGGTTACTGATTATTTACTTGGGATTTTACATGAGAATGAACTTATTGAATACGTCAAGATCACGATAGAATCAGTGAAAACTAACAACAGATTCCATTACTATGTGATATTACATCATGTGCTATTTTATGTTATATTACTATCAGGACGTGGGCGAACATAGTTCTCTACAGTTTCCTATCCTTCGTAGCATTTAGCAATGTTTGTCTTTCGTTTTTACTCTCTCTTCTGGCATCCATTTTCAAACACATGTTCGGTTGTATATATAAAGGATGCGATGGGTAAATTATCGCCATTTTATTTTTTTAATTTCGCGCATGCGCGTTGATTGTTTTTGATTGTATCGACTGCACAGTATAGTAGGGTCAGTTGGGCACCGTCTATGAGAAAAAGAGCACCATGACGCAATTCATTCCGCCAGAAATTTGGAAACGACATGCTGTACTGCTTGGCATTCGTGCCGGAAGCTCCAATACGAACATTCCAGAGTCCTTGGGTATCGATCTGAGGACTCAGAATGAATTGGATGAGTCTATTGGTGATTACGAAGGTACGGTAGCACGAAAAACTGATAGTTTTGATAAGAAAAGTACTCTGGAATTTGTTGATGAGTTCTTCAGACTCAACACGGAGGACTTCATCAACTATCTTGAGGAGGTAGTGCTGCTTTGGGCTAAGAGGGTATTTTCTGGAAGACCCTATGCCAGGCAAAAGAACTCTGCGCCATGTCACACAAGCAGGAGAACGCAGTCATAGCTGTGAGGCAATTTCTGCAACTACATCACCCCTTACATATGGCCAACTAACTCCCTAGACTGAAACCCCCTTGATTATTATGTGTGGGGTGCAGTTGAGCGAGAGATCAACAAAACTCCTTGTTGCACCAAAGATGAACCGAGGGAAAGAATTATGGACACATTTATCCATTTAAACAAGGAGAGCGCCCAGAAAAGTTGCAGGGGATTCCGTAATCGTCTGCAGGTCGTGGTTGAAGACAATGGCGATTTTATTGAATATATTTAGTCTTTAGTATTTCAAGATATTTTTGTGTAATTTTGATAAAAATAACTGTTAACATGAGACGTCAGTATTAACTTTATTTATTTATTTATTTATTTATTTATTTTTTTTTTTGCGTCATTTAGACGACAATTTATCCATCGCACCCACATATGAGGGGGCACGTATACATGTATATGTGTGTGCATAGAAATATGTGTATATAATTTGTATATAAGTATATGTGGAAAAAGGTTCTAAAATGTATATGCATGCATGTATGTATGTGTGCGTGTATATATATATATATATATATATATATATATATATATTTTTGTCATCCACAGACAGACTGTTTCGCAGCTCATCAGTGTGGCTAGACGTCCGGTTGCCTCTAGCTACGATCGAAACCCGACTGATTTTGCGTCAGTCGGAATCTCTACCCGTTAAGCCATCAGCGTACGGTACGGGATGGAGGTGAATTTTAGCGTGTTTATTTTTAGATTCGGATAAACACACAGTGACTGAGAGTGACTCAATTCTGTCGAAGAGTCGTGCCGTATTAGCATAAATAGTCACTGTTTACAAATTCACACCCCAAACCAGAGGGCTCAACCGAAATTAATTTCAGGAGCTACTATTTTTGTCATCCACAGACAGACTGTTTCGCTGTTTCACAGCTCATCAGTGTGGCTAGACGTCCGGTTGCCTCTAGCTACGATCGAAACCCGACTGATTTTGCGTCAGTCGGAATCTCTACCCGTTAAGCCATCAGCGTACGGTACGGGATGGAGGTGAATTTTAGCGTGTTTATTTTTAGATTCGGATAAACACACAGTGACTGAGAGTGACTCAATTCTGTCGAAGAGTCGTGCCGTATTAGCATAAATAGTCACTGTTTACAAATTCACACCCCAAACCAGAGGGCTCAACCGAAATTAATTTCAGGAGCTACTATTTTTGTCATCCACAGACAGACTGTTTCGCTGTTTCACAGCTCATCAGTGTGGCTAGACGATCGAAACCCGACTGATTTTGCGTCAGTCGGAATCTCTACCCGTTAAGCCATCAGCGTACGGTACGGGATGGAGGTGAATTTTAGCGTGTTTATTTTTAGATTCGGATAAACACACAGTGACTGAGAGTATATATATATATTCGTTTCTTGCTTTGAAAAAGTCCACATTGGACGAAACGCGTCAACAATTACTGTTTTCCTATTGTCATTTATTTATAAATATCGTCTTCTCTAAAAGTTAACTTTGAGAAATTTTCATATATATATATATATATATATATATATATATATATATACAGTGTAACCCGGATATAAGAGACCAGGATATAAGAGAAACCCGGATATAAGAGAGATTTTCTCTGGTCCCAAATATGAACCTGTGTTAATGTATATAAAATAGACCAAACCCGGATATAAGAGAAACCCGGATATAAGATACTTCTTCTCCGGTCCCGACAACTCTCTTATATCCGGGTTACACTGTATATATATATATATATATATATATATATATATATATATATATATATATATATGTAATATTTTTTCAAACATGGTTGGTTAAATAATATCGACAAGTTCTGTGCAGTTTGTTTTTTTTGCCCGAGTACTTTCGAATGTTGCCCCATTCGTTTTCAAGGATTTCGTTTTTTGTGTGTTTATGTATCTGTTTTCGGTTACTTCCGGTGTCCGTTTACTGGAATCAATTTCAACTCCCTAAATATATATTGCCTAAATTGTTCTATATTTGTCGCTGGGAAGAATAGTGCTTAGTATCTGAAATAAGACGTTTGTAGGAACACACATGCTCATTTAGCGCCATATCACCCTCATTAGGTTATTTAATACAGCAATCTAAACATTTTGCACGCAATTCCTTTATTTGTGGTGGCGGGGGCAGAGATAATAATAGTTTCAGTGATACAAGTCTTACTAATTGACTCATAGCTGGGCGAGGAGAAGTGGATTCATACCTATCTCAAGGACACTTGTGCATAAGTCAGTATAACGAACCCAAACGGAATTGGAACTCGGCTCCCCGATTAACAATTCCGAGCAATATCCATTACACGTCCCGCACATCCAAGCTTATCGCACTTGGTATTCCCAAGCGGTCACTAATCTCGGTACGGGAACCGGGCTTTCAACGTGATATCGCTCTCTCTCTCTCTCTCTCTCTCTCTCTCTCTCTATATATATATATATATATATATATGAGAGAGAGAGAGAGAGAGAGAACTCCCACTAGACAGACGGACATACACAATTACGAATACGCATTAGCATCCGATGCCCACTTAGACATACAAGAATCTTCACAAACTTACATGCATATAGAATTATCCACGGTTTTAATGCACGTAATACATAACTGACCAATGGAAACTGACCAAACAGAATTGAAATTACCAGTATTTTCTGTCTGTTTTCTCTCAATCTCTGGCGAAGCTTTAATAAAAGTGAAACATGCTAGACTGATATACGTTCCCTATTTGTTCTTTATCTTATCACCTGTCGGATTCCGATCCCTGATCCATATTTGATCTGTATTTAATATTTAATTTATATATGTCATGAATAGTTTTCGTTTTTGTTTGTCAACATTATTCTTAAATATGATTCCATTTTATTCAGTTAATTTATTCCATTGTTGCCGTTTAGCAGTCAGTTCTTCGATAGCTTTTGATTAAAATCTCGCAGGTTTTGATGTGAAGCTGTTTTTGACGAGATCTCTTGAATCTGGTTATCATTAGAGAAATTTTTGCGAATCGAAACCTTTTGCGGCAATCGAAAAAGGTAATAATCTGTTGGTCAGGTGAATATGAAGGATGTAGCAGAACAGACGAACCGAGTTCCAAACTTTTCTCCGATGTTATTCTCACTCGATACGGCCTTTAGCTGTCATGGAGGCGAATAACATATTTCTTTCATCCTTTGTGTACGCTGCTATTGCTATGCAAAATCTAATTTAGTCCACTTAATTACCATGTGTGATTAATTAGTTCTCACGATGATGATAAATTTTATTAGTATTGAATTAGTATTAAATTATGTGGAGAAAGGAGATAAGTTGTATGATCTTGAACTGCCAATGTATTAACTGTTGAAACTGAATTCGTTTATCAAGCTTTAGATTTGAACGGCGAGGCTCGGACTGTGGCTTTAGATATCTTCAAGACGTTTGACAGGGTTTGGCATGTCGGCCTACTTCACAAGCTCAAGGGCTACGGTGTTACCAGACGAATATTTGGATTAATCCAATCGTTCTTAACAAATCGTGTAATGAAAATCGTGCTGTACGACGCGCTTCTAGATCCTTTCAGATTGTGCCAGGGCCCTCTGGAATGTCAGAGGTAAATCGTTATCTTTTGTCTTCTTAATTCCTCTTCTTTTATTGTTCTCTCCTTAATAATGTTTTCTTTTTCTTATATTCTCTCACACTCAGTAACTCCCTGAGTCTTAGTGACCTTATTGCTTTTCTTGGGATGTAATGATTTTTGAAAAAAATTAGCGGATTTAAAAATTAGTGCACATTCAATTCATTGTCGCATTAACAAATTATTCTCTCTTTTAATTAATTGTGATCAGGCTTATTACGATGAACGAGTAATGCGTTTTATGTGTTGTTTGGGAAAATATCGCTTTTATCTTCGTATAATCTTTTATTTAAATTCTGCTTTGTCTCAGCAATGTCTTTCATGCGGCATTTTTGGCAATCTTTTTGCGTGTAAATTCGTGCTTGAGAATTAATTTGGTCATTATTTTACGCTGATGAAATCTCTTTTTTGTTTTTGAAGTCGTCATGAAAAATTCTATATTAAGATTCGATAAAATCTTTTCAATTTATAGTTGATATTTAGTTGGTAGGTTGTATCAGACACCTAGTTTTATCAAGATTATTTTTGTTTTATAGAATGCTTCAGGCTTTCATCTCCATTCTCTGAGATGATTAAGATATTGGAGGAGTTTAAAAGGATTTTCAGTGCAATTTTGTTTATCATGCAAAATCTAAGCGCACTATTTCTATTGAATTGAATTTGATTATCTTTTTTTTTTCTATTGAATATCTTTGTTTATCTATATTATTTACTTAGTGTTTTCTAGCATTTTTTTTTTTTTTTACCCATGGTCCACTTTTAGTCTTAATTTCTTTTGGCGGACTCCCATAACCACCCGATGAAAAAAAAAAGTTTATTTTATTTTTTACCAATTGATAAGTTTAGGAATTGCATTATAGAAATAGTAAATGTATATACTTTATTTTGAAGTAAAAGTAACTTATTAAAAATAAACTTGTATTTAACAACTAAATTTTATGGAACATTTATGTACACTAGTTAAATAACTCATAAAGTAAATCATTTAAAAATATGTGAATAATTACTAAGTTTTTAAAACGTGCAGATTTATTTTATGAGATCCCTGCACTCTGTGAGTTTTTTTTATATTCGGCTCCATTGATGTCAATGATAGCCGAAGGTCAACGCTTTTCACAATGTCAAGTTTATTACTATATTAATTAATTTGGATTAATATATTAATATTTTATTTTATTAATATTTAAAATTAATATTGTTATTTATTATTAATATATTAAATTAATTTATATCATAATTTATAATTTTCATATAATTTTTTCTTTATATATATAACTATTCCTTTATATATCCTCAGTTTTTATTTTACTTTTACAATCAAAATCTCCGGTAGAATAAAAGGGGCGCTAATTTACATCACTTGATCTCGTTTTCTGTTCGTTTTAGATTTGTCTTTTTTTTCTATTTTTAGTAATTTAATATGGCGTAGATTACTGTCAGACAGTTATGTGCCATGCGTGATACACGCTTAGGCGATCATGTATTTTTCTATACATGACTGACGAGGCAGAGTTCTTCCCCGCAGTATATTGACCAGTTACCATCCAAGACCCGGTCTTGTCTCGCTATTTTACCCGTAGCTGGGGGAGAAGAAGATGCATACATTTCCCAACTGTATTAGCACGTAAGTGAGTGTAATGGATTCGACTGGAATTCGAACTCAGATCTCCAATTCCTCAATCCGAGCCGCAATCCATTAGTCCACAGTGCCTCCGACAGATTACTGTAGAAATTCCAATTCTCAGTTGTAACAACCGTTCCGAAGTGAAATTGTTCGATAGACCACTAAAATATTACAGTGGACACCCAATTAGTTATTTTACTGGACCCCGGTTGAGAACATCTGATTTAAAACTTAACCCACCGATAAAACAGCTATCGTTCTGAAGTAGTTCCTACTTGGAATGAAACGCGTCATTAATAAGCTTTCCATCGTGTCATTAATACGCATAGATACACACACACTCACACTCACGGATCGGATTGAGGAATCGTAGAGCCGAGTTCGAATCCCAGTCGAATGCATTACATTCACTTACGTCCTAATACCCTTGGGAAAAATACAGGGTGTCCATAAAGTTGGTGTGCACTTAAAAAAATTTATAACTTTATTTGTATTTGCGATAGAAATAATTTGTAAAAAGGATTAGAAAGAAGTAAATCTATACTTTTTAAGGTTTTATTTAAATTTTATTTAAGTTTCAACATATCCTCCATCATTAGCAATACAAAGGGTAATACGATTTTGCAGTTCACGGAAAACATTTGCCAGCTGATTTACAGTAATGCCTGAAATCACATTAGTTATTTTAGCTATACTTAAAACTAGGTACATTAAACTTTATAACGTTTTTTACAGATTATTTCTATCACAAATACAAATAAAGTTATAATTTTTTTTAAGTGCACACGATGTTTATGAACAATCTGTATTAATACTCTTCTTCTCCCTCCGGCTATGGGTAAAACAGCAGGACGCACTAGGCTCTATAGCCTTGGATGAAGGACAACTCTGAATTCTAAACCTGCGGAAGGTTGTTTGGGGATCTTGTGGCACGTAGTGCACCACATCCCTGTATTCGGCCCTTCAAAAAGTGTGGTTGGTTCTGCGCAAAGCCTTCACCGCTATAATCAAATCATATATGCTGATGTCTAGCTGCCGTTTCCCAGGAACTGATCTGCTTGACCCTCATATGTCGAATACATATGGGAGAGTCGACCACATATATATATATATATATATATATATATATATATATATATATATATATATATATATATATATATATAGAGAGAGAGAGAGAGAGAGAGAGAGAGAGATCAGTTGATTTCGCTACCTTGGTTTCAACCTCACGGTATCCTCAGGCGATTTTAATCAATTGACCTCCCAACGGTTTATTTAAAAAACAACAATAAACGATATATTATTATTTTTTTAAATGAATAAACATACGAAACCTTACGACACAATAACATTTGCAAACTCTGCCAAAAGGAAAAATTCGCAATAATGACATTTCCGGATCCCAAAATACTTTTGAACCAGAGAACTGAAGTCACGAGCCGTTGCATGCATACAAAAAAAATCCTCCTAAGCTCATATGAGGGTGGTTAAAAAGTATGTGCATTTCAATTACATCCCCACCACCGATACAGTTATAATACCCTTACTTTTCTCCTCCACCCCTTCTTCTTTTCTTTCCTTATTCGCATCCCCCCCTTTCTATCATACCCGACGGCGTGTGTTTGCTTATTTATTTTTTTAAAATAATATAGCGTTCATTGTTTTTTGCTTTTTTGTTTGCTTCAAGTTACATAAGAATTCAGTACTTTTTTCTTTGTTTCTTAATATTTTGCTTAGCTTTTGGAAGACATCATTTGTTATCTCAATGCACAATCGGATTTCAGTGTCGCACCTTCCGTCGTCTGCTAAAACACTTCGCAGATATTTAAATTGTTGTACTTGTTTGATTTTGGTATCCCCGATTTGTAATTTGTATGTTGAGCTGCTCCTTTTGCTAACAATCATATATTCCGTCTGCTGGCAATTGATTAGTCCTTTCTTTTTGCTTTCATTCTCTACCTTCTGTGGGAGTTCTTATAGTTTCCTTTCTGCGTCTATATTATCAACACTGTGTTATCTGCATAGCTTATGTTGTTAAAACTGTGGCCGCGAATAATGGAACCTGGTAGGATTTCTAATTCTCTCAGAATCGATTCACTGTATAGGTTAAATAAGTGCCGTGAGAAGACACATCCTTGTTTTATACTCCTTTAATAAATTCATTTTCTATCTGTAAGTAGGCAGTTTGCTTCCAGTATAGGTTCTAGACTATTCTAATATCTTTCCCAAATATGTCAAGGTTACCTACCAGTTTCAGCAGCTCTTTGTGATGTATTTTATCGAACGCTTTTGGATAATCTATAAAACACAGGTACACACCCTTCTGCATTTACATTGTTCTTTCTGGTATAATTGTAAGCATAAATATTGCATTCCTTGTTCAAGTGTCTTTAACGAACCCGCACTGTTCTTATCCTATTTTATGTCTGATTCTATTTCACGCTTTATTCATCAAAAATCGGATGATAAGTTTTGTTATATAGCTCATTAAGCTGATTGTCCAATGGAGTCCACATTCGTTTGCACCTGGATTCTTAGGCAATGCTATGGAAATATATCTACCGGCATATCACCGCAGTTGTATATTTTATTTATTATGTCTGTAATGATGTCAATGTCGAAATCATTTAAAGCTGTCAGCATATCTATTACAATTCCGTCTGACCTTACTGCTTTGTTTCTGTTCAATGTAGTCATTGTTAATTCCACTTCAGATTTTTATATTTCTGGGCCTTCGATATTTCTGTGTTATCTCAGAGAAATCATGTATATGGCTAATACTTTTTAACTAAAAATCTTCAGCACGGAAATAAGGTGGATTATAGAAATGCTTAAACCCATATACCGAGCGTAACAACAAAATTGTCGAAATCGTGTAATTGTCCCTCCCACAAAATGTTTAATATCTAAAAAAACGCTAAGCTAATTGAGTTTCTTTTTCCATGTTTTCAGATAAGACATTTAACCATCTTGACACAATTTCTTTACCTGGGAATAAACAATGGAGTTATTAATAAGAAGAGTTGAAATTAATGCATGCAAGATTTCACAGCTCTAGCATAATTCCTTCATAGTCCGCCATGAAATCAAATGGATAAATATAGGCAAAAGGTACGAGCGAGCGTTCTTACACACACACGCACACACACACACACACACACACACACACACACACACACACACACACACACCCCCCATATATATATATATATATATATATATATATATAATCAAATGGATAAATATAGGCAAAAGGTACGAGCGAGCGTTCTTATACACACACACACACACACACACACACACACACACACACACACATATATATATATATAATCAAATGGATAAATATAGGCAAAAGGTACGAGCGAGCCTTCTTATACACACACACACACACACACACACACACACACACACATATATATATATATATATATATATATATATATATATATATATATATATATATATTTATATACTCTATAGTGTAAGAAAAACAATGCTCAATGTTAACAGAGCTATTTAATATATTAAAAATATATATAATACCTTACTCTGAGTTTGATGCCAATGCAATTTTCAAGCGCTGATAGTTTGCGGCGGTTAACACCGGTTTTTTTTTGTTTTTTTTTTTTAAATATTTCTGCTTACCGCGAGATATTTTAAATTGCCTTCTTGGTGTTAGGGTTCCAGATTACATGGATTATTCTTGCTGATTTCCCTTTATGTTGTTATCACTTCAGTTTTAACTTGGATCACTGTGACGTTCCAACAGGTTTTTCTCTCCAGAGTCCATCTTGCACATTTACAAATCTACCATTCGGCCGTGCATTGAATACTGCTGCCATATCTGGTCTGGTCCTCCTGCTGTTCATCTCGAGGTTCTTGGCAAAATCCAAAGAAGGATCTGCAATGGAATCGATCCTGACTTGACATCTCGACTTCAGTCACTTTCGCACCGAAGTGATGTGGCTTCCCTCTGTCTTTTCTACAAATGTTTTCATGGTAACTGCTCTGGTGAGCTTTTTCCCCCCGGTGCCCCGACTACATAAATTTAAGCGTGCTACTAGATTGGCATTTTGGTCCCACTTTTTACTGTTGAAATAGTTAAATATAACCGCCATTTCTGCTCCAACAGTTTCTTTTCTTGCCCTTCTCGCCTTTAGGACTTCCTTTTGTTTACTTTTTTCTCTTGTTTTTTCTTTAAAAATTTAAATGCAACGTCAATCGCCATTTTCTATCTTCTTGAATCTCGTTCGTCTTTTGTCCTTTCCTCAATCTCCCATCATAAACACAGTCTTTTCTCTCACTTTTATTCTCTGTTGCCCCCTGCGTACTAGTGGCATTCTCGCCTTGACTGTTTTTTTTAAGCTTATCACCCCAAGCAAGGCTGGAAGCCATTAGCACGCAAGGGGTTACAGAAGGTTTGGAGGAAGAGCAGATAGGAGTGGTAAAGGAGAGGATGTGGAGAAAGATAGTGGATCGATCAAGGCTTACAGAAGATTTGGAGCGAGAGCAGATAGGAATGAAAGGTGAAAGGATGTGGAGACGGGAAGTGGATAGATCAAGGCAACTGGAGATAAAAAATAAATTACTTTGTTCAAGCACTTTGCTTCTGTTTGTGTTAATTAATAACCTTATGATTTCCATGAACAATATTAAAAAAGATGATCTACATGTTCACCTTAGAGAAACAGAAGAAGGCTTATTCAGTAAAATCGCCCTACTTGTCTAGAACCCTTTCGAAAGAGTTTTATAATTGACAGTATGCCCGGATGAAGTGTTCCTCGTTCGCGTTACTGCCCATAGTTCAACACGTCCTTAATATGGTAGATTCGTTGTTTGTTCTCCTCGAAGACGCCTCAGAACTCGTACTTTGGGGAATTTAAATCGAGAGATATATGATACCACACGTTGAGGTGATATATGATACCACACGTTGAGGTGATATATGATACCACACGTTGAGGTGATATATGATACCACACGTTGAGGTGATATATGATACCACACGTTGAGGTGATATATGATACCACACGTTGAGGTGATATATGATACCACACGTTGAGGTGATATATGATACCACACGTTGAGGTGATATATGATACCACACGTTGAGGTGATATATGATACCACACGTTGAGGTGATATATGATACCACACGTTGAGGTGATATATGATACCACTCGTTGAGGTGATATATGATACCACACGTTGAGGTGATATATGATACCACACGTTGAGGTGATATATGATACCACACGTTGAGGTGATATATGATACCACACGTTGAGGTGATATATGATACCACACGTTGAGGTGATATATGATACCACACGTTGAGGTGATATATGATACCACACGTTGAGGTGATATATGATACCACACGTTGAGGTGATATATGATACCACACGTTGAGGTGATATATGATACCACACGTTGAGGTGATATATGATACCACACGTTGAGGTGATATATGATACCACACGTTGAGGTGATATATGATACCACACGTTGAGGTGATATATGATACCACATGTTGAGGTGATATATGATACCACACGTTGAGGTGATATATGATACTACACGTTGAGGTGATATGATCATTCAAATTCTCAACCAAACATTCTTTGATCATGTGGTTAATTTTGAATGAAGGATCCCGTTGGGATATCTTGCTAATTTCAAGAAATACCAAATTTTTCTTTGGTTGATTGCTACTATCACCAGATCAGTATACCTTTTCATCACTTGTGCCAGGGCGACATTTTCCAAAATGATATTTTTATAATAAAAGATTGGCTATATGATAAAAAGAAAACTTAAGTTTAAAATAACTTTATTTTACAAGATTATAGTTTAATAGAAAGAATCATGGTTTTCCTATTTTAATATTCTGATGAATCTTAATGATAGAATAAACTCATGACAATAAAATATTCGTAGAACATTCCCCTATCGCATTGTTAAATGTTTGTGCTTAACAACTTTAACAAAATATTGCAATAACAATGATATGAATACTAGTTGTTATTTTAAGAAGTAAGGGGGTACAAATGAAAAGATTTCAAATGGACATTTTTATCTTCCCTTCTTTCTTTTTTTCTTTCTTTCATTTTTTTTTTATTAATTCTCTCACTGAGACCAAGTAGTGTCTTTCCCCTCTTTCCACGTGATCAAAACGGAATATTCCATTATTTATGGGGTATTGGCAGGCCGTAACAGCCGTGCAAACTAACAAAGGAACTAACCAAAGGAGGAACAAGCATAATTATTACATGATAATAAAAGATTACATATATTTCAAAAATTATAGTTTATAATTATAGTTTAGTTTAGCTGTGTGGAAAAACGACCGTGCCCATTTGGTATTCTTTTCAAGGAATTTCATAATTTGCAACCGTCAGTTTTTCCTCGTCATATCAGTTTGTTTCTCCATTGAATCTTTACTGAATTCAACACCTGAGGAAGGCTGATGAGTTGAACAATCGAAACGTTTTCATAAAAAAGAAACGAAAAGACTAACAAATTCGTTCGACAGGATGTCTATTTTATTTATTCAATTAATTTTGATTTGTTTTAAGCAAAATCTATTCACCCACAAATTTTAAGCCTTAAAATGCCCGGGAGAAGACATGCCAGAGAGAAGAAAAAGAAAATAATTCACTCAATCAGTTCTGGAATGTTTTTGTTTTTTATTTAAAAAACAAAAAAAGAAATGCTGAAATTTTATATGTAGCAGGGTTACGCCTACAAATATTTCTTTAAAAAATTATTAATGACATTTTAATAATCGAAAATACCAATTTTTTATGTTTTTTTTTTGTTTTAAAATAAATAAATATATAATTTCGTTGTAATGGGATAGAACCTATGTAGCATTAAAAGATTATATTTGGAATTTTCCCACAGAAACTACTGCGTTTCTTCCCTGCGGTTTTTTTACATGGTAAAGACTGTACAACACTAGTACACAAGGGGTTACAGGGTGTGGAAGAATTAGGAACAGAAACATTAATAATGAGCGGGAATAGAAATGAGTAATCGGAAGGACAGTAGATAGCGATTGGCATTGTATTTTAATTGCAGAGTAAAGTTGGCTGGAAAGCATGGAGCTGGAAGGGAGTTCCGCAAATGAGTAGTGCGAGATAGGAAAATGTTAGCATAGAAGTTACGCTTACATCTAGCTAGCTCAACTGTAAATTAATGAGATCTCGACCCCAGTCTACTACTGCGCTTAAGGTAAAAAAAAAAATGTCTAGGTACCATAGCAAAGAGCTCATCCGAACAATTACTATTTATAAAAAGACAGAAAGCGGCAATCTTACGGCGGTGGGAAAAGTGACTGAAGCCGAGATGCCAGATCAGGACCAATAATGTTGCTAATTCTTCTTTGGATTTTATCAAGTAGCTCCAGGTAAATAGCAAGGGTACCGGACCATATGTGGTTGCAATAATCTATGCATGAACGAATCGTAGACTTGTAGGTATGTAAGAGAGATTCTTGAGATAAACATTGTCTCGCACGACAAAGTGAACCAACTTTCTTAGCAGCTGACTTAGCAATGGATTCATTATACATCAATGCTTCCCAACGTGGCGTGCATGCCCCAACGGTGGGGCATGGTAATATTTTGGTGGGATATGTGTAGGATGTGCACCCTTCGACTTACTATACCAACGGAATAAGGTGGCAATTCGAGAATGAGTTATTAACAGAAAATTGTTTTCTAGTGAGCTTAAATTTCATTTTGCATTATTATTTAATGATTAAAATGATCAAAGTATATTACAGAATAAGCTTTCATTTAAATATTTTATATTTCTGCCTTTCAGTTCTCTATTATATGTTTTGAAACTATATTTAACTGTCTTTTTGTTTTTTTTAATTTTTCTCTTTCATGGACACCATGGTCTTTGAAGGCTTGTTTAGAGACCAAGTTAATGGCATTTTAAGCTTCCTTTTTTTTTTTTAAAGCTTATCACCCCAAGCAAGGCTGGAAGCCACTAGCACGCAAGGGGTTACAGAAGGTTTGGAGGAAGAGCAGATAGGAGTGGTAAAGGAGAGGATGTGGAGAAAGATAGTGGATCGATCAAGGCAAGGGGGTTACAGAAGATTTGGAGCGAGAGCAGATAGGAATGAAAGGTGAAAAGATGTGGAGAAGGGAAGTGGATAGATCAAGGCAACTGGAGATGTCGAATGACGTTACACTTAAATAGTTGGAGATTGTATTTGTCAGGGAAACAGGAATAAGGAAGGGAGTTCCACGGGCGAGATGTGCGAGACATGAAGCTATTGGAGTAGAAGAGACGTCTACATCTAACAGTTTCAACGGTGAAGGGGTGGGAACGAGATGCCAGCCTCGTAGGACGTTTAAATTCATGAGGCCTAGGAACCAGCGAAAGCAGCTCCTCGGAGCAATTACCGTGAAAGTATTTGTAAAAAAGACAGAGCGAGGCAACGTCGCGTCTGTGAGAGAGCGACTGCAGACGAGATGACAGATCAGAGCCAATTACATTGCATATCCGTCTCTGGATCTTATCAAGAACCCCGAGGCAAACAGCAGGGGCTCCAGACCATATATGGCAGCAATACTCCATGCAAGGGCGAATGGTCGATTTATAGATTTGGAGGGTCGATTCCGGGGAGAAAAATTAAAATATGTATGCACTAAATATTACAGGGTGGCACCAGAATTTTAGAAATACCAAAGTGGAGCATGGCCCCAAATCGGTTAGGAACCACTGATTTAGTGGAATAATAATTGTGAGTTCAATTCCTGGGTCGGGAAATACGGATATTTTTTTTTATCACTTTGTCCCAAGCCAGGCGACAATGCTACTAAGACGCATGGGGTTCCTGGGAGTAATTCAAAAATACGCTTTTAAGTAGGCGCCCGAGGGGGTCGTCAGTGATGTTTTGACTTGGTTCATCAGGGAGTTTCGGGTCTTTCAACATCATACTCCCCATCACCAAATCGACCCAATCAGGGGAGATCTAACCCTGATTACCCCTCACTTTTAAAACGCTAACAGCTACTCTGGCCTTTTTAAAGAATTCTACGAAGAAAGACCACGTATTCCGCACATCCGATTGGCTGTTTGTACAACCAATCAGCTGCGCGAACTATCTTTTAAATGGCCCGCAGTGGGGACTGGCATTTTTTTTCTTTGGTGGATAGCAGCTTCAATGGATAACCGAGGAGGTAATCTTAATATTCCTAAGTTTAATCCCTTCCCTAAGTGTTGCATCGTTTAAATATTGCCGGTTGTATTTTATTTGTGCTTTTTTGGGGGGGGGGGGGATTAAACTGAACCCTAATATTACATTTTATCGTTTAGCCCGATTCTTAAAATTTGTTACAGGTTAACTTTAACTGGATTGGATTTATTCGCTATATTTAAATAATTGTCCATGAAAATAGTCTATTTCTTTACACACAATAATAAAATTAGAAAGAAAATCGATAAAGTAAAGTAAGCAACATAATATTCCTTACCATTAATTTAAAACTATTTACAAATTTAAGGTCGTTTAAATACTGTAGACTACGAAATGCTTCTAGAATATAATAAGTATTGTGAAAACAGAATGAAAATATTTTACACGAAACTGGAAACACGATCCTAAACAAGGATAAATCTCTACTCGTTTTCAAAAGAATTTATTAACGAGCTCAAGGTAAATATCAAGAGCACCATATGTGGCAGCAATATTCTAAGCAAGGACGAATGGTAGACTTATAAATATATAAGATAGATTCTGGAGAGAAAAAACTGCCTCGCACGACACAGTGAATTGAATTTCTTATCAGCTGACCCAGCAATGGATTCAATATAGATTTTCCGCTTCATGTCAGCTGAGAACGTTAGCCCGAGAAGGCGCAACGAGTCACTTTCCTGGAGGTTACAATCGGCCATGATGGTGGAAGGCAGAGAGCGTTTTCTCAGATGATTAATGGAGAGAGGTTTAGTTTTGGAGGCGTTAAGATTAACAAGCCCTCTTTTGTCTCAGTTAACGACGGACTTGAGATCGTTTTGGACATCAACTGCTATTTTGACCTTGTCGGACCGATAAACCTTACTATCGAGAAAAGAGTAAATTGTTCTATTATCAGCGTAGATACCAAGTTGACAGCTGATGTCATCGGGAAGGTCGTGAATGAAAATTATAAACAGAGTAGGCTCAAAGATGGAGCCCTGTACGAAAGATAGTAAGAAAGGATAGTCCCTGTTTAGTCTTTCTTCTTTCCCGCCTTCTTAGTCTCTTTTATTCTTCCCTTCCTTCTGAGTCACTTTCCCGCCTTCTTAGTCTCTTTTATTCTTCCCTTCCTTCTGAGTCACTTTCCCGCCTTCTTGGTCTCTTTTACTCTTTCCTTCATTCTTAGTCACTTTCCCGCCTTCTTAGCCTCTTTTATTCTTTCCTTCCTTCTGAGTCACTTTCCCGCCTTCTTAGTCTCTTTTATTCTTCCCTTCCTTCTGAGTCACTTTCCCGCCTTCTTAGTCTCTTTTATTCTTCCCTTCCTTCTGAGTCACTTTCCCGCCTTCTTAGTCTCTTTTATTCTTTCCTTCCTTCTGAGTCACTTTCCAGCCTTCTTAGTCTCTTTTATTCTTCCCTTCCTTCTTAGTCACTTTCCCGCCTTCTTAGTCTCTTTTATTCTTCCCTTCCTTCTTAGTCACTTTCCCGCCTTCTTAGTCTCTTTTATTCTTCCCTTCCTTCTTAGTCACTTTCCCGCCTTCTTAGTCTCTTTTATTCTTTCCTTCCTTCTTAGTCACTTTCCCGCCTTCTTGGTCTCTTTTACTCTTTCCTTCATTCTTAGTCACTTTCCCGCCTTCTTAGTCTCTTTTATTCTTCCCTACCTTCTTAGTCACTTTCCCGCCTTCTTAGCCTCTTTTATTCTTTCCTTCATTCTTAGTCACTTTCCCGCCTTCTTAGTCTCTTTTATTCTTCCCTTCCTTCTGAGTCACTTTCCCGCCTTCTTAGTCTCTTTTATTCTTTCCTTCATTCTTAGTCACTTTCCCGCCTTCTTAGCCTCTTTTATTCTTCCCTTCCTTCTTAGTCACTTTCCCGCCTTCTTAGCCTCTTTTATTCTTTCCTTCATTCTTAGTCACTTTCCCGCCTTCTTAGCCTCTTTTATTCTTTCCTTCATTCTTAGTCACTTTCCCGCCTTCTTAGTCTCTTTTATTCTTCCCTTCCTTCTGAGTCACTTTCCCGCCTTCTTAGTCTCTTTTATTCTTTCCTTCCTTCTTAGTCACTTGCCCGCCTTCTTAGCCTCTTTTATTCTTTCCTTCATACTTAGTCACTTTCCCGCCTTCTTAGTCTCTTTTATTCTTCCCTTCCTTCTGAGTCACTTTCCCGCCTTCTTAGTCTCTTTTATTCTTTCCTTCATTCTTAGTCACTTTCCCGCCTTCTTAGCCTCTTTTATTCTTTCCTTCATTCTTAGTCACTTTCCCGCCTTCTTAGCCTCTTTTATTCTTTCCTTCATTCTTAGTCACTTTCCCGCCTTCTTAGCCTCTTTTATTCTTTCCTTCATTCTTAGTCACTTTCCCGCCTTCTTAGCCTCTTTTATTCTTTCCTTCATTCTTAGTCACTTTCCCGCCTTCTTAGTCTCTTTTATTCTTCCCTTCCTTCTGAGTCACTTTCCCGCCTTCTTAGTCTCTTTTATTCTTTCCTTCATTCTTAGTCACTTTCCCGCCTTCTTAGCCTCTTTTATTCTTCCCTTCCTTCTTAGTCACTTTCCCGCCTTCTTAGTCTCTTTTATTCTTTCCTTCATTCTTAGTCACTTTCCCGCCTTCTTGGTCTCTTTTACTCTTTCCTTCATTCTTAGTCACTTTCCCGCCTTCTTAGTCTCTTTTATTCTTCCCTTCCTTCTGAGTCACTTTCCCGCCTTCTTAGCCTCTTTTATTCTTTCCTTCCTTCTTAGTCACTTTCCCGCCTTCTTAGTCTCTTTTATTCTTTCCTTCCTTCTTAGTCACTTACCCGCCTTCTTAGTCTCTTTTATTCTTCCCTTCCTTCTGAGTCACTTTCCCGCCTTCTTAGTCTCTTTTATTCTTTCCTTCATTCTGAGTCACTTTCCCGCCTTCTTAGTCTCTTTTATTCTTTCCTTCATTCTTAGTCACTTTCCCGCCTTCTTAGCCTCTTTTATTCTTCCCTTCCTTCTTAGTCACTTTCCCGCCTTCTTAGTCTCTTTTATTCTTTCCTTCATTCTTAGTCACTTTCCCGCCTTCTTGGTCTCTTTTACTCTTTCCTTCATTCTTAGTCACTTTCCAGCCTTCTTAGTCTCTTTTATTCTTCCCTTCCTTCTGAGTCACTTTCCCGCCTTCTTAGCCTCTTTTATTCTTTCCTTCCTTCTTAGTCACTTTCCCGCCTTCTTAGCCTCTTTTATTCTTTCCTTCATTCTTAGTCACTTTCCCGCCTTCTTAGCCTCTTTTATTCTTTCCTTCATTCTTAGTCACTTTCCCGCCTTCTTAGTCTCTTTTATTCTTCCCTTCCTTCTGAGTCACTTTCCCGCCTTCTTAGCCTCTTTTATTCTTCCCTTCCTTCTTAGTCACTTTCCCGCCTTCTTAGTCTCTTTTATTCTTTCCTTCATTCTTAGTCACTTTCCCGCCTTCTTGGTCTCTTTTACTCTTTCCTTCATTCTTAGTCACTTTCCCGCCTTCTTAGTCTCTTTTATTCTTCCCTTCCTTCTGAGTCACTTTCCCGCCTTCTTAGCCTCTTTTATTCTTTCCTTCCTTCTTAGTCACTTTCCCGCCTTCTTAGCCTCTTTTATTCTTTCCTTCATTCTTAGTCACTTTCCCGCCTTCTTAGCCTCTTTTATTCTTTCCTTCATTCTTAGTCACTTTCCCGCCTTCTTAGTCTCTTTTATTCTTCCCTTCCTTCTGAGTCACTTTCCCGCCTTCTTAGTCTCTTTTATTCTTTCCTTCATTCTTAGTCACTTTCCCGCCTTCTTGGTCTCTTTTACTCTTTCCTTCATTCTTAGTCACTTTCCCGCCTTCTTAGTCTCTTTTATTCTTCCCTACCTTCTTAGTCACTTTCCCGCCTTCTTAGCTTCTTTTATTCTTTCCTTCCTTCTTAGTCACTTTCCCGCCTTCTTAGTCTCTTTTATTCTTCCCTTCCTTCTTAGTTTTACAGATATGTAAGATAGATTCTGGAGAGAGAAAAACTGCCTCGCACGACACAGTGAATTGATTTTCTTAGCAGCTGACCCGGCAATGGATGCAGTATAGTCTTCCACTTCATGCCAGTTGAGAACCTTAGCTGGAGAAGTCGCAACGAGTCCATTTTCCGAGAGGTTTAAATAATTATTTGTTATTTTACTTATGTTGTAAAAAATAAGAGCTTTTTAAGTCCTTACTATTATATGGTTTTGACATATGAGTTTTTAAATATATTAAAATGTTTTTTTTCTAGAAATGATTGGGAGAAGAGAGAACGTCGCCTCTTTTATCCCAAATATCGAATATGGCATATTCGAAAACAAATAAGACTCGAAACTTCAATGTGAAATTTGAAATGAACAAACATTTATTAGATTAACATTAAAACAATCTATGTATAAAATTCTGTGTCCGTCCTTAATAAATCCGTTTGTGGGAGATCAGGTTTCACTGAGGTATTTTTGTAAAGAGAGTTTGAATAATGGTTTAATGATACCATTTTTACTAATTAACCCATAACTGGGGAGAGAGGAGGCGGATTCATACCTTTCTCAAGGGTATTTGCACGTAAGTAAATATACCGAACACAAGTGGAATTGGAACACGGCTCACCGATTAACAATTCAGAGCCATTGTCCATTACACCACCCGCACATGCAAGCTTAAAGTACTTGTTATTCCCAAGCGATCATCCATCTAGATACAGACCAAGCTCGACGCTGCTTAACTTCAGTGATCGAACGGGAACCAATGTTTCAACGTGATGCGGCCGTAAGCCCTAAATTTTGGGGAGAAGTGCAAAAAGATAAGGGGGTTACACAGTACAATTGGTTTTACTCGTGTGCGTAGCTTAGTACAATAAATTTCCATTCATTTTTTTTTGAAAAATTAAAAGTTTTATTTAAAATACAAAATACTCCCACTATTTTAAAAACCATTTAATGATTAAACTAACAAATACTTATTTAATAAAAATGCAATATTGCTTATTGCATATCTTTTCTTTAAGTTTTTATATATACAAGAAACCAGTTTCCAGTTCGCTCTGCGTTTGCGAGAACTATAAACAAATCACAAGGCCAAACGCTTCAAGCAGTTTGTATTTAGATCCAGAAAGAAATATTTACGCATGGCCAGTTGTATGTTGCATGCTCAAGAGTAAGAAACCCTAAGAATTTATTCTTCGCTGTTAAAAAGAAAAAAGGAAAAAATAAATTTTCTTAAAAAATATTGTTTTCCATGAATCATATAAAATTAAATTAAAATAAAAAAATTATTAGGGTTTTTGTCAAAGTATTTTTCCAAACAAATCAACTTATTCACATTTCATCGATTGGTTTGCGAAATTGAACGAAACGTAGAGTTTGTAAATTTCGACAAAAAATCTTAGCGATGACTTCAACAATACTAAATGCTGTGTAAATTTCAACACGTTGACGTGTATTGCAAAAAGAATTCTAGCGTAACAAAATACAGGTTTTACAAATAAGCTTGCACAAAAATTTCTTTTTGTGCGCCTTATAAAAGGAAAGATAACAAATCCAGAGATAGAAAAAAGCTCACAAAAAACATATAAATTATTCAACAAACTTTCAATAATTAAAAAAACATTGAGAAGGTACAATAAAAATTCCTTATTTGAAAGTCGAAATTGAGAAAGCCTTGGCCGTGTTCACCAGCGTCACTAGAACTTTAACAAAATTGTCCTTTTTTTTTTAACACTGGTCGATTATTACTATCAAAATGTTTCACTTCACTGGTTTCATTTTGGTTGGGCTTCTTTTTCTGTTTTCCTTTGCTTCTTACTTCTGAAAAATCAGTCTAAGTCATCCACAGTCAAAATAGCTTTTTTTAGTTTGTTGTATCCTTCCGAAATGTTTGCACCTGTTATTTTATGCTAACTCGTCTTCTTATATAGTCCTCAAATAGGCTCCAGACGGTTCTTAACCTTTAAATTTGTTTAGGTAGACGTCACTGTTTTGATTGGTCAGTCAGTCCAAACGACTGTTTCTTTTTGAATTTGAAACATAAACCGCCCACCTCTTTTTCGAGCCATTCTATTTTTAGAAATTTAAAATGTTTCACATCAAGTGAATTCATTTTTATTAACTATTTATCTTTTAACTTTTCTTTAAAACACTTCGCTTAAAAGCAAAACTAGATACACTATTTACATTATTCGGACTGTTGTCCTCAACTTTGTTGCCATATTTATCACAACTTATTTCAGAGACTACACAGCAAAAACAATCAAAAGAAATACGATGGATAAAAAATTAGTTAAATATTATTAATAATAGCTATTTCAACAATACTATTACAGCAACTACTACTTGGTATATAAATGCAACAGAATTACATACAAAGAAAAACTAATTAAATATTAAAAAGAATTCACGATGCAAACTATTTATATTATTCGGACTATTGTCCTCATCTTTGACATATTTATTACAACGTTTCGGCCGTTGTACGCTCCGGCCTTCTTCAGGTGGTTGGAATGTCGAACTGAACCCTTTATTTCGCACGCTGGGGTAGACAGTTCTACTCCCACGTGCCATGTTTAATGGATGTCAGTTATCTCCTGTTAATTCACTTCTCCAAGTTCTCGACTGCCTTAACCAGGTATTGAACTCACAACTGTCACTGGATCTAACCAACGCCTTTATCCACTGTGCCATGTGTCCTTAAGGACGACATCTGTGTATGAATTTCTGAGACTTATAAACTTAATGTCTTCAGCAACCATTTTACCAGAGCTCATATTGCAATTTTCGTAGTTATTTTTGCTTTTCTCTCGTACTCCTTATTACTGGTTCCCATATTGTATTCATTTCTATGTTTGGTCGGCTCAGGAGATTTTTGTGACCTAGCATATGTGCTGATTCCTTAAGTTTACGAATTTTCCAATGCTGTTCTTTGTCTATGATTTCAACCTGATCCCACAGAGGGCGGTGATTTCCCTTTTCTTTCCATATGTGGTCAGCCACATCTGATTTTTCCGCTTCCCTTCGTGATACAGAATTTTGTTCTTGAAGCCTTATCTTAAGGGGGCGGCCTGTCTCCTCTTTATATTTCTCTCCGCAGCTGCACAGGATAGCGTACACATAGTCTTTTGTCTTGTTCTCCTTGGGGGGTGGGGAAACTAGATTGTTATAATAATTATTTTTTATCTACACTTTTTTTTTATTAATTCATTATTTAACTTAATTTTTTAGTAACCTTTTTAAAGATATAAAATGACAGTTACGCCGCTTATGTTCACATAAGCGGCGTAACTGTCATTTTATAACTTTAAATGTTTCTTCATCATTTTTCGGAAAAGTATTTCTTAGTTGAGGTACCGGATCAGTGAGCAGAGACTCCGAAAGAGGCGATTGTGCGGTATATTCAGCCTGGAAGCCATATTGTTTCCGTTGGCTAGGCTGCTTATACTTGGATCGAAGAAATAAGCCAAGGGATTTACTCTCATGACATCGTTATTCGTCAGCAGCATTTTATGGATCATGTGATTCAAGAACAGTCCCGTGTTATCAGCATGTATTTGCTGTGTAGTCCACCATTACCCGTAGTAATAATGTTTAATTGTAATAAACGTATATACCTTTGGTCTTATTGATTTTACACCGTTCAAGGAATAGCAGTTTGTTTTATGACGCTTGAAGTGACAGAATGAAACAAGAATAAAAGCGTGTACTATATATTTCGGCAAACTTGGACAATGCTTGTATTAAAAAGCGATGATTAGAATTTTAATAAGACCTAACTGTTAATTGCTAATTGATTCGAATTTTGTAAAATGGCAAATACAGTGTAACCCGGATATAAGAGAAACCGGATATAAGAGAGATTTTTTTCTGGTCCCAAATTAGAGCCTGCGTTAATGTATATATAACAGACCAAACCCGGATATAGGAGAAACCCGGATATAAGATACTTCTTCTCCGGTCCCGATAACTCTCTTATATCCGGGTTACACTGTAATAGGGATTTCCTTATAATTGGTTCATATATTTTAATAATTTAGTAAATGTTTGAAGATTGTCAATATTTCTATGTTAATTATTCTTTTGGTTGCGTATGACACTAATCCATTTTTTAACTAATTTATTTGATCCATACTCAAATTTAATTTGATCCATACGCAAATTTAATTTGATCCATGCTCAAATTTAATTTGATCCATACTCAAATTTAATTTGATCCATGCTCAAATTTAATTTGATCCATACTCAATTTAATTTAATCCATGCTCAAATTTAATTTGATTCATACTCAAATTTAATTTGATCCATTCTCAAATTTAATTTATCCATACTCAAATTTAATTTGATCCATGCTCAAATTTAATTTGATTCATACTCAAATTTAATTTGATTCATACTCAAATTTAATTTGATCCATTCTCAAATTTAATTTGATCCATACTCAAATTTAATTTGATTCATGCTCAAATTTAATTTGATCCATACTCAAATTTAATTTGATCCATGCTCAAATTTAATTTGATCCATACTCAATTTAATTTAATCCATGCTCAAATTTAATTTGATTCATACTCAAATTTTATTTGATCCATGCTCAAATTTAATTTGATTCATACTCAAATTTAATTTGATCCATTCTCAAATTTAATTTGATCCATACTCAAATTTAATTTGATTCATACTCAAATTTAATTTGATCCATTCTCAAATTTAATTTGATTCATACTCAAATTTAATTTGATTCATACTCAAATTTAATTTGATCCATTCTCAAATTTAATTTGATTCATACTCAAATTTAATTTGATCCATTCTCAAATTTAATTTGATCCATACTCAAATTTAATTTGATCCATGCTCAAATTTAATTTGATTCATACTCAAATTTAATTTGATTCATACTCAAATTTAATTTGATTCATACTCAAATTTAATTTGATTCATACTCAAATTTAATTTGATCCATTCTCAAATTTAATTTGATCCATACTCAAATTTAATTTGATCCATGCTCAAATTTAATTTGATTCATACTCAAATTTAATTTGATTCATACTCAAATTTAATTTGATCCATACTCAAATTTAATTTGATTCATACTCAAATTTAATTTGATCCATTCTCAAATTTAATTTGATCCATACTCAAATTTAATTTGATTCATACTCAAATTTAATTTGATTCATACTCAAATTTAATTTGATCCATTCTCAAATTTAATTTGATCCATACTCAAATTTAATTTGATTCATACTCAAATTTAATTTGATCCATACTCAAATTTAATTTGATCCATGCTCAAATTTAATTTGATTCATACTCAAATTTAATTTGATCCACTCACAAATTTAATTTGATCCATACTCAAATTTAATTTGATCCATACTCAAATTTAATTTGATTCATACTCAAATTTAATTTGATTCATACTCAAATTTAATTTGATCCATTCTCAAATTTAATTTGATTCATACTCAAATTTAATTTGATTCATACTCAAATTTAATTTGATCCATACTCAAATTTAATTTGATCCATGCTCAAATTTAATTTGATTCATACTCAAATTTAATTTGATCCATACTCAAATTTAATTTGATCCATTCTCAAATTTAATTTGATCCATTCTCAAATTTAATTTGATCCATACACAAAACGTGGAAAATCTTTGGATGACCGTCAAACGACAGTTTAGAACTTTTGAGGCGTTGTTCACATCGCATCTTCACGAATTCGTGCGACGTCAGCGGTGCAAGAACAGTCCCGTGTTATCAGCATTTATTTCCTGCGTAGTCCACCATTACCCGTCGCAACGTATGTTTAATTGTAATATATACTTTGGTCTTATTGATTTTACACAGTTTAAGTGAAAGATTACCCAGTTCAGTATTATATATTTTGTTTCTAGTGACATTTTTCTAGTTTGTTTCTCCTGCTTTCACTACGTCCTATGAGTGTTAAATTTTCCAGAATCCCTCTCTTTATTGTGTCTTAAAATTTGAACTCTTTCTGATTGTAAATATTACTTTCCTTGTGGTCCCTATTTCCATTAAAACTTCCTCCTTACTCACCTGTTCTGTTCATGGTATTCTCAGCATTCCTTGGTAGAACCACATCAATGTTGCTGCAAGTTTTCTTCATCAGCAAGGAGAGTGTCCAACATTCACTGCCATATTGAAGATTAAATATTACATACAATTCAGGAAAATGCTTCACATAAAAAACATAAAATAATCTATCAAAGTTCTGCTTCACTTTGTTGGGTTAACTCCTCCTAATGTTTGAAACTGCTACTAGGGGACGCACTCAGAACTATAAATATTCTGTGATATTTTTCTCGCCCTCTTCTGATCTCATCCGCTTATTCGTCAACATGTAACCTCTCGCGGAGAACGCTTTCCCTTTGTGAAATGCATGCACAATGCAAACACACAAACGTACGCACATTCACTCAATATACATACTTCGGACCATTAGTTTTCACATTCATTTGACAGACACACTTTTGTCTTTCTCACGTGTAACCCTTTATTGTTAATACATTATCATTTGTTTGTACATATATATTGGTAATATCATGATGCCTCAATTTTAACGTCATCTGATTTTCTCGGAAAACACGTTCACTTTTTTTTTCTCTTGTTACCTCCACCTATTTTTCGAAACTGCTACTAGGGGACGCACTCAGGGCAATAAATACTCGGCGATAATTTTTCTTGCCCTCTTCTTACTTTTCCGCTTACACGTCAGCATGTTATTCTCTCGCGGAGAATGCGTTCTCTTTTGGGAATCGCATGAACAATACATACATACATACGTAAGTACGTAAACATATTTACTCACTATACATACTTTGCACCCAAAAAGTTTTCACATTCATTTGACACACACATCTTTGTCTTTGTCTGTAACCCTTTTTTGTTAATACATTATCATCTATTTGTAGATATATATTGGTTCTTGTCGTTTCCCTACATTTTTTACGTGGACTCATATCCCGAGTCCGCCATTTTTGTTGTGGGCATTTCAGGAAACACGCGTGTTTATCTCACAACGCATATACCCGTCCGCAACAACGTCACTGTTTTAGAGAGATATAATGATTTCCCTGTCTTAGTTATCACTCCTTTCTATTGGGGAAATATATTGATTTTTAGTCCTATCGAAATAATATTCTCTGTTCCAGACAATATTATCTTCCAGCTTAACATTTTTGAGAGAATTGACTTTTTACCAGAATTTAACATTTTCGAGTATTTTTTTTTTTTACTTTTATTTTTTTAGAGGATTGATTTTTCTCTTGAGAATCTGGCCTTTTCCAATATTCGGAAAAGAATTTCCTACAAAACAAACTTCTTGGGTTTCGACACATGGCCATACCTCGACTTGACAAAACAATCGACAAAAGGTCCACCAGGATTGTAATAATGAATCCTACCGAATCATAAAGGTTAACTTTTTTCTCACTCTCTTCTTACTTTCCCCCTTACAGGTCAGTATGTAAATTTCTCGCGGAAGATGCATTCTCTTTTGGGAAATGCATGAACAATACACACATACGCACCTACATACACGCATTTACTGACTACATGTCCTTTGCCCCCTAAAGGTTTTCACATTCTTTTGGAAGAAACAATTTTCCTTTCTTACATGTAACCCTTCATTGTTAATACATTCTCATTTGTTTGTACATATAGATCGCTCCTTGTTATTTCTTTGCATTTCTCATTACAGAAATATGTCTAGAATAAGTTTAATTTCTGTCTCTTCTTCTTTAGTGTGTCATATTCTTTCAGGACCTCATCAATCGTGGCTCTCCACAACTTGTCTTTTGTTGCTCTATATAAATGTCACACCTTTACCATCCCTCTTTTTACTTGTTCTGCTATCCATTCACAAAAGCTCACGAAGTAGGTTACTCTCTGTTTCTTCCTACTTCTTTTGCCTTCAGTACGTATTAAATTTTCAGTACGTCCTATGAGTATTAAATTTTCAGTACGTCCTATGAGTGTTAAATTTTCAGTACGTCCTATTAGTGTTAAATTTTCAGTACGTCCTATGAGTATTAAATTTTCAGTACGTCCTATGAGTGTTAAATTTTCAGTACGTCCTATGAGTATTAAATTTTCAGTACGTCCTATGAGTATTAAATTTTCAGTACGTCCTATGAGTATTAAATTTTCAGTACGTCCTATGAGTGTTAAATTTTCCAGAATCATTCTCTGTATTGTCTTAAAAATTTCAACTGTCTCTTCCTGATTGTAAATATTAGTTTCCTTATAGTTCCTATTTTCCTCCTTACTCGGCTGTTCTGTTCATGCTATTCTCAGCATTCCTTGGTAGAACCACATCAATTTTGCTTCAAGTCTTCTTCATCAGCAATGAGAGTGTTCAACATTCACTGCCATATTGACTATTAAATATTACATACAGTTCAGGGTAATCCATCACATAAGCGGCGTAAAATAATCTGTCAAAGTTCTCCTTCACTTAAACGCCATAAAATAAACTGTCATTTTATATCTTTAAATGTTTTTTCAACATAAATTTCACTGTGGCCAATAGCGCCCTGACCATTGGATAATCGTTGGTATCGAACATGGTTCACGAAAGCGTTTTTTAACTGTGAGTCTGAAAGCGGCAATTGTGCGATATATTCAACCTGGAAGCCATATTGTTTCAGATAGTTGGGCTGCTTATATAGGAATCGACGAAATCAACCCCCGGATAGACACTCATGAAGTCGTTATTCATCAGCAATATTCGTGGGATCCTGCGGTAAAAGAACAGCCCCGGTCTGTCTTCAGAGGAGACTTGAGGAAACAGAAATGTGGTTATGCAGGAGGATGCTGAGGATAACATGGATCGAACGTGTGTGCAACGACGAAGTTTTAGAAAAAAAATGAGAACAGAAAGGAAACTTATACTTAACATCAGAAAGAGGCAGTTGAAATTTCTAGGGCACAAAATGAGGAAAGAGGGTTTGGAAAATCTGATACTCACGGGACAGATAGGCGGAAGAATAGACAAGAGGGAACAATGCATTACTTAAGGTGAACTTGATAAATGGATGGCGGAACATAGTTAGGAGAAACGATAAAAAGATCAAATTTATTAAGAGCTACGCAGTACAGGAAATTGTGGAGGGCCATGATCGACTACGTTCTGAAGGCACACTGCACATAAAAGTAGAATTCAATTATCACGCTTCGTAATAATGTTTAATTGTAATAAGCTTATTGGTTTCAAAGAATAGCAGTTTATTTTACACCGCTTCAGTGAAAGATTACCCATCTTTTAAATATAAATGTTTATATCCTCGCCCCAGGGGGAAAGGTATGCATCCATCTCTTCTGCCAACAGTTATGGGTTAATTAGTAAGACTTATATCACAAAACAATTATTATCTCAAAATGATTTCTATATAAAAATATTATCAGCCTTTAAATAACCTGCAAAGGGTTGATAAGCCGTAGAAAATGAATGAATCAATCGGTGTTTTTCTTTTTCTCGTATTCTCTTACATTCAGTAATCCCTTGTGTCTTAGTAGCTTTATTGCTTTGCTTTGGGGTGAAATGATTAAAAAAAAAATTTTAAACATTATTTTTATGTACTCTATTATACCAAATACAAGTGCCTTCTGGAATAGTCAGGTTGATATGGAATCCATATTGATTATTGTGTGATTTTGTCTGTGTGATATCAGTTCTTGTTCGTCCTGGCCAAACCAGGGTATATTGTTTCCCTACCGGATCAGTGGATTGAGCCCACAAAAGCCTAAAGAAAAATTCAGAAGCTTTCAAAAATGGTTTCCACATAAAGTTACGGAACCGGATATCAGTCAGCATTTAAACCTTTTGCTTTCTAGAGATCGACACAGAAAATGGGATTTCGGGATAAGATAGCCACTGGCGATAAAAATGGATTTATTGCGAGAATAAAACCTGAAGACAACCATGGCTGACAGCTTTCAACATTTCAAGGTAAAAAGAGTCTATGAAGAAAAAGTATAGTTGCTTTTGATGAAAAATGATTTTATTGTAAAATCCAAAATGGAGAAAATCATGGCTGACAGCTTTCAACACCTCAAAGTAACTACCGAATAAAAAAAAATGATTTTATTATGAGAAATCAAAATGAAGAGAATTTTGATACAACCCAGGACATCTTTCAACATCTCAGATGAAACATAATCTACTGGTGAAAAAAAGTTATTCTGTTTGGTATTAATCAACGGGTATTCTTTTTTTTTACGAATTAGCCTTACTGCACCAATTAAATAATGAGCAACTGGTTTGTTTGAATGACGCATTGGGCTCCAGGAAGTCGAACAGCAATTTGGTTTTATCTGAATAAAATATTTGACCAAAATAAAAAATACAGAAAACATTTCCATCAACTTAATATATCACTGACAGGAGGCTGAAGCGTGCTTCGCATCGTCTCCAGACCACAGCACGACAGGCATCAAGTTGGAGCTGGTCATGACCCAAAATAAACAAAGTTAATTAAAACCATGCTCGCAAAAAAATGCTACTTCCAACGTGAAACACATCTGTTTACTTTCCATTCTACGTCATTGATAATCGTCGCAAGGAGCGCGTTGTGTGTTGGTTAACGATCAAAAGCAAACGCTTTTAACACAACGTTGAAAATCTGACTTGCAGTTGCAAAAATTGGTTGACTGTTGACGAGAGCAGGGTATCGCACGTGCTTTCACACATTGTATGTAGGAAATAGAAAATTAATCGAATACGCAATTTTCTTGAATGTTGATGTAAGTCAAAGAAATAAAGACAAAATACTTTAAACAGTTTTTAAAAGCCAGTCAGTTAAGTCCCATCCGTGATACACGCTTGGGCGATCATGTTTCTTTCAATTCAGGACTGACTAGGCAGAAGACATTCTCGTAGTAGGTTGTCATTCCTTTCTGCGGTAGACTTGTTGCCAACCAAGGCTATAGAATCCAGTCTGTTCTGCTATTCAACTCATTGCTGGTGAAGGAAGAAATATAAAATATGTCAGTTAAGTGCCATCCATAGTACACGCTTGGGCGATCATTTTTCTTTCGATTGATGACTGATTCGGCAGAAGACATTCCCACAGTAGGTTGCCGTTTCATTTTGCGGTAGACTGGTTGCCAATCAGGCTATTTTTAACCAGTCTCTCCTGCTATTCAACTGGGATCAGAATAGATGGATTCATGCCTTTATCCAACGGCATTTGTACATAAATTGATGTAAGGAACTCGACTGGAATCCGAACCCGGCTCTCCGATTTCCCATCCCGAGCCTTCCAACGGACCGGTGTCATGCAAGACAATTTTTCCATGAACGAGGGTAGGGGTCTGTGTCGGTCACACGCATAACAAAATGCCATAAACAAGATCACGATAGTCAATAAAATGGGAAAAATCGTGTTTATTCTGTGCGGGCCGGTGCCAAATGGTCAATGGTCTGGTACCGATCCGCGGTCCGGTGGTTGGGGACTACACCACAACGCTCATTGTAAAGCCACGGATTTTATATATATAGCTTGAAAAAGCGGAGAAATTTTGAAATTATCTATCGAAAGTAACAAACGTTATAATTTAGGTATCTCCAATAATTCACCGAAAAATCAGCATAGCATGATGAAAAAAAAGGCCCCAGACTTAATAAAAAAAGAAGTTTTATCGTCAAAAAGCTTATGTTATTATTAAGAAGAAAGATTTTTTGATTATTTCATTAAATTTTTTCATCCTTTCTGGGAAGTTCGAAATTTTTTAGTTGAAAAACACATTAATTTGGAAATTCTTGCAAAACACAAATTGTCGGATTTTAATGAAACTTTCAGAACTTATTAACAAATGAATAAAATTATTTTAGACATGATTTTTTTTTTAGAAAGTCATGGTAAAAGGCGGCTCGGAATGAGGAATCGGAGAGCCGAGTTTGAATTCCAGTCAAATCCATTACATTCACTTACGTGCTAATAACCTTGGGGAAGTTATGAATCCTCTTCTTCTCCTCCCAGCTATGGGTAAATAGCAGAACAGGCCGGGTTCTATAGCCTTGGATGGCAACTGGTCTGCCACAGAAAGAAATGGCAACCTACTGCGGGAAAAAAATCTGCCTCGTCAGTCATATATCAAAAGATACATGATCGCCTAAGCGTGTATCACGCATGGCTCATAACTGACTGACACAGTAAAAATATTTTTTTACATCTGTTTCCCACCCTTTAATGAAAACTCGAGAAATTCGATGGCGTGTCTTTTAGTGATTATATTGGACTTTGAAGAATATAAATCATCGATTTTTTTGTAAAATCAAAATACACACCTACCCAAAATTCAGCTCTAAATCATAAGATACAAAACCCAATAAAACTAAAACATTATTTAATTAGAAAAGCTTTTCATGTCTTTTAAGGGCAATATTGTCTGTAGTCAAAATATTTTTTCGATGAAAAAAGAACTTTTACAAGAATTGTTTTCTTTTTTCCAATTTTAAATAAAAAATGGGATAATTGTGTTAGATATTTTAACATTAAGTTTCATTCTGTGCCTTTTAGGAAATGTTGTTATTAGAGCAGATCAATTTTTATAGATCATAAATTTGAAAGCTTATTACAATCTGCGACACACAGGTGTTTTAAAAAGAATTTTACACTCTTTTTGAGTCGTTTTTCCAAATATATGGATGACCGTAAGTGACCTTAATGCAGTGGTTCCCAACCTTTTTTACATGGCGGCAAACTATTAAATTTTCGCGGCACACCTATCACAAAAAATAAATATTTTCCACTCATAAAGCCTTTTTGCAATAAAATAATAAAAACAAAGAATGTTGTATAAGAAGAATTTTTATTCCCATAAATCAACATATCCTGTATTCAATATCGGGTATAAAAGAATAATGGTGAATGTCAGTGGGACAGTTGTGCCTGGTGCTTCTTGACTACTGCTGCAATATTTGGGCGAATGTGAGAGAGACACACTCTTAACTCTTCTTCAATATTTTTAAGTCTTTCACGTTTTTTATTTTTAATGTTGTTTAGGTAAGAAAATCACAGTTCACATAAGTACGAAGTTGAGAATTGCAGTAAAATGGCTTCTTTACTTAGAGTTGGATACTCTTCCATAACAGAAATCCAAAAGGCGTCCAGTGGCAGTTGTGCGTACTTCAATTTGAGACTACGATCACTGGAAAGGCTTGCTAATTCTTCCTCTTCACATAACTCAAAATTGATAAGGTTGATGACTGATAAATCTAGAAATTCGGCCATTTTGAAATGAGTGGTGTCATCATGATTAAGAAATTGAATGTCTTTATTAAACAAAATGAAATTAAATGGCTTCTAGGTATTATCTCTTCGCGGCACACCAGTAATCATTCCGCGGCACACTAATGGGCCGCGGCACAGTGGTTGGGAACCACTACCTTAATGTCACGTGTTTTAAGAGTTGTTTTTTCTGACGGAAATAAACTGATCTCAGAAAATGTTAGTTATTTTTCATCTTGCGAACATGTGTTGAATTCTCTAACTTTTCAAAAGTTTTAGTTTTTTTTACGTCCTGTTTCAATAAATATTTTAATTTATTTTTTTAAAATATAATTAATTTATTGTTTTTCAGTGTGACATACTGCAATTATTAATTATTTATTTAAGCAATTAATATAAAAAATAAGCAAAATACTTTAAAAGAATAACATTTCATATCAATGAAGGAAGTACCTTAATTATTATATACCTATGTTAGTTATGAAATTTTATGGGATTATTTTTATTCATTAATTTTTATATTATGTCACTATTTACATTATTCGGACTATTGTCCTCATCTTTGTCGCCATATTTATCACAACGTTTCGGCCGTTGTACGCTCCGGCCTTCTTCAGGTTTTATGAATGTCGAACTGAATCCTTTATTTCGCTCACTGGGGTCAGTATTATGTCAGTTGTGAAATTTTTTCATAACCGAGATATAAAAATTTATAAGAAACAAAAATAATACCATAAAATTTCATGAGAGATGTACGTAAAAATGAGGTATATCTCTCATGTTTTATCTCGCTCTCATTTATGGAATGTTAAAATTATTTTATTGTTTGTATTTTAAATTTTATTTTTCCAGAAATCTTCTTCAAGCGTAAAGCTAAAGTAACTAAAAATATTAGATTATTGAAAGTATTTAATTTTAAAAAATTACTGTGTAGTTAAATATGTTGGTTCACATAAAATTCGAAAAAAATTGTCACTTCTGTCCTTCCGTCCGATAAATGCCCCTTACCTTAGGAATCAATAATTGATGAGACATCACTTAACACTCCCAAAACAAGTTAAGATATAATTTCTCCTGCTAAAAAAGTAAGTAATGTTTGCTCCTAATTACATTAAGTAAACCTTAAATTTTCTCATTTTGCTCAAATAGCTTTAAAAAAAATGTATAATTTGTTTTTTACAAAATTTTTAAACGGAGAATTTTTGTTTACACATTTCTTAAAAAATGGCGGATATCATCAGTTTTATATCAATTTCGCTGACTAAAAAAACAAAACAAGATTTTTAACTAAAATTTAGGACGCATTAGGAAGAATTAAAAATATTTAAAAAAATCATCAAAAATGCTTTGGACTTTGCTCTCAATAAAAACATAAGGATTTAGACGATAAAAATTGTTTTCAAGTTTGGGGACTTTTTTCATCACGGTATACTCCTTTTTTAGCGAATTAGTGGAGATACCTAGTATAATTCCCCTAAAGCGGACAATTTTAATCAACTCTCACCAGTTAGGATCGTTGATAAATGCTCTAAAACATTCTGATAACTGAAAAATGGTGCAAATTAACAGATTTTACCAAAAAATGGTAGAACGTTTGCATTAACATTGCGAAATGCACCCAAGATCTTGCTTATTTTGCATCTGCTGCAAATTACTGATTAAAAACATCTGCGCCCTCTTACCTTTTCCAGTTGTCATACAATCTTCATTTGTTTTTCGAGTATTCCTTAAGGTATAATGCTGAACCAAGAGAACAGCAAAGAACAACAGGAAATGAGGCTTTCTTTTAGCGCAAATGTTTATTTGGTTAGGCTCAACCATAGTTAAATCTGTCTCTTGCTAGTGACTATCGCTTACAGCTTTAAAAGCTGCATGGCAACCGTCTTAGCGGGTTCAAATTCCGGTCTATTACTTTCATTTTGCACTAATACCCTAGGGAAAGGCAGGAATCCATCTGTTTTCCGTCACAGGAAACTCAACCGACACCTCAAGTTGAATTCGTACATACGATCCATTGTTGGCACGTCGATGTTGTTTAATGGTTACAAAGCTTGTCTCGTTAGAACCATTACAACTGAGTAGTGAGTTCGATCCTCACTGGGTGCCTCATACTTTCGGTCTTGTGCTACGTCTAAGATGCGCTTGAAAATCACCATACGATCCATTGCTAAAGATTCAGGGAAAATGGTCGGTTTCCTGTACCGCTCCAGTAAGTACCTGGCACCTGCTATCTTCTACATTTACAAAAGCCAGATCAGGCCGAAAATGGAGTAATGCTGCCATATCTGGGCTGGCGTTGCCCAGTCTTCACTTTCCAGTCACGATGGAGTCTAAAAGCGTCTCCGCTATCCTCTGCCTTTACAAGAGCCAGATCAGGCCGAAAATGGAGTAATGCTGCCATATCTGGGCTGGCGTGCCCAGTCTTCACTTTCCAGTCACGATGGAGTCTAAAAGTGTCTCCGCTATCCTCTGCCTTTACAAGAGCCAGATCAGGCCGAAAATGGAGTACTGCTG
This sequence comes from Acanthosepion esculentum, assembly GCA_964036315.1. Lineage (NCBI taxonomy): Eukaryota > Metazoa > Mollusca > Cephalopoda > Sepiida > Sepiidae > Acanthosepion > Acanthosepion esculentum. The sequence goes on along the minus strand of OZ038517.1, from coordinate 53,862,132 downwards.
TCATATCTGGGCTGGCGTTGCCCAGTCTTCACTTTCCAGTCACGATGGAGTCTAAAAGCGTCTCCGCTATCCTCTGCCTTTACAAGAGCCAGATCAGGCCGAAAATGGAGTTCTGCTGCCATATCTGGGCAACAGCTGCCCAGTCTTCATTTTCCAGTCACGATAGAGTCTAAAAGTGTCTCCGCTATCCTCTGCCTTTACAAGAGCCAGATCAGGCCGAAAATGGAGTACTGCTGTCATATCTGGGCTGGCGTTGCCCAGTCTTCACTTTCCAGTCACGATGGAGTCTAAAAGCGTCTCCGCTATCCTCTGCCTTTACAAGAGCCAGATCAGGCCGAAAATGGAGTACTGCTGTCAAATCTGGGCTGGCGTTGCCCAGTCTTCACTTTCCAGTCACGATGGAGTCTAAAAGTGTCTCCGCTATCCTCTGCCTTTACAAGAGCCAGATCAGGCCGAAAATGGAGTAATGCTGCCATATCTGGGCTGGCGTTGCCCAGTCTTCACTTTCCAGTCACGATGGAGTCTAAAAGTGTCTCCGCTATCCTCTGCCTTTACAAGAGCCAGATCAGGCCGAAAATGGAGTAATGCTGCCATATCTGGGCTGGCGTGCCCAGTCTTCACTTTCCAGTCACGATGGAGTCTAAAAGCGTCTCCGCTATACTCTGCCTTTACAAGAGCCAGATCAGGCCGAAAATGGAGTACTGCTGTCATATCTGGGCTGGCGTTGCCCAGTCTTCACTTTCCAGTCACGATGGAGTCTAAAAGCGTCTCCGCTATCCTCTGCCTTTACAAGAGCCAGATCAGGCCGAAAATGGAGTACTGCTGTCATATCTGGGCTGGCGTTGCCCAGTCTTCACTTTCCAGTCACGATGGAGTCTAAAAGTGTCTCCGCTATCCTCTGCCTTTACAAGAGCCAGATCAGGCCGAAAATGGAGTTCTGCTGCCATATCTGGGCAACAGCTGCCCAGTCTTCACTTTCCAGTCACGATGGAGTCTAAAAGTGTCTCCGCTATCCTCTGCCTTTACAAGAGCCAGATCAGGCCGAAAATGGAGTACTGCTGTCATATCTGGGCTGGCGTTGCCCAGTCTTCACTTTCCAGTCACGATGGAGTCTAAAAGCGTCTCCGCTATCCTCTGCCTTTACAAGAGCCAGATCAGGCCGAAAATGGAGTACTGCTGTCATATCTGGGCTGGCGTTGCCCAGTCTTCACTTTCCAGTCACGATGGAGTCTAAAAGTGTCTCCGCTATCCTCTGCCTTTACAAGAGCCAGATCAGGCCGAAAATGGAGTAATGCTGCCATATCTGGGCAACAGCTGCCCATTCTTCATTTTCCAGTCACGATAGAGTCTAAAAGCGTCTCCGCTATCCTCTGCCTTTACAAGAGCCAGATCAGGCCGAAAATGGAGTTCTGCTGCCATATCTGGGCAACAGCTGCCCAGTCTTCACTTTCCAGTCACGATGGAGTCTAAAAGTGTCTCCGCTATCCTCTGCCTTTACAAGAGCCAGATCAGGCCGAAAATGGAGTAATGCTGCCATATCTGGGCTGGCGTGCCCAGTCTTCACTTTCCAGTCACGATAGAGTCTAAAAGTGTCTCCGCTATCCTCTGCCTTTACAAGAGCCAGATCAGGCCGAAAATGGAGTACTGCTGTCATATCTGGGCTGGCGTTGCCCAGTCTTCACTTTCCAGTCACGATGGAGTCTAAAAGTGTCTCCGCTATCCTCTGCCTTTACAAGAGCCAGATCAGGCCGAAAATGGAGTAATGCTGCCATATCTGGGCAACAGCTGCCCAGTCTTCACTTTCCAGTCACGATGGAGTCTAAAAGTGTCTCCGCTATCCTCTGCCTTTACAAGAGCCAGATCAGGCCGAAAATGGAGTACTGCTGTCATATCTGGGCTGGCGTTGCCCAGTCTTCACTTTCCAGTCACGATGGAGTCTAAAAGCGTCTCCGCTATCCTCTGCCTTTACAAGAGCCAGATCAGGCCGAAAATGGAGTACTGCTGCCATATATGGGCAACAGCTGCCCAGTCTTCATTTTCCAGTCACGATAGAGTCTAAAAGTGTCTCCGCTATCCTCTGCCTTTACAAGAGCCAGATCAGGCCGAAAATGGAGTACTGCTGTCATATCTGGGCTGGCGTTGCCCAGTCTTCACTTTCCAGTCACGATGGAGTCTAAAAGCGTCTCCGCTATCCTCTGCCTTTACAAGAGCCAGATCAGGCCGAAAATGGAGTACTGCTGTCATATCTGGGCTGGCGTTGCCCAGTCTTCACTTTCCAGTCACGATGGAGTCTAAAAGTGTCTCCGCTATCCTCTGCCTTTACAAGAGCCAGATCAGGCCGAAAATGGAGTTCTGCTGCCATATCTGGGCAACAGCTGCCCAGTCTTCATTTTCCAGTCACGATAGAGTCTAAAAGTGTCTCCGCTATCCTCTGCCTTTACAAGAGCCAGATCAGGCCGAAAATGGAGTACTGCTGTCATATCTGAGCTGGCGTGGCCCAGTCTTCACTTTCCAGTCACGATGGAGTCTAAAAGTGTCTCCGCTATCCTCTGCCTTTACAAGAGCCAGATCAGGCCGAAAATGGAGTTCTGCTGCCATATCTGGGCAACAGCTGCCCAGTCTTCATTTTCCAGTCACGATAGAGTCTAAAAGTGTCTCCGCTATCCTCTGCCTTTACAAGAGCCAGATCAGGCCGAAAATGGAGTACTGCTGTCATATCTGGGCTGGCGTTGCCCAGTCTTCACTTTCCAGTCACGATGGAGTCTAAAAGCGTCTCCGCTATCCTCTGCCTTTACAAGAGCCAGATCAGGCCGAAAATGGAGTTCTGCTGCCATATATGGGCAACAGCTGCCCAGTCTTCATTTTCCAGTCACGATAGAGTCTAAAAGTGTCTCCGCTATCCTCTGCCTTTACAAGAGCCAGATCAGGCCGAAAATGGAGTACTGCTGTCATATCTGGGCTGGCGTTGCCCAGTCTTCACTTTCCAGTCACGATGGAGTCTAAAAGCGTCTCCGCTATCCTCTGCCTTTACAAGAGCCAGATCAGGCCGAAAATGGAGTACTGCTGTCATATCTGGGCTGGCGTTGCCCAGTCTTCACTTTCCAGTCACGATGGAGTCTAAAAGTGTCTCCGCTATCCTCTGCCTTTACAAGAGCCAGATCAGGTCGAAAATGGAGTTCTGCTGCCATATCTGGGCAACAGCTGCCCAGTCTTCATTTTCCAGTCACGATAGAGTCTAAAAGTGTCTCCGCTATCCTCTGCCTTTACAAGAGCCAGATCAGGCCGAAAATGGAGTACTGCTGTCATATCTGGGCTGGCGTTGCCCAGTCTTCACTTTCCAGTCACGATGGAGTCTAAAAGCGTCTCCGCTATCCTCTGCCTTTACAAGAGCCAGATCAGGCCGAAAATGGAGTACTGCTGTCATATCTGGGCTGGCGTTGCCCAGTCTTCACTTTCCAGTCACGATGGAGTCTAAAAGTGTCTCCGCTATCCTCTGCCTTTACAAGAGCCAGATCAGGCCGAAAATGGAGTACTGCTGCCATATATGGGCAACAGCTGCCCAGTCTTCATTTTCCAGTCACGATAGAGTCTAAAAGTGTCTCCGCTATCCTCTGCCTTTACAAGAGCCAGATCAGGCCGAAAATGGAGTACTGCTGTCATATCTGGGCTGGCGTTGCCCAGTCTTCACTTTCCAGTCACGATGGAGTCTAAAAGCGTCTCCGCTATCCTCTGCCTTTACAAGAGCCAGATCAGGCCGAAAATGGAGTACTGCTGTCATATCTGGGCTGGCGTTGCCCAGTCTTCACTTTCCAGTCACGATGGAGTCTAAAAGTGTCTCCGCTATCCTCTGCCTTTACAAGAGCCAGATCAGGCCGAAAATGGAGTACTTCTGCCATATCTGGGCTGGCGTTGCCCAGTCTTCACTTTCCAGTCACGATGGAGTCCAAAAGCGTCTCCGTTTTTCTCTGCCTTTACGAGATCCAGATCAGACAGAAAATAATGTAATACTGTCATATATATGCTCAGTCTTCATTTTCCATTCTCGATAGCGTCTAAAAGCATCTCTGCGTCCTTGAGGGTGGCACATTATTTTCCACCTTGAAACCTCTCTCTCACACGGATGAAATGTCGCAAGACTCTCACTGCTCTATCGCTAATTCTATGGAAAGTACTCAGATGAACTGAATTCCTTAGCTCCAATAGTTCTAACTTTCACAGTTAGGAACCGCCATGCTACGCACATCTTTCCCTCCGTATCCCGTTGGTGAGAAGCAAGTTCCACTTGAGCAGCTTCTTCCCGCGAACCACTGCCCTGTGAAAGCGACCCCCAAGAGGATTTTTTCTTCATCGCTACTATCTTAAAGTGTTCAAGTCTAAGGTTAACCGTTATCTTCCCCACATATCAGCATAAACTGTGCTTATTATTCTGTAACCCTCTACCTCGAGTGGCTCCCGGAGCTTGTACAGGGTGAAGCTCAATCTAAAAAGAAAAAAAAAAGACTGGGCTGTCTAGCCTTCGGTGGTAGCCAGTCAAGCAAAAGCGCTACACTAAATTCAAAGCCCTAAGAAAGCAACGGCTTACGGTCATATCACGTTGAAACACCGGTTCTCGTCATATGACATTGGGCCTGTGGGTGACCGCTAGGGAAACCGGCTATGGATACAATGACACTAATTAATTAATCATGATTAATGGAGAGAAATTTAGTTTTGGAGGCGTTAAAATTAACATCACAACTTTTGCCCCAGTTAACGACGGACTTGAGGTCGTTTTGAACATCACCTTGTCGGACTGATATATATATATATATATATATATATATATATATATATATATATATATACAGTGTAACCCGGATATAAGAGACCCTGATATAAGAGAAACCCGGATATAAGATAGATTTTCTCTGGTCCCAAATTAGAACCTGTGTTAATAAAACAAAACAGACCAAACCCGGATATAAGAGAAACCCGGATATAAGATACTTCTTCTCCGGTCCCGACAACTCTCTTATATCCGGGTTACACTATATATATATATATATATATATATATATATATATATATATATATATATATGTGTGTGTGTGTGTGTGTGTGTGTGTGTGTGTGTATACACGTCAAAATAACAACATACCATCTTTGACGGTGGACATCTTTGTTTCGTGTCTGTATAACTATTCTCTGAGGATGGCTCATGTGAGTCGAAAGCTTAGGACCAACTTAATAAAAATGTATCCAAATTTTGGAGAATTTTTGTCTTTATTTTCACCAGAAATTAAAGCAAACATTCCAACATTAGAACTGCTCATGATCAGACATAATAGACATTCATTGACTGTTATATTTATTAGGTTGGTGCAAAAATAATGTCGTTTTCTCACATGAAGTTGAACGTCAAAAACGACATTATTTTTGCACCAACCTAATAATATATATATATATATATATATACACACACACACACACACACACACACACACACACACATATATATATATATATATATATATATATATATATATATATATATATATATATATATATATATATATATAAAACGCACATAAGCTACAGCATTCTTATGTTCAGTTTCTGTGTTGTTAATGCTGCCCTGAAAAAAGGCGTAAAATGCAGAAACGACGACATATTGAAAGCTACTGCTGAACGATGAAAAATTGTACGTTCCTATAAACGGCCTGCTTTTCAATCAACACTTATTAAAGAGGGCAGTTGATAAATTTAAAATGTTAAAACAAAATAAAATTGCAAATAAAAAGGAAGTCAAATGTTCCAAAATGAATCCTTTTTTATTATCTCACTAAATAAATAAATTTTTATTATCTCACTAAATAACGAGAATTATAGTGCGTCTGTGTGTGTGTGCGCGCGTGTGCGTGCGTGTGCGTGCGTGTGTGCGTGCGTGTGCGTGCGTGCGTGTGTGTGTGTGTGCGCGTGTGTGTGTGTGACTACAACATAATTTTAAGGAATAAACAAAGTCCGTTCGTTATTTCTTCGATTTAGTTTTTCTGGAAAAAGAAAGAATGATGAGGATTAATTTCAACACGTTTTTCCTCGACGTTTATTATTTCATATTTTAAATTCATCAACAATCCTTTTTTAATAAGAGTTGTTCGAAAAGGTGGCTGCTTGGAAGGATTTTTTAGTTGTAGCCTTTGTCTGTCTGTTTGTTTGTTATTGAACTCCTCCTAGGTTTTTGGAGCCCCATAACTATATACAGTGTAACCCTGATATAAGAGAATTGTCGGGACCGGAGAAGAAGTCTCTTATATCCGGGTTTCCTTTATATCCGGGTTTGGTCTATTTTGTTTAGGTAAGTATGGCTCTAATTTGGGACCATAGAAATCCCTCTTATATCCGGGTTTCTCTTATATCCAGGTCTCTTATATCCGGGTTACACTGTATATTCTGAAACTGCATTACCTAGGGTACTTGGATAAGTATATTTCATTTTGACCAAAGGGGGTTCCCGGAAGACACAAACCCCCTACCGATTTTTTTTTCCTTTTGATATAAATTACATTTAAATTTGAACAAGGGTACTTGGATAAATATATTTCATTTTGCTCAAAGCGGGTCCCCTACTGAAATTTTTTCCCCTTTGTTTTAAACTAAATTTAAATTTGAATAAGGAAATAACTCGACAAGATCAAAATGAGATAATATGGACGTCAAATTGAGCAAGACATCAGTAGAGCCGTAAGTATTTAATGACGGAAGTGGAGTCTGGTCAACAGAGCAGTGGTCTGTGGGAAGAAGCTATTTGAGTGAAACTTCTCACTGATAGAATACAGAGAAAATGTGAGTGGTTTTCTATGTAAGTGACATGGTAGGTCCTAACCATGAAGGTTAGACCAGGGGGAACCAAGGAACGTAGTTCGTCCAAACACTTTCCATGGAAGTAACACTAGATCACTGAGACGTTCGCCACACCCTATCTGTGAGAGAGAGGTTGGCGGGTGGGAAATAATTATTCTACTAGGAGACGGTTTCGAACTCAAGATTTTTCCAATCAAGATTGGAAAGTGTGATCTGGACTGCCGCCCCCCCCCCAAATATGGCAACAGTACTCCATTTTCTGGAATTTCAAATTGAACCTTTTATTTCGTACACCGTGGTAAATTGTTCTAGTTCCAATTCTCTTCCGCATGTCTCAGTGTCAGTTATCTCCCCCTAACTCAATTCTCCAACTTTTTGTTCACCTCAGCAGCTATAGCCAGATATTTATCTCACAGCTCATTGGGTCAAGTCATTGGATTTAAGAGACATCCGTAAGAGGTATGGCGCGTGGAACTAGAAAGATCTACCCCGGTGGACGAAATGAAGCGTTCAATTCGAAATTTCAATCACCTGAAAAAGGCCAGAGCGTACAATGGCCGAAACGTCGTGAATATGTTAACGAAGATGAGGACAACTGCCCGAAAAATGTAAACAGCGTAAATAACGTTATTTTTATGTTGTTTACATCACAAATCGAGACTCATCAGACCAAGCAACGTTTTCCATTCTTTATTGTACCATGTTTGTGATTGTAGCCTCAGTTTCTTGATCTTATGTGGCAGGTGTGGCACCCGGAGTCGTTTTTTGCTGCTGTAGCCCATCTGCTTCAGGGTTCGACGTGTTGCATGTTCAGAGATTCCCTTCTGTATCGCCGGCTTTATCTCGTATCCGAGAATTTAATTACTTACTTGCCGATCGTTTCCTTCGAAAGAAAATCAGATTAGAAGAAAATACCGACGTCATCAATTTCTTTAAAGTGGGCCTCAACTTGCCAGGAAGTGACCCCCACACTTAATTCCATGACCTTCCTCTGCGGCACATATGGAATTAGACAGGCAGAATCCAGTTATGAAACTGCAATGGACTGCCGCTGACTCGGTTATATTCGTTGCTTGGTTTTCTTTAGCGGCATACCAACACCTCTATGGGTTATTTAATGCCGAAATTCAAATATTTTGTACGTAAATTTATATTTTTAGAGATGGTTTTCAGTAATACGAGTGTTAATAATTGATCCACAACTGGGGTGGGAAGAGGTGGATTCATGCCTTTCCCAAAGGCATTTGTGCGTAAATGATTATAACGAACCCAACTGAAACTCGAACTCGGCTCTCCGATTAACAATTCCAAGCCATTATCCATTAAAATACCTGAGCATCCAAGGTAACAGCACCCTGTATTCCCATGCAGTTACCCATCTAGGTACTGACCAGGCTCAACTTTGAGGATTGTACAGGAACTGTAAGCCCCAGACTCTGTTATAGTTTCGAGCGGCACCTTCTGTAACAGTTCCGTCACAAGTAGCCCTCTTCTATCGCTGGTTGAGATCCGCTTGTTTCATCGTTGGGGCCTTTAGCGGGGTACGTGCTTAGTCTGTGTCCTAGTATCCAACCCTGCCGCCAAGGGTGCTTCTACCTGGAGTATAGAACTTCCGACGGCTTTTAGAGACATTGAACTACACAAGCCGCACCACCATCACGAGGACGACGAGGGGTCTTCTGTATACCGCTGTTGTAAAGAGAGTTCATTTGAGCTATGAATGCTTTTCTATCTGTTTGAACCGGTCTAGGTATTCTTCTCTAAACTCATTTACCAGTTTCTCCCCTTAGAATTGTAGCTCAACGGATTTTTTATTCTATTTTCTATAATCCCAAGAGACGGCTGTGTGTGTAAATCTTGGTAGATCATCAGACCATTTTCTTATACTAATGTATGAAATGAAATTCAGCAGCCTGTCATGATCATATTTAAATGCCAATATTCAAATCATTGGTTGGTTAGACACTCGCATAAAAGAGTCTAAATGTGCAAGATGCGAAAAATTGTCTTTCCCGATACAGTGAACCAACCTTTTTAGAAGCAGGCTTAGGAATTGATTCAGTATCATCGCTAGTTGTAAAGGTGAAACCAAAAAGGAGCAGCGAGTTGCCCTCCTGGAAGTTAGCATCAGCCATGCTGATGGCAGACAGAAAAAAAGTTTCTGTAAGGTGATTAAACAAAAGCAGTTTTGTTTTGGATGCATTAGAATTTAAATTCATTGATCCAGTTAACCATTGATTGGAGGCCCTTTTCGAGAACAGTTGACAGTTTTATTTTGTCGGGCCTGTCGGACGTACTACCAAGACAGGAGTAAATAGTTATGTCATCAGCAAATTGGGAAACTGATGACACCGGGAAGAACGTTGATGAAGATGAGAAACAACGGAATTGTTAAAGTGTTGTCGTTTTTGTTTGACAAACAACGTTGTTTGTGATTTTATGGCAGCAGGTTTTGGGGTGTGATGAAATCTAATTTTCTTTAAGATGCAAAGGATTAATTCGTTGGCAGGCTGTTTAAAAACGTGAAAGAAACGCGAGATAAGTGTTCACGGTCTCCAGAGATGTACTTCGAAGAGTGCTTAGGCGGTATTGTTCTCGGGAAGCGTGTAGATTCTCAGTAAGTGGGCGACAGCTCACGACAACAGCACACTTGATCCGTCAGAATTTCTTAAAAAAAATAATCTCATATAACTCAAATCTGAATACATAATAATAATGGTTGAATCGGAAACTGGCGACAGGACTCGGTAATCTTTTTTTTTTTTACGGCGTATTAACCCTTAGCAGGAAAGCCAGAAAATATTTTTAGATTGTAAAAATATTTTAGAGATAATAAAGATTTACTGATAAAAATCACGCTAATTAATCCATAGCTGGGGACAGAAGTGTTGGATTCATGCCTTTCCCAAGGGTATAGTGAATACAACGAATCCAACTGGAATTAGAATTCGGTTCTCCGATCTCATAATTCCGTTTTAAATACAGGGTGATGGAAAAGTAACTCCCTATTTTATGTATGATGGACTCTCCCGTCTAACTATAATTTTTACAAGACGGGAGAGTCCATTTTACATAAAATAAGGAGTTACGTTTCAATTTCAATCACCCTGTACATTGCACAAATATCAATTATTAAACAACAAATATTAAAATCTTCAACAATTTCTCTTTCAGGGAATTATGTTTTTTATCCAACATTATTGGATATCATTTTTCTGGTCGATTGATTGATTTGTTCTTTACGGTTTATCAACCTTTTTTGCAGGTTATTTAAAGCCAGGAAATATTTTTAGATTGTAAGAATATTTTAGAGATAATAATTATTTGCTGATATAAGTCATACTAATTGATCCGTAGCTGAGGGAGAATAGTTGGATTCATGCCTTTCCCAAGCGTATTTGCGTGTAAGTCAATATAACAAACACGGCGGGAATTGGAACTTGGCTCTCCGATTCCGTTATTCATTACCCCCTTATCCTCAATTCATGCTTACAGGTATTCCCAAGTGGTCACTCGTCCAGGTACTGACCAGGCTCGACGTTGCTTAACTACGGTGATCTTACGAGAACCGTTGTGTCAACGTGATATGGCCATATGCCTCTCTTCTTGGTGTTTACATGTATATCCCTTTTTTCTTTTTTTTTTTTTTTTTTTTAGCTGTGTCTAATATCACTTTCTTTCCAAGCCAACATTGGACACGCGTTTTCATTTTAAGTTTATTTCTACTCGACATTTTCAAGGCTCGAAAAGAGTAAGGTTCAGAAGGTCGGGCGCAACATGTTCGCATTAGTTTGTTGAAGCTTAGCTTACTTTTAATATGCGTCGCAAGGATGCCTTGGGCCTCGACATTAGTGATCTTACTGGGTTCAGTGACATGTTCGCGTCTTTCAAAATCAGACTCGCCCAGCTGACTCTGCCGTCGTGGATCACGCGCCTGTGCGTTTAACCTTCGTTACACCGTCACTTGGTATGTATAAAGAGGCGCCTTAATTTCTATTCTATTTTTGGCAGAAGTCTCCTTCTAATACGATGAGCCCCCGATCAAATGATTGGTACCAAAATGATAATCGGACGGATGATCCCGAAATGTTTTAGAAAATACAATGAAATCTTTTTTTAAAAAACCATTTCACCTAAAGCAAGGCAATAAAGCCATTAAGATTCTGGTGTGTGTGTGTGTGTGGGGGGTACTGAGTGTGAGAATATAAAAAAAAAGAAAACATTATTAAAAAGCGGAAGCAATAAAAGAAGAGGAATTATGAAGACGGAAGATATCGATTGTCTAGAATGCAAGAAGCCACAAGCGAGAAGTGCAATAGAAGAAACTGTTAGCATAGAACTTACGGTTGCATCTAGCCATTTCAACTGTAAAATGATGAGACCTAGCCGCCAATCTAGTATTGCGCTTAAATTCATAAAATCTAGGTACCATGGAGGAAAGTAATATTTATTTTGAAAGTACGAAAATATGGCACAAGGCCAAAGGGGGGATTTAGGAAGGCTGGTCTTCAATCTGTCTTATCTTAAACTTAGTTAGCCACGATTACTGACCCAAACATACGACAGTATGCCTTACACCAAAGCAACACATTCTTGCTACAGCCACTATAATACCTCAGGTCTCTATATAGTCCTAATTAGTTTGCATCTGTACAATTTTTCTGTTGGGCGTGGGGAATAAAAATCTAGGTAACATAGAGGAAAGTAATATTTATTTTGAATAATACAAAAATGTGCCACAATTTCATAAAATAGCAATTGAATGAAATAGAAGTAGGAAGTTTGTGTGGCACTAATCTTCAAGTAGGGAGTGACTTTCTGTTCCCAAAAAGCTGTATTCAAAAATTTTATTTTTATTTTTTACCGGGATTCGAATCCCGGCCACAGACGACAGGAGAAAATGCACGAAGCAAGCATTTAAAAAAAATCAGCATCCGTGTTTACTAATGTAGTAGTAGTATCCACACAGAGTAGATAAATATATGTAAGTACTTGAGAGTATTTTGTTTTTTTTTTAATACAGGAAACCCATTTGAATAAACAAGGCGAAAAAGATACTTTGCCGTTTTTCTATTCAGTCGTTTGAAACAATTGTTTAAAATTTCTGTGAAGCAACAGCAACGAGAAAAAGGAAGGAGAAAAAAGCATATTGCAAAAAAAAAAATAAAACATTATTTAATAATGATACTTTTATCGTTTAAAATGTGGCCATAAATATGACAGCAAAGGGGCTAAAATGGAGCAAAATGATTCAGAAGTGGCTTAAAAGAGTCAAAAAGTGGCTATAATATTCTAAAAAGTAGTTATAAAAGTGGCAAAATTGTGACTGAAAAATGGCTAAAAGATGACAAAGTGGTTAAAAGTGGCTAAAATAGTTTATCTACCAAAATAAAATAAATTATATTTTTTTAAATTTATTTTAAGATTAACTTCAGACGCTCTACGATCTCTTAAGATGCGACATTAACAAGATCAAAATAGGGACAGTTCCTATATTGTTCTTTTCTTCACTCAGTTCTCCTCACTTACTCTCTTTCACTCCCTATAATCCCCCGTGTCCAAGGGACATTATCGCATTGCTTGTAGTGAAATAAGAAGAGACTGAATCTCTCATATTTAGCTTTTCATTTCATTTGATTCTGATTTCGTTAATTACCGTCAGTCAGTACGTAGTGCAGCCCATCCTTTGAAACATGGCTCTTACATTCTCGCCGTCGATGTCTGTGTCTGAGAGACTGCACATCGCACTGGGGTAGGCGTTTATATATCTGCGCCTAATACGGTTCGTTCCGGATCACTCGGCGTCTGGTAGGTCATCCCAGGCCAAACCTGCACCTGTCTTCCTTGATGGTCTGGTCTGGTACAATTTCTACTCTGGCATGATCTGAAGTGAGAGATACTACCTGATCGGCGATGCACTTGCCGTAATTATCGGCGAAAAATCCAAACCGAAATTCAAATTGCATGTTTGCTTTTTAGGATTGGGCATCCGTTTCTTTCTAAAGTTTTTTTTTTGTCTTTCACTCCCAATAGACCCATTCGTCTTAGTGGCATTATCGTGTTGCTTGGGGTAAATTGATTAAAAAAAAACTGAATTTAGTAGTGCTGGCCTTTCAAATGTAAGCCAGTTCGCCACTTGTAGCCCAAACCCGCAAATCCTCTTCGGGCTACGAATGAAAGAAAAAGTCAATTAAAATTTTAGAAGCACTGGCCTTTCTAATGTAACCGAATTCGCCACTTGTAGCTCAATCCGTCAATCCTCTTCGGGCTACTAATGAAAGAAAATGTCAATTCCAATTTTAGAAGCCGTGACCTTTGAAATATAACCCAATTCGCCACTTGTAGCTCAATCCGTCAATCCTCTTCGGGCTACGAGAAGAAAGTTAATGCAAATTTTTATAAGCGTTGGCCTTTCAGATGTAACCGAATTCTCTACTTGTTGGCCAATCTGTCAGTCCCCTGTTATATCAAAATTGGGTACATTCAGTGCATAATTGCATTGTAAGTCCCAGCCCCCCCCCCAGCAGTTACGTTTGGAACACGTGCAAGAATACGAAAAAAATCTTTCTAAACAAAATAGATATGTGAAATAAAAATTGGACAATAAAATGTTTCTTCTTTTTTTCCGCACTGAAAATTTATGTTGGTAGCTGAAGTAATTATGGTAAAACTGTTTCTTTTCAATGTTCAGTGAAACCTTTTCTTTTGTCAGTTTTTCATTTTATTTTTCAAACCCTCTATTCTCGGTTCAATGCAAAGCAAATGTCAAAATGAAACCTTCATGTTATTGTAAGCTATCTTATAAAATGTTGTGACATGTGATGTCAGGAAAGTACGAACTTTATTTTGAATGGAATTAAAAAAAAAATGTATGTTGCTTAGGAAATAAAAAAAAAATATTCTTCCTTTTTTCTCTCTTCCTTTCTTCCTTGTAAAGTTTTTTTTTCCATTTTTCTTTTACGTTGTTTTTTTTCCATTCTCTTCTAACGTTATTTTTTATTCTTTTCACTTTAAATGAATTCTTTTTCGTCAATGTATTTGTCTTTTCTTTCTGTTCTTTTTTCTTTCATTTTTTCTTTTGGTGTCCTTCCTTTCTCCTTTTTATTTTACCTTTTTTCTTTCTTTTTGCTCCATTTTTCTTTTATTTGTGTCTTTCTTTTCTAACGTCATTTTTATTTTCTTCCTTTCTTTTTATTTCAGTTTCATTTTCTCAGTGATTTTCTATCTTTTCCTTGTCTTTCTTATCCTTTTCTTTTATTCTTCGTCTTTCTTTTCTATTTTTATTCCTTTTTCATTCTTTATTTTTCTTCCATCTTTCTTTTATTTTCTTTTTAACTTTCTTTCTTTCTTTTTTCTTTTGTGTTTTTCTTTTTCATTCTTTTTATTTGTTCCATCTTTCTTTAACTTACATTTGTAACTTTCATTCTTTCTTTCTTTTGTATTTTTCATTCGTTTTTCTTTTCTTTTCCATTTTTCTTTATTTTTTATGTTTAATTTTCTTTTTTGCATTCCTTCATTCTTATTTTTTATTTTTATTTTTATACTTTCATTTTCTTCCATCTTTCTTTAACTTTCTTTTTTCACTTTCTTTTGTATTTTCTTTCTTTTTATTCTTTCTATTTCTCCCATCTTTCTTTTACTTACTTACTTACTATCTATCTATCTATCTATCTATCTATCTATCTATCTATATTTTTCATAATTTCATTTTCTTCCATCTTCCTTTTTTCTTTCTTTCTTTCTTTCTTTTTCATTCTTTCATTTTCTTCCATCTTTCTTTTACTTTCTTTTCATTCTTTCATTTTCTTCCATCTTTCTTTTACTTTCTTTTCATTCTTTCATTTTCTTCCATCTTTCTTTTACTTTCTTTCTTTCTTTCTTTCTTTTTCGTTCTTCCATTTTTTTCAATCTTTCTTTTACTTTCTTTTCTTCTTTCATTTTCTTCCATCTTCCTTTTTCATTCTTTCTTTTCATTCTTTCATTTTCTTCCATCTTCCTTTTTCTTTCTTTCTTTCTTTCTTTCTTTCTTTCTTTCTCATTTTCTTCCATCTTTCTTTTACATTCTTTTCATTCTTTCATTTTTTCCATCTTTCTTTTACTTTCTTTTCATTCTTTCATTTTCTTTCATCTTCCTTTTTCATTCTTTCTTTCTTTCATTCTTTCATTTTCTTCCATCTAACTTTCACTTTCTTTTCTTTCTTTCATTTTCTTTCATCTTCCTTTTTTTCTTTCTTTCTTTCTTTCTTTCTCATTTTCTTCCATCTTTCTTTTACATTCTTTTCATTCTTTCATTTTTTTCCATCTTTCTTTTACCTTCTTTTTTTCTATCATTTTCTTCCCTTTTCTTTCTTTCTTTCTTTTTCATTCTTTCATTTTCTATCATCTTTCTTTTACTTTCTTTCCTTTCTTTCATTTTCTTTCATCTTCCTTTTTCATTTTTTCTTTTTCATTCTTTTTTCTTTCTTTCTTTCTTTTTCATTCTTTCATTTTCTTTCCATCTTCCTTTTTCATTCTTTCTTTCTTTTTCATTCTTTCGTTTTCTTCCATCTTTCTTTTTCATTCTTTCTTTCTTTTTCATTCTTTCGTTTTCTTCCATCTTTCTTTAACTTTCTTTTCTAACTTTCTTTCTTTCTTGATTTCTTTCATTTTTTCTTTTGTATTTATTTTTCTTTTTCATTCTTCATTCTTCTTCCATGTTTGTTTCTTTTTTCTTATGTATTTTTCTTTCATTTTCATTCTTTCTTTTTCTTTCGCCTTTCATTTTTGTTTTTTTCTTTCGTTTTCATTCGTTCCTTTTCTTCCATCTGTCTTTTACTTTCTTTTTTACCTTTCTTGCTTTCTTCCATTATTTCTTTTTTGCTTTTTTTTCTTTTTGATTGTTCTTCATTTATTTTCCTTCCCTCCTTCTTTCAAGCACGTGTTCTCGGTCGTATTTCCTGTTTCATGCCACATATGTTTATCCCTCATGATTTAGCGCTATTTTAAGCAAAGCTCAACAACTTTGGAATTGCAAAATAATATAAATAATAATAAAAAAAATAATAATAATGAAAAAAAAAAATAAGTAAATAGACATAGTTTTTAAAAAGCCAAAATACAGACGAGATATTCACCCGGGTTTATTGCCCGTAGAAAGTTGCTAATTAAAAGAATTGCTGGATTCTTTGTCTGAATGTTATCGCACATGAGATAAGTAAAAATAGTAAGTTCTGAAATCTACTGCACAAGGAGGGCAACCCAAATATTTTGCAATTGTAGCGCTAAAGTAAATGATTTACAAACAGCAGTGTAACCTTATGGTAGATGATAATGGCGCAGATGTGACGTATGGCGGACATATTTTTAAGCGTTAACATCTTCGGCTGATAAAAGAAATTGTTTGGCTCGTAAATTCTATTCTAATTCTACTCTTGATTCATCTGTGGTATCTTTGCTTTATCCCCCCCCCACTTTGGAGCGAGTCCCTATTGAGTGATATGCATATAACCTTCTCCATGGTTTCTGCTATCCTCTCTACATTGGATCCCCACAAAGCATGTGGATCTGATGGCATCCCTACAGTGGTCCTTAAGAAATGTGCTCCCGAATTAGCTCATGTTCTCTTCATAATCTATAATAAATGACTGGCGTCTTTTTACTATCCGGCCTGTTAGAAATCCTCTTCTGTAGTTCCAATCTTTAAGAATTCTGGCAAACCGTTTGTTTATTAGTCTTTTACTCTTTCTGGAAAAGTACGTCTTCTTATTTGTTATGTACAGTATCCCTTCAGGACGTAGACAATCATGGATTTCCACAACCCCCTGTCCTTTATTTACATTTTCAGACTATTATCCTCATCTTTGTTTCCATATTTATCACAACGTTTTTGACCGTTGTACGGCTTTCTTCAGGTGGTTGTAATGTCGAACTGAACCCTTTATTTCACTCGCTGGGGTAGACAGTTCTAGTTCCACGTGCCATGTCTAATGATGTCAGTTATCAGTTATCTCCTGTTAATTCCCCTCTCCAAGTTCCCCACCGCTTTAACCAGGTATTGAACTCACACTCTTTGGGTCCTGTCACTAGATCTAACTAACGCCTTTATCCACTGTGCCATGTGCCTTGAGGGTATGACAACAGAAATATGGAAACAAAGATGAGGATGATAGTACGAGCAATGTAAATAGTGTACATAATACCTCATCTCAGAAATATAGACCCCTGTCCTTTGTTGCTCTTAATAAACCTTGTCCTTCTGCTATTTCTCACAAGCTCTGTTCTCCTATTGATATGGTGTCCTCCCTCTAATGAAGCTATTGTGGACTCTTCCACTTGCTATAAAGATAGTAGGAAAAGTAAGCTTCGGGGGAACAGTGATATAGACTGAACGCTGGTCAACTGACACACACTCTCAAGTCGTGCAACACTCTTCTGTTGTATTTACTGTTCTATACACTATTTATCTGCGACCTCTTGTTTTGTTATTCCTTAACCAATTACTTTGTCACAACACCTATCCATTTATTCAAACTCATCAAGTATGTCGTATAGTGTTTTCCTCTTCCTTTCTTGGAATCTATCTGTCTCGTAATTATCAAATTTTCCAAGCCTTCCTTCCTTTTTATGTGCCTTAAAAACCATAACTGTTTCTTCCTGGTGTTAAGTATTAATTTCCTTTTTGGTTCCATTTTCTCCAAAGCTTCGTCGTCACTCACATGTTCGGGTCCACAATCCTTCTCTTGAACGACATTTCTGTTGCTTCAAGTCTTCCCTTCATCTTCCAGCACTCACTGCCATACAGGAGGACAGATATAACATCTTTTTCTTGTTTCTAGAGAAGTAGGGGTCCTAATCAACTCTGAATTAGTCAAACGCATCTCGCATTCTTTGAGATGAGTAATATGACTCTGTCTATATTTCTGAGATGAGGTATTATGTACAATATTTACATTAGTCGGACTATTGTCCTCATCTTTGTCGCCATATTTGTCACAACGTTTCGGCCTTCTTCAGGTGGTTGGAATTTCGAACTGAACCCTTTATTTCGATCACTGGGGTAGACTGTTCTAGTTCCATGAGCCATGTTTGATGGATGTCAGTTATCAGTTATCTCCTGCTAATTTACCATCTGAAAGTTCTCCACTGCCTTAACCGGGTATTGAACTCACACTCTTTGGGCCTGTCACTGGATCTAACCAACGCCTTTATCCACTGTGCCATGTGTCATGACTCAAGGGGTCCGTGACTAAAGGGGTCCGTGAGTAAAGGTGTCCATGGCTAAAGATGTCTTTGACCCAAAAAAGGTTCAGAAGCACTGATTTAGTTGCATTAGAGCTTCAAAGATCCCCCCCAAAAGACAAGCAAATTTTTGTTTTGTTCCTCACCCGAAGACGAAACATGAATCATGTCGAAACGCCATAATCAACCGAAATTTATGTAGTTTAAAAATAACTTGTAACATATTTCCGCCTAGTGCCACACAACAATTCATGATTCATTTTCAGAAGCTGGCTTTCTTCCTATTATTTCTTAATAATACCGAAGAGCCCTGTTTGTCTCTTCATGTTTCGTGGGTATGCAAAACATTCTACTTCAAGCTTCTAAAAAAATGAACAGTTATAATCTGACGTCATTTTGTTTTATTAGAGAAAAACAATTCAGCTTTTCAACAAGTTGCTCAGGTTTTTTTTATTGCAACAAGTATTTAACCTCAGACTTTAATTCAGTACACATTTCATCACTTTCGTAACCAACATAAAACTAGTAGGACATTGAATGTATTTTCTCATAAATCAGGGTTTCAGTTTACATTGCATGTGGGGGTCACAATACTAATTATTAATATGGATGCAAACGAAAAAAATGTCACTTCTTTGTATTAAATTACTAGCAGCTATACCCAGCTGGTCGATCAGAAAAAGCGTTCAATTAGAATGGAGCACTTTAAAGTACTTTTATTAAAAAACATTTTGAATTAATGCAGTTACTGATATAATAGAAGTAGTCTGCATGTATTCAATCGAATTTAGCCGAGGATATGAAAGGGTAAAACAGGCAACATGAAAACCCACGTCAGACGACAATTATTTTGGAGTTTTTGAAATTCAATTTGTCAGTGTGCTACCAGGGGTGTAAAAGAGAATACATTTATAAAGCAATTGTTAAGTTTGATGAAAATTGGTTGAAAGATCAACGAAAAATAAGAAAGAAACCAGAAAAAATCGCCATTTTCCGCTATTTACGCGGGTTTTCACTATATGGGTGGACTCAATTATCAAGTTAAATGACTGTTAAACAATCAACTTATTGTTGGCTACAACTGAGTGAAGTTTGTATTAGATTGCTTGAAAATTGAGTTTTCAGTTTTAAATTTCGTTTTTCGAGGTTTTTCGTTAAACGCAGTGGCGTAGAAATAAAAATGCGGTATCGTTGAGCACGTCATAATGTAAGTAACCTACATAGCGAGCTTGAACGAAATCGGAGGAAAAAAGTTTAATTTATCGATTTTTGATCGGCTTCATCGATTATTGATTTTTAAAAAAATTTCGATATTTTATGCTCGATGAGCTGCTTTCGCTGATTTCCAGCCTTCATTAATTTAAGCGTTCAACTAGGCTGGCATCTTGCTCTCACTCTTTCACTGTCGAAACTGTTAAATGTAACCGTCTCTTCACCTCCAATGTCTCGCACTTCTCGCCTGTGGAACTCCCTCTCCTTTTCTTGTTTCCCTGTTAGCTATAATCTCCAACTATTCAAATGTAATGTCAACCGACGTCTCCAGATGCCTTGATCTATCCCCTATCCTTCTCTTCATCCTTTCTTCTATCACTCCTCTTTGCTCTCGCTCCAACTCTCTGTAACCCTTTGCGTGCTAGTGGCTTCCCACCTTGCTTGGGGTGAAATGCTTTAAAAAAAGAGAAAAACTCTTTTACATTATACAATGTATGTGTCAAGTTTGGTCAAAATCGGTTGGATGGATCTCGGGTGAAAAGGTATCATACAGACAGATAGACGCACAGACACACAGACATCCGTTTTATATATAGAGATTTAATTTTATTTAACTTATGCAGTGTTAAAAACTGTTAAATTTTTTCAGTAATTTAGATCGCTTGTGCAATCAGCCAACAGTAGGACATACTTGTTCTTCCAGTACGAACTATCAGCTTCAAGCACTTGACACCCATGGAGTTCTCATTAATCTTCCATGTGTGTGGCATCCGCCGGCTTCGAAAGGCCATGGATCAGCCACCTCCCACCAAAGTGTCTTAGCTTCTGATGGCGGTGCAGCATCTGTCATGGCTGTACAGGCCCACACAGAAGTAGCAGTCTTGACTGCAACGAATGCATGTGAAGACGCCCTCCCCCGATATCGTAGTATTGTTTTCTTTCCTTCGTGCACGCTTCACCTCGGCGGCAAACCTTCGTTTCTCCTCTCCTTGTTCTCGGTGTAAATCGCGTCGCCATCGTGAGCGATCGTTGACAACGTCTTCTCTCCTCTCGATGTCCATGTATATCACCCTCGTGTCCCTTTTGCCGGCGTCCTTGAAGCGAAGATGAGGTCAGCTTCGTGTCATATTGCCGGTGGCGTTCCCCGTACAGAAGAACCATCGGATTTCTAGCATCAGTATTCTTGATTCCCGTGCTTTGCCATCACAGCGAGGCGACGCTGGAGTGTCCTCCCCAGGGCGCAGGCCTAGGCAGGGTTTTATGAGAGATCGGCAGTTGTCCATAAAACACGCCCCCCCTCTCCACGTCACCAATGTTGTTCAAGGAAATGGTAAAGTCAAATACAACGTGACACCGGCGTCATCGCAGGAATTGCTAGAATTATGTTAAACTGACATAGACTCTGGCTCCGGATTTATCCTCAGGGTTTACTCCCGAAACGTTTCCCAACATTGGGTAAGGCCACAAGGCAGTGGAGCTTCAAATATATTGTTCCAAAATCAGGTATTAAATAAATATTAAAATCATCAAAAATGTCTCTTTCAAGGAATTATTTTTATCCCACATTATTGTATACTTTGTGAAACGTGGACACTGTTGGCAGATCCACAGAGAAGGATCCAAGCGTTTGAGAACAAATGCATGAGAAAACTCCTTAGCATCTTCTATTGGGAACATAAAACAATGAGTTTGTGCGGAAAAATGGATGAGAATTTTGTGGGCCACTAGGAACCACTTCTCGCCACTGTCAAACGGAGAAAAATGGCGTGGTTTGGACACGTTACAAGGCACGATAGCCTATGCAAAACCATCATGAAATGCACCGCCGTTGGAGGTGGATGTAGGAGAGGACGAAAAAGCGAAAACTGGCTGGACAATGTCAAACAATGGACTGTACCAGAATTTCTGATGGCTGCCATTAATAGACCGTTGTGGAAAAAAGCGTGGCTTCTGCATTTCGGATCCGCCCTACGATTACAAAAGTCAAGGCGATGATGATGGTGATTATGATTATATACAATTTTTCTGAGAATTTTTTGAGATAATAATGAATTACTGACACAAATCCTACTAATTAACCCATAGATAGGGGATAAGAGATGGATTCATAAAAGGTATTTGTGAGTAAATGAATATAGAGAACTAGATTGGAATTGGAACCCGATTCTCGATTTTCAAATCCGAGCCTTTATCCATTACACCACCTGTTATTCCCAAGCGGTCAACCATCCAGGTCGATCCAAGATCGACGCTGCTTAACTTCGGTGGTCGTACGAGAACCGATGTTTCAACGTGATCTGGCCGAAAGCCTTACATTTTTGTCATATTTTTTTTTACTATGATGCAAAAGTTACCAGCATCATCTTTTGGTGAATGTTAGAAAAATCTTAGAAGCGTCCATGGTGTTTACTCGAATTTGTATTGCTTGCGAAATGAATCGAATGTACGTTGCATATAATTTCTCTGGGATTTCTTTTTCTTTACTACGAGGCGAATGTTTCCGGTATTATTTTTTTTCAAACTTTGAAAAATCTCAGGAGTGTTTACTTTGAACATTATTGCTTGCAATATCAGTGAAAAGTAATACATTGCTTATAAGCTTTATAAAGATTCTGAAGCTTGAAAAATAGTTTTCACAAACTTACGGAACTGAATATCGGCCAGCATTTAAACCTTCTTTTTCTTCCTTTTTTCTCCCTTTTTTTCTTCAAATTTTTTGATTGTCACGGCCAATCTAATAGTCACGGGCGATAAAAATTGATTTATTTGCTAGAATAAAAATTGAAGAAAATCATGGCTGACAATTTTAAACATCTCAAGCTAAACAGAATCTATGAAGGAAAACGGTATCCACTTGCAATGAAAAATGAATTGACGATAAAATTCAAAATGGAGAAAATCATGGCTGACAGCTTTCATCATCTCAAGCTAAACAGAATCTATGAAGGAAAAAGGTAACCTCTTGCGATGAAAAATGAATTGACGATAAAATTCAAAATGGAGAAAATCGTGGCTGACAGCTTTCAACATCTCAAGCTAAACAGAATGAAGGAAAAAGGTAACCGCTTGCGATGAAAAATGAATAGATTATGAAATTTAAAATGGAGAAAATCATGGCTGACAGCTTTCAACATCTCAAGCTAAACAGAATCAACGAAGGAAAATGTAGTCGGATGTGGTGAATAAAGAATTTATTATTAAATCCAAAATGAAGAAAATCATGACTAACAGTTTTCAACATGAAACTATTCTAAACAGAATCCATGAAGGATTCTAAGATGGTGATGAAAAATGAATTTATCATGAAATCCAAAATGAACAATGTCATAATCAAATTCCGGACAGCTTTCAACATCTCAAGATAAACAGTAAATTACGAATAAAAATTTGATGGCGATGAAAACTGGTTGTGTTATGCCAAACGTAAACGAAGAAATTTTCAACATCTCAGCTGAAACATAATCTACTGGTGAAAAACGTTATTCTGTTTTATGGGAATCAATGGGTATTGGCGTAGCTACACCATTGAACTAATGAGCAACTGGCTTGTTTAAATGACGAAGTGGGCGATAGGAAGACGAGTAGCGATTCCGGTTTATGGCACCATCCGCAAAGACTCATGGAACTGGGTTAGTAGATTCAGATTATCAATTGTTTCGCTGCATGGGACTCTCTTGTTTTATAAGCGGTTGCCGCAAGTTCGTGTGGCTTTTAGAACTTTCCCCAAACGCTGATACTGTTTATGCAAAGATATTAGCGGCTCTCGCTTTTCCCACACGTGTGGGACGCTTATATAACTTTCTGTCGCCATATATCCCACGAGTGCACATCCTAAGCCCAGCAAGGTCGACCACCTGTTTATATGTCGGAAGAAGCCATTGAAATCCTTTTCACCTGGTGGTTATGAGGTTACCTTTCTGGTTAACCATCTGACGCATCTGTCTCCATTGATGATCCGGTATGACACTGAGTGCAAAGCCTAATTTAGTATGATTTATAGAAAAGGCACAGGGAAGCTACGTTATGCTGGTGGGACAACCAAGACGCCAGGTCAGGACCAATAATATTTCAGATTCGTGTTTGTACTTTATTAAGACTTCAAAATACATAGTAGAAGCAAACAGACCATATGCGACAGAAATATCCAATGAATGACTGAATGGTAGTCTCATAAATGTGTAAAATAGATTCTGGCAAGAAAAATTGTCTAGCACGACACAGTGAACCAACTTAGAACAAAGAATCCTAATTGACATTAAAATCGATTCATAAAATTGGTATTTCCTGGAATTAATCACATACTACAAATACATCGGATCCAATCTGAACCCTTCATTTATGGTGAAATATCCAGGGTGTATCAAAAATATTTTTACAAACTTTGTGAGCTGCAAAAGTCCATATAATATCCTTCGCTTTTGAGTTATTAAGTTTAAAGGAATTTTAAAATAGATGGCGCCGTGTTGCAACTTAGACTAGGTTACATTTGTTATTTGTGTACATTTGTGGCTAGTATATTTTCAACGTTTAAAGTGTGTAGTAGTAAGTTCACTGAGAAGTGTTCCGTTTCACAATAGCAGTATATTCATATCGGGAACAGGCAGATATGATTTTTACATACGGCTCAACGAATAGTAATAGACGCGAGGCTGCACGGCTGTATCAGATTGCGTTTCCAGACTGAAGACAGTCGAGTCATCCAATTTTTGCTGCTGTTTATCGTCGTATTATTGAGACAGGGTCCGTGGCACCACAAACTATGGTAATAAGTATTTTTGGACTGTATCTTGGACTGTACATTTAACAGCATCTACTGTAAATTTTAAACTTAATAACTCAAAGACGAAGGATTTGCCGACATATGTTTATTTGAACTTGTGTTGTTGTCTTGTTGTGAGGAACCCGCCTCCAAAGTTTGTAAAAATATTTTTTATACATCCTGTATAATATATGGGGAAGATTGTATAGGGTCAGAGAAAGCCAGGGATAAATACTTTAGTGACTGAATAATAATGCTTGGACGAAAAGATTTTGTTACAAACGCTGGAAGACTTTGTACCAACCAAATTTGGTGGGAAGTACAAATTAGCTGAAAGGTGATGCAAGGTCAAAAAAAGGTCTGGGAAAATATTTTGACTCGTGAATAACGACATTAAGGAATTTGTACAAATAAAGTATTTCGTGAAAATAAAGCTTGAAACCTTTGCATTAACTTACGTTGATGGAATACACAACTTAGTTGAGAGGGTGGCATAAGGTCATCGAAAACCAGAGAAGATGTTTTTGATTACTAAATAACAACGTTGTGATTTTATATGAATATAAGATTTTTTCAAATAATACTGGAGACTTTTGTATTAACCTGTTCTGATCGATTACGTAATTTAGCTGAAAGGTGGTATAAGGTCATCGAAAGCTGGTTGATGATTGGGAAAACTTGGACCTTTGTACTCACAAAAACAGGTAGTGTCAAAAGGACAGTTTTTTTCATTGACATCGCTATTATTTTAACTACCATCCTCCTTGGCAATGTTTATTGCTTTTAAAAAGCAATGAATAGAATTGTTATAAAACCTAAACATATGATGAAAGTGAATTTATACATTTTTTGTTCTTGAGAATTTACGACAAAAATATTAAACACTATTAGATTTACAAGAATAATTTCATATTTACAACGTTCTAAAAACTAATGCAATTAAAACATATGCAATGCAATATTTATCATTTACCAATTTATAAAAAAAGAAATATGAAATTTTTCCCCTTTGATTTAAATTAAATGTCAATGGAAAAAAAAGTCCTTTTGTTGACACAAATGTCCAAGATTGCCAATAAATCAATATTTGTAAAATGTTGATTCTTCTTCTTTAAAGAGCCGTGTTTATTCAAGACATGGGTGATCATGGCTCTACACAACTTCCTATCCTTTGGATTAGAAATTACTTTTAGTAGATGGTCCACAGTAAAAATTATGGTTGATAAGGGCCTCTGATCGTCAGCAAAGATTAACTGGCCGTCTCTGCTGTTGTTGAAGATGATTCGTTTGAAGTTGCCAACGAATGTTTCTTCAACACGCACTTTCTATGTAGAAACGTTTTCTCTTGTGGTTGAACGGCTTGGAGATGGTTGCATCTCTGCTCCTTGAAGCTGAAATCTGTTGGTTTTTAAAAGAAATTTTTCTCAAAAGTAAGCCCAGGAAAAAATAGGGTTTTAGTTTTCTCTGATTGGTCCAATATTTTCCCTGGTGATGCTAATTTCTAACCAATAAAAACTTTGATTTAAAAACTGTGTATTGTACTGTGGAATCGTTTAGAAATGCTTGTGTGAAATCTGAGAGTAATGTTCTTTGGCAATTTTTTAAAATGTTTGTAGGTAAATCGGTCGTCTAGGGTTTTTATATTAAAAGGCCTAACGCCCGAATTCCAAGCAATAATAAAATAAACATAAAGAAAACCTGGTTATTCTTGTTAAATAAATCATTTGCATTCACAAACATATGTACATGATTTCATATGAGTCAAAAAGGAGTAAAAATAGTCTTTAGTTGAGTTAACGTCTTTGGGTAGTTGGCAGTGGCGAAGAGTGACTTCGATTGAGGGCATACAGACACGAATATTTTGTGATACAGAGTAAAACCTCGAATTAACGGTCCCAGAACTGACGGACTCCGGATTTAACAGACAAAATCCGCAGAAATGGTAGTGTCCGGCTGGAACTCAAAACGCCCGCACCTAGCGAGCAAATTCCGTTAGTTCCAGAATTGGCCGCCGTTGTTAACTGGTGCAATCAACAGACATAGACTGATAGTTCCGTGAATAGCCGCTATTGTTTACTTTAAAACATTTCAAACTATTTAAAGGTAAATTTAAAACGTAACATACACAGTATTGCCCTCTCTTTATCTCTCGGTGTGTAATTTATTTTAAGTTCTATTTAACTTAAAAATTAAAATGCACATACATATATACTTTTTTTTACATATATTTACAATAATTTTGTACTATATTGGGTATTTAGGCCACAAAAGTGCAAATTAACGGACAAACGGCTTTAACGAACGACCCTCCCTCTCTTAATCCGTTAAGTCCACCGTAAATATTTGACACCTATCGCCAAGCGATAAGAATCTTATTTAAATATATTTTTTAATTAAAATAAAAATATCTACGTCTTGTTAAAGCAGAATCTTTTAATTTGATTAGCTGTGAACAATATTAAACCAAAATGACTAACTTTTTTTTTTTAAAGCAGTGAAAAAAACAATTTTTTTTACGAGGCGGGCGTTCATTTTCTTACGTTGCTGTTGAAGTAGAAAGTAGCTTGTAGAGTTGTTGACAGACAAACAGTAAGTTACGAAATATTACGGTAGGCCGTATGTGGCAAAATATTCGCGACTGCATGCCCTGGATCCAAGTCACCCTCGCCGCTGGTAGTTGGCGCACAGAAAAATCTGAGGTTTAGAATAGCATTTTAGTAGTTGGTCCATCAAAAATGCGAAGTTTCACTGACTATCTCTGGTGTCGTTGTTGGAGATTGATTCGTTTGAATTCACCTACACATGATCGTCAGCGGTGATTCACTGGGTGTCTCTACTGTTGTTGTTGTAGCTGATTCGTTTGAAGTCGCCGACACATGTTTCTTTCAGCACGCGCTTGAAGAAAAAGCTATGTAACCACGACTTCTCCAGTGTTTGAATTTATTTCACCCTAATGGTTTGTATTGATGCAAAAGATGATGAGAATAAGAGGAAAAGAACAACTTTGGAGATATCACAAAAAGTGGAAATTTTAAACAGACAAGACGCTTGTAAAAGTTCATTGTAACTAATGGTTGAGTTCAACATAGGAAAGTCAATATTGTATGATATAAAATCTTCCAAAGAAACTATTCTACAGCGTTCACATTGTCACAATGAACAAGGAAATAAAAAACATGGTTGTGATGAAACCTGGACTGAAATTGAAAAAGCTATTGAAAAGGTTGTCAGTTTTATGGAAAGAAAGCCAGCATTTAGCTATGACGATTGCAATAACGTATGCAAAGTTAAAAAAAAAGTGTCTTTTGTTTAAAAAATTCAAGAACAAAAGCAAAACGAAATGCGGAAAAAGTTGAGAATGATAGAAGAAAAAGAATTATCATTCAACATCCATTAAAAAATCCGGGTTACATTATTTGTTTTGCATATGTGGCATACTTAATTTAATGAATTTTCATTAACATTACATAATTTATTTCTTTTCCCTTAAAATCAATTCCGTTATATTTCACTCGCCATTAGCTTATTTTGTTTACTATAAAACATTGACAATAAATGTTAAACCTGATTTCAGTTCTTTTATTTTAATCTAAATATAACCCCTCATATCCGGATTTTGTAACCAATTCCTCATATCCGGATGGCCTTCTTAGTCAGGAATTCTACTGTAATGTTTGTTATTAGGTAAAAAATAATGTTTGTGCGTATTTTAATATGGTATGTATGCGGGTATGTAATTGTGTTGGAAATAGGGTTTGTTTCCTATACTCTTTCTCTTGAGAGGAGAATATAAGAATTTATAAAAATAAGTAAATTAAATAAAGACTTAATAAAATGGTGATGATAAAAAATAAATAAGAAAAGGTTTGCTTATTACATTTGCTTTTAAGAGAAGTGTTTTAAGATAATTAAAAGAAAGTCAGACGGTTAGAAAAAAATAATACATTTGATGTGAAACGTTTGTTCTTTTAACTTTCTAAAAATAGAATGTCTCGATAAGAACCCGCCAAAAAATAAGTCGGTCAAAGGCGGACGGTTTGCTACTCTTAAGATTTAATTTTCAAATTTCAAAAAGCGTTCATCTGAGTGACTCCTTTCTGCCTTGCGTCAACATGGCTGACTCTAACCGCCAGGAGAATGACTCGTTCAGCCTTCTCTGACTAACATTCTCGGTCGACATGATGTAGAAAGACTATTTAATCCGTTGCTAGGTTATCGGTCCTGACCTGGCATCTCGACTTCAGTGATTTTCCCACCGCTGTGATGTGACTTCTCTGTGTCTTTTTTACAAATATTTTCATAGCAGTTGTTCTGGTGAGTCCTCCATCTTGGTGCGTCGGCCGCATGAATTTAAGCGTACTACTCGATTGGCAACTAGGTCCCATCATTTTACTGTTGAAATAGGTAGTTGCAACCGTAAGTTCTATTCTAACAATTTCTTTTCTCGACTGCGGAACTCTCCTCCAGTTTCTTGCTTGCTTCGCTGTCACCTGAAACCATCAAAATTTCAAATGCAACTCCGATCACAATCTTCTGCTAATCTCCAGGAGAGTGACTCGTTTCGCCTTCTTGGGCTAACGTTCTCGTCTGACATGAAGTGGAAAGACTATATTGAATCCATTGCTAGGTAAGCTGCTAAGAAAGTCGGTTCACTGAGTCGTGCTAGAAAGATTTTTGTCCCCTGAATCTATCTTATATATCTCTAAAAATACCATTCGTGTATGCTTAGAATATTGTTGCCATATATGGTCCGGTGTTCCTGCTATAGATTTTGAGATTCTTGATAAAATCCAAAGAAGAATCAGCAACATTTTTGATCCTGACCTGGCATCTCGGCTTCAGACTCTTTCCCATCGCTGTTGCTTTCTTATTCCGTTTCTATAAATACTTTCATGGTATTTGTTTGGATGTGTTCTTCGTTATTTATTCTTAGAAAGAAATACTTTAAATCTTTGGTGCACATAATGATGAAAGCTTGGAGAATCTGATACTCACAGGACATATTAAAATCAAGAGAGACAGAGGAAAAGAGCGAGTGACCGACCTAAAAAGTTTATGTAAATGGCTTGCAGAAGAGGGAATGCAAGAATTTAATTAATTTAAGTGCCAACAAGGGGCCATCGATTTACAGTTGAAACAGCTATATATAACCGTAAGTTCTATGCTAACAGGCTTTTTTTCTCGCCCTTCTAGCTTGTGGGATTCTCTTCCTGCTCGATGTTTTTCAGCCAACTTTGATCTTCAAAAATTTAAATACATTATCAATCGTTATCTCATGTCTTCCAAATTACTCTTTTATTGTTCTCGTTCCTTAATAATGTTCTTATTCTGTTTTTCTTATTCTGTTGCATAGCCCCCTGGTGGGGGTGGTCTTGAGCGATGGCATCAATTCGATAGTAAAGTTTCATTCTTCTCTCTCGGCCGGTGATTGTTAGTTGTTTTGAGTCAAGAGAACTTCAACACAGGGAATTATAACATAACTATTTTATTAACGTTCATGTCGACATGTTCTGTCTATAGAGTGGGGATCTCTCCCCCCCACCTCCACTAGGGAGCCGTTTCAGGCACGGTGAAAATGCGTCTACATTGTTTGACGGTTAAGACTCGACCCCTAAAAAACTTTTCCTATCGCCTTTCACACGCTGGCTCAACCAATCAAAATAGACTTCCCATATTATGGCTTGTATCTGACCCCGTGGTCAACCTTAGGAAGTCCGAGCAGAGATAGACTTCCTCTAAAAAACAATAGTCTGTTAACGTATTATTTAACAATTCTTTTACACTGAGGAAGCCTTTGTGTCTTACGCCTAACGTACATCCACACCCACAGCTAGAGCGCCCAGTTTATTCAATGTTTCATGCGGTCGAGGTAACAAGGCTGAGAGATCATTAGAACAATTGCGGTGGAAATATTTATAGATAATAGAGAGGGAAGCCACGTCATTGCGACGGGAACGTGACCGAAGTCGTGGTGCCAGACATATAAACAAAAATAAAAAATAATCTTTCCATACTTCAAATCGTTTTTAAATTGTATTTCATGTCATTTTTTTCATTCAGAATTGACTACACTTATTCAAGGGGTCTGTTGACAAATATTTAAACTCTCTGATTAAAATTCTACCAAAAAATAAAATAGTTGTTACAGAAATATAGCTTGAAGTATGATATCAGTAATGGGAATATTAGCCGTTTCCTTATAAGGAAACATTCGGCATTCATTGATCGAACAGCCACTGCTACTCAAATTATGCTTTTCTTCACGCCTTGATCATCGGAGATAGATCAAAATGTAGTATCTGTCCTCCCAATATCTCAGGGTAACGGTAATATTAGCCGTTTCCTTATAAGGAAACATTCGGCATTCATTGACGGAGCAGCCAGTGTTACGAGGGCTACGCTTTTCTTCACACCCTGATCATCGAAAAAAGATGAAAATGTAGTATCTGTTCTCCTAATCTTTAATAGAGTAATGATAATATTAAATGTTTCCTTATAAGGAAACATTCGGCATTCATTGACCGAGCAGCCAGTGTTACTTTCAGTTGAAATTTATAAAAAAATTATTTCAAAACAATATTTCAGGACAATTATGGCTCTTTCTGATATCTCTGGCAGCTTCCTTCCTTCCTTCTTTCCAAACCTTTTATTTGAAGTAGGATCCAACGCCAACATCTTGATTATGTTATTTCTCTCCGAGTTACATGTGCATTTTAGTTGTTACTGTTCTTGAAAGTCTTCAAGTGATGTGGTTTCTGTGATTTGGTACAGTTCTTTGTGATTATGTAGCGCCAGCCGATAAGACACGAAGACGAATGGTAATAGTAATATTAGCCGTTTCCTTATAAGGAAACATTCGGCATTCATTGATCGAGCAATCAGTGCTGCTTTCGGTTGAAATTTATAAAATCGATTTCTTAAAACAATTTTTCAAGAATATAGGTTTTTATGTTCAGTCACTTTTACAGCTCTTTCCAGTACTTATGGGAGCTTTCCTTTCTAACCTTTTATTTTAAGCAGTGTGGAATGCCAACATATTGATCATGTCATTATCTTCTCTTCAAGTTACATGGGACATCCTTCTTGGTTGTTGGTCTTGAAAGTCCTGAAGTGATGTAGTTTGTGTTATTTGATACAATTCTTTCCTTGGGGTTCCACAAGGTTCGAAGAAAGATGGTCACCGTCAAGACCCAGCGGCTTCATTCGCTCAAAGGCATTTTTAAGCATTGAGCTGCGAAAACGGTTGTAAACAGCTAGGTATTATCTGAACAAGTTTGGCGCCATGCCTGGCATCCATATGAACGTCTTGATCTAACAAGGCTATTTAAGAACAGGATTCGAGTAGTCACTTTCTCAACGACGTGATTAGGCCTTCCCTCTATCTTTTCGACAAATATTTTCATGACAATTTATCCAAGGAGCTTTCCTCCTTGATGTCTTGACTGCATGAATTTAAGCGTGCAACTAGATTGGCAATTAGGTCTCACCATTTTACTTCTAAACTAGCTCGATGCCACCACGTTCTATTCTAATTGTTTCTTTTTTCGCATTTCTCGCCTGAGGAGCTCCGTTCCAGTTTCTTGCTTGCCTGTCATCTACTATCTTCAAAAATTTAAATGCTACGCCAATCGCCATCTTGTTTTTCTGAAATCTGTTCTTTTATTGTCTCTTCACTAAACCTTTTCATTCTATTCCACTCCCAGTAACCCCTTGCGTCTTAGTGGTATTATTGCCTTACTTGGGGTGAAATGATTAAAAAAATATTTTGGTTTTGTTGTAATGTAGATAGTTGGGCGAAAATAACCCTGGTGAAGCCTATTCTATGGATGGCTATAAATGATAGAATTTGATATTACCCACAATAGCAAAATATATTCTCGACACTACAAATTGTCAAAGAAAGTATATACGTGTGTTTTGTAAGATGTATAATAGTATTCGAAACAAAAGTGAAGATGAGACAAAGTGGAAAATTTGTAAACGATGCGTTTCGCCGAGTGCGTCTGCTCTCTTTGGTTTCCTCAGTTTAGAATGAAAGTAGACAAAACTGTATCTTAGGGAAAATGCATTAGCATCTCTGAGAATAAGTGGGGCACCATTAATCAAATTAAATTAAATTAGATTACCTCCAATGTCCAGTCTGAAGAGAGTCTATCCGCCTTCTTGCTTGTTTTTACGCACACACACACACACACACACACACACACACATATATATATATATATATATATATATATATATATATATATATATATAGATAGATAGATAGATATAGATATATCATACACGATATATATATCATAAAGAAAAAAAATTATCCAAAGAATTAAATAGCAATGTTAATGTGATTAATGGCGAAATCACTTCGCTGACAGAACCTAATGAGACATTAACTTACTATCAATTCCTTGAATAATAAGATCTTTATATTCGAGTTGTTGTCAGATGGAAGACACATGCCAAGTACTTTCGACAATTTCAAACTGTCATCTTCAGGGCGCAATTTTCCCATACATAGGCAAACACTAAGACGAAATATGTGTAGACCGAAAGATGTTTTTTTAAAATTTTGCTATTTATTGACAGTTGAATATATTTTGCAGCGTGTGATGCCGCGACGCTAGAGTTCTTGTTCAAATCGATCAAGTGAGAATTTGGTTTGAATTTTGAAAAGTTATAAATCCACGAAATTTTCTTATCTGTATTTATCTGTTAAAGTGAAATGGACTTAGTATAATCCAATTAGGAGAGTAAAAATGTCTTAGTCGCTTTCCACAGAATTTAAGTTTCTGATTATTAATGTGCTTCAGATCTGAT
>OZ038517.1:53819287-53824287 GCA_964036315.1 Acanthosepion esculentum | reverse complement strand
CCTAACTGTTCTAGTTCCACGTGCCATGTTTAACGGATGTCAGTTATCAGTTATCAGTTATCTCCTGTTAATTACCCTCTTCAAGTTCTTCACTGCCTTAACCGGGTATTAAACTCACACTCTTTGGGTCCTGTCACTGGATATAACTCACGCCTAACGATCAAAAGAAATACAATGAAAGATAAACTAGTGAATTATTATTAATAATTGCGATGCTTTAAGATATTTCAACAATACTATTACAGCTACTACTACTTGGTAGATAAAAGCAACAGAATTACAATAAAAGCAAAACTAAATAAATATTAATAATAATGGCGATGCATCATTTAAGAATGTCAATGAAATTGCAGCTACTACAACTAGGTGTAAAAAGGCCAGCAGAAATATGTATTTACTCAACCTACCTACGAGGTCAGTTTAATGTGGGGAGCCAGAGCGCGTACACCCGGGCTAGGAACAAAAATTGCCCCAGCCCCCGCAACCGTCGGTTGCGCTGGCCTCGGTGCGAGCACTGATTCCTCTCTTCAGCGAAATTAGAGGGCACCGCTTCGGGCAGCTGTTTCCCAGGGCTGAGCACCTCTCAGTATAATCTTCCTCAGTTGCGACTCTGTCCTTTGACGGAGCGACCCATGTGCGCACTCTGCCCGAAGAGAGATGATAAATAAACGTGTTACAAACTATTCGAGAGCAATTTGCTTTTGCTCAACCTCCCCACGAGGTCAGATTGTGACATAAGTTCGGTTTAATGTGGGGAGCCCGAGCGCGTATACCCGGGCTAGGAACAAAAATTGCCCGAACTCTCGCAACCTTTTCTTCAATCGTATTCTCTTTTACCAATACAAAATATTCCCCTACAAAATATTCCCCGAAACAAATTTTCACTTCCAAGTGCGCCTTAGGAAGTGAAAATACCCGGTTAAGGCTGTGAAGAACTTGAAGAGGGTAACTAACAGGAGATAACTGATAACTGACATCCGTTAAACATGGCACGTGGAACTAGAACAGTCTACCCCAGTGAGCGAAATAAAGTGTTCAGTTCGACATTACAACCATCTGAGGAAGGCCGGAGCGTACAACGGCCGAAACGTTGTGATAAATATGGCAACAAAGATGAGGATAATAGTTCGAATAATGTAAATAGTATATATATATATATATATATATATATATATATATATATATATATATGTGTGTGTGTCTATATTTCTGAGATGAGGTATTATGTACACTATTTACATTATTCAGACTATTGTCCTCATCTTTGTCGGAACTGAATCTAACCAACCTTTTTATCCACTGTGCCATGTGTCTTTGAGGCGTTGGTTAGATCCAGTGACAGGACCCAAAGAGTGTGAGTTCAATACCCGGTTAAGGTAGTGGAGAACTTGCAGAGGGGAATTAACAGGAGATAACTGATAACTGACGTCCGTTAAACATGGCACGTGGAACTAGAACAGTCTACATCAGTGAGCGAAATAAAGTGTTCAGTTCGACATTCCAACCATCTGAGGAAGGCCGGAGCGTACAACGGCCGAAACGTTGTGATAAATATGGCAACAAAGATGAGGTTCAGTTCGCCTTAGGATTTCTGCGTCACAATTTCCATGTCTGTTTTAACACTTATTTAAAATTTTGTAGTTGCTAAGTTTCGACATCTTCAGTTCATGCCTCGCATATTGGGAGGTTTCTTTTTCCTAATGTTCACACATTCTGTCTTACATTTGAAGGTTAATACTTTCTCCGCGCTTTCCTTATTATATCCGTAGCTCGCATTTAGGACACCCCTCCTTGTTAAAGACCATGCAATTTCTGCTTACAGTTGATAGTCTTTGCTTCTCGCTTTCCTTTCTCACCTTCTCTAGGAGCTTATGTAATTTTCTTTAAGCGTCTGTCATAAACAGTGTCATCTTTGATTAATAAACTTGTGATTGAATCTAGTTATGACATTTTATGTCATATCAATGTGAGAGCGATTCATGCAATCTATTACTACCTACCTCATAGCCGGGTCATCGGCAACTAAACCGGCTACCTTGCCAGGTTTTTCTTTGTGGCCGATGGGGGCGGGGGAGATACAGCAAGATTAAAACTGAGGCATGTACAAGGGCGGGTGAGATTTCTTGTAAGGTCAACGGGCATTTATCACAATTGCCAGGGTTGACTAAGCTCCATAGCTATGTTTGCAACCAATGACGAACACATCGCTTTGTTCCTAGAATAAAGTCAACGGCCAGGATGTCACTCACACTCCGATGGAATCAACGACCAAGTATCTGTGACAGGCATCGCTGTGCGGAGGCATTCCTAGAAAAAAATCGACAACCAGCATGCACGACTCCCCCGATTGAATAAAACGGCCAAGTGTCTTTGATAGGCATCGCTGGGCGGAGTGGTTCCTAGAATAAAGTCAACGGCCAGGATGGAGGGCTCCAACGATGGAATCAATGACCAAATGTCCGTGATCGGAATTGCTGGGTGGGGGATTCCTAGAATGACCCCAGCGACCAGGATGGCCCCCCCTCCTCGATTGAATCAACGACTAAGTGTCCATGACAGGTATCATTGGGTGGGGGGGATTTCTACAATAAAGTCAAAGGCCAGGATGGAAGACTCCCCTGATGGAATCAATGGCCAAGTCTCCGTGACAGTCATCGCCAAATTCTACTGAACAATTTAGCGATATTATGATGTAATATATTATATAATGAAGTAGTTTTAGAATGATTTTCAATAAACAAAGCAAATTTAAAACATTTTGCCTTATAATTTATTATGGTGTTATATACACTTTTATCTTATTTTTTGTTTTTATTAATTATGATCTAACAAATCTTATTCATTGAGTAGCATTTTTTTGTAATTTTTGTAATTAAATTCCGATTGTTCTCACTCCTTAATAAAGTTTCTCTTTTATTCTTTCGCACTCACTAACCACTTCTGTCTTAGTGGTTTTATCGCCTTGCATGGGGTGAGATGATTAAAAGAAATATGTGTGTTATCTACATAGATACCTACATGGGAATTGATGATATCGAGAAGGTCGAAGAATATGGTCAGAAACAGCGTAGGTTAAAGCCCTGAGGGGATAATGCAGGTCGATTTTGGAACCGTGGTACGGCACTCAATTTGAAAGTTGGCGTTTCACATCATAAATAACGACACAAAACATTTACAAATCGTTACTGTTTTTTTAGGAAATGAGTTTCAAGATTAAGTTTAGATTCAAAATTGTAGCGATGGAATTTCATTCCAGTAATCAATGAAAGCTTTATAGCAGCACAGCCTTATAAAATTTATGATTTACTGAAGCTTTACAAATTGCATATGGACAAGATGCATTATTTAGTCAGTTATGTGCCATGCGTGATACACGCTTAGGTGATCATGTATCTTTCGATAGATGACTGATGAGGTAGTTTTTTTC
The DNA here is from genome assembly GCA_964036315.1 of Acanthosepion esculentum. NCBI lineage: Eukaryota > Metazoa > Mollusca > Cephalopoda > Sepiida > Sepiidae > Acanthosepion > Acanthosepion esculentum. Next base: position 53,820,860 of record OZ038517.1, on the reverse strand, counting down.
CCGTAGTAGTTTGCCATGCACATCCAAATTTACAGCAATTGGTATTCCTAAGCTGTCACCCATCTAGGTACAGACCAGGCACGGTATTGCTTAACTTCGGTGATCGTACGAGAACGGTGTTTTAACGGGATATGACCGTAAACCTGGAATATGTGAATGAGCTCTTCCGAAACAAATTCTTCTTCTTCTCAAGAGAAGTAATAATTATTCTTTTAACAGTTGTCCATTTACATCATTACAGACTTCAAAACTTACCATTCTTTGTATCGCTCTCAGTGATTTCTTTAAGTTCGTAAATTCATCATTAGGGCAGAGGTCGATTTTGGAACCGTGGTACGGCACTCAATTTGAAAGTTGGCGTTTCACATCATAAATAACGACACAAAATATTTTTTTCCAAATCGTTACCGTTTTTTTTAGGAAATGAGTTTCAAGATTAAGTTTAGATTCAAAATTGTAGCAATGGAATTTCATTCCAGTAATCAATGAAAGCTTTATAGCAGCACAGCCTTATAAAATTTATGATTTACTGAAGCTTTACAAATTGCATATGGACAAGATGCATGGCACAAGCATATTATTATCAAATCATTGTGCCATCAAATAAGACCCTCATTTATTTCAAAGGGAAATTATACTGAACAATTTAGCTATATTATGATGTAACATGTTATACAATGCAGTAGTTTTAGTATGATTACAAGGCAAAATGTTTTAAATTTACGTTGTTTATTAACAAGGCAAATTTAAAACATTTTGCCTTATAATTTGTGCCCAGTCTTATTATGGTGTTATATACACTTTTATCTATTTTTTTGTTTTTTTATTCATTATCATCTAACAAATGATTTTATAAAACTTATTCTTTTAATAACTTTTTTTGTAATCTTTTACAATTTTATTTATTTATCGAATACAATAAAAATATTGCATATTTTACTTGTGGTGATTCCTAATTAGAATTCTGACTTGAATATATTTCCCATTCAATGTATCCAATACAAAATATATCAACTTTATTTATTCGTAAAATAGTAAAATTTTGAAGTATTTTTGCAAGCAAAAACCTGCGGAAATTAAGTAGTTTTGTTCATTTTTCAGACGATATTTAAAAGTAAATGCTCAAAAATTGGTAATAGCTATGAATGCAATTTTTGATGCCAGTACTTATCATATCAAATCCTAATTTTTATACTGGATCCCGTGTTGATTTTCTAAAAAGTGAAAACCCAACCTGTTATGAATAATCATAAGTGGTCTCCTTTTGTTTTGCTATTCACTATTTCTGTTTACTGGGACTATAAAAGGATACTATACGCGAACCTTGTATTCCCAGTTGAATAAAGCTTTCTGCGTACTTTTGTCTTTACACAACCCACCTAACTGTGAAATACGTGCATCAGAAAGAGACGGCCTCGAAAGGTTAAGTAGAACGGATAGCAAAATTATGTATAACAAATAACAAAAAACAAACCACGCCGATCAGTATATTTCAGGAGGATAACGATTTTAAGGCGAGCAGAATTTAAATAAATAAAGTGTTCAATATTAAGAAATAAAGCATTGACGTAAA
>OZ038517.1:53799287-53814287 GCA_964036315.1 Acanthosepion esculentum | reverse complement strand
GCAAAACAACTTGGCCAAATGAAATTGAAAAAAAAAAAACCAAAACAAAAAAACTTGAGGACATGGCGTTGTATGGCAAATACCTAAAAAGAATGAAAGAAGCAGATGTGGACCAACAGAAAACACATCAGTGACAGAGGAGCAGTGGGTTGAAAACTGAGACAGAAGGCCTAATTATGTAGCTCAGGACCAAAAGCCTCGCAATCAGATCCTATCACTGTCGCATATCAAGGATGGAACTAATCCAAAATGCAGGATCTGCGGAAAATATGTTGAAACTGTCAACCATATTATCTCAGGATGTCCGAAACTACAAAAAAAGAATATACCCACAGACATAACAGGGTAGCTGGTAATATAGGCAAGAAGCACAAAATCGAAACTACTGAGAGATGGTACGAGCACTAAACAGACATCCAAAATAACGATGTAACTATCCCCTGGGACATGCCAATTCAAACTGACAGGGAAATAAAAGCCAAAAGACCTGATATTATCATAAAAGACAAGAAATTCAGGAAGTGTATGCTTATTGACATAGCAGTACCATCTGAGAGAAACACCTCCATGAAAATTATCGAAAAATTGTCCAAGTACAATGACCTGGAGATCGAGATTTGGGGGATGAAGAATGAGACTCTACCAGTAGTAATAGGAGCTCTGGGCATCGTGAAAAAATGAATGGACAATTTTACTAACAGTATCCCAGGCAACATCAACATACAAATTGCCCAGAAGATCGCCCTACTAAGGGCTATCAATTAAATGACAATTCTTCTATAGGGCCTAAGGACCATAGTTATGGTCTGGATCTACAGGATACAAAACAGGAAATATAACATACACAAATAATAATAATAATAATAATAATAATAATAATAATAATAATAAGAAGAAGAAGAAGAAGAAGAAGAAGAAGAAGAAGAAGAAAATACAAAAAAAGAAAAATACAAAATATAAAAAAATGCAAAAACCTGTACTCACAAGTACAGCTCTACCACTCCGTCCTTTCAGCCCCTCAACCTCCGGCGTCTTCCTCTTTGGGTTGAGGCGCCCACTCGGTCTGAACCGAACTCAGGGGTAGCTGGCCGCACGCTCCCTGAGTACCCGTAGATCATTTTGACCGGTCAACTGGTCAAGTCTAGTTTTTAGATCCAGTATGCGGGGTGTTGTCCATACGTTCACGGTCGACTAGGGATGTGGACACAGCTTTGAGGGTGGGCGGCAGGAAAATTAGAATGTGGCGAAAAAAAAGAAATAATATCTGCAGAAGCCGAACAACAATGGGTAAAATATTGATGTCTTTTATATAAGAAAACAACAACAGTAGAAAAGATTACAGAAAGGATAGAAAAGCAATTAACATAAGAAAAGAGGACTACTCCTCTACCAATTTTCCAACAGAGAGAGGTGTGATTAACTCGTTCCAAATCGATTTGGGATGATGTGTGGCTCGTAATTCCAGCCCTACGTGGAAGTGTAGCTTTTCAGTTTGTTGTCGTAAATGACAAACGTTATTTTCAGCGGCTTTTCAATGCGACTGCTACAACGACGATGATGTTTCTTGAAGTCCTTATCTCTGACTCGTCACTGGACCGACTCACTGCGACGACAGTCTCTGCACTCTCTCGACGACAGTCTCTTTCGTCTCTTCGAGAATTCTCTCCCGACTGTCCTCTCCCGTCTGTCTTCCTCGTCAGCCTTTCTCGTCGGCCTTACTCGTCTGCCTTTCTCGTCGGCCATTCTCATCTGCCTGTAGCACCGCGACCCGTAATGGTCGCTGCGGGTGCCCACGCACGTGACGGCACGCAGTGACAACGATGTGCTGACCGATTGCGGTCTCTCCCGTCTCTTCGAGAATTCTCTCCCAACTGCCTTATTAGCAAAATCTCGAGTTAATATAGCAACCGAATTTTATAAGCCAGGTTGTTCATGCGCTTAACACAAGTGTCGCCATAATCACGTGTATTTGCAAAGTTTCTGTTGCTTACTCAATTCTATTTCAAATCTCTTAGTGGATACAATTAATTCGTTCATTCCAATTGTCTTTTCGATGACCAAATTCAGCGGATACAACTTATGTTTAGATTAGATTTCCCTAGCGGTAAACATACACTGATCTTATCTCCCCGGTCCAGTTTACTTCAATATGATTTTTTCAAAAATATTATTTTCGCCTATTTCTATTTTTCTTTTAATGACCCAAATTAAACATCCGCTCCTGCCCTTTGCATTTGTTTAAAAACAAGTCTTCGCCAACCCGATTTGAAATTCATTCTTTATCCATCAGCCGTTTTAAGTTTCATATATCATTGTTCTAGATTCTTTCCTATTAATAGCGCTGACACAGTTTGTAACTTCACGAAAGATCGTGTTTTCCATTTTCAATCAATAAACGTTATATTTGCGTGTGTGCATTCATGTGGGTGTGTGCGTCAACCTCTCTCTGTTACACATTACGAAGAGCTTTATCTATGAAACATGAGTGTCATTTATTTTTCATTACACGAACGAACAGGGGAAAATATCATGAAACCATTCCTGACATTAGATCTCTGGTTAGGACTCGGAAGGAAATGGGTATACAACAAAAATCAAAGGAAATAATAATAATAATAATAATAATAATAATAATAATAATAATAATAATAATGATGTTTTATGGGACTTTGCAATGCACGCCTACATGACAAAGGTTATCGTTAAGTCATAAATGATCAAAGAAAAAAAAATTTTTTTTTTTTAAGCATATCACCCCAAGCAAGGCTGGAAGCCACTAGTACGCAGGGGGTTACAGAAGGTTTGGAGGAAGAGCAGATAGGAGTGGTAAAGGAGAGGATGTGGAGAAAGATAGTGGATCGATCAAGGCAAGGGGGTTACAGAAGATTTGGAGCGAGAGCATATAGGAATGAAAGGTGAAAGGATGTAGAGAAGGTAAGTGGATAGATCAAGGCAACTGGAGATGTCGATTGACGTTACACTTAAATAGTTGGAGATAGTATTTGTCAGGGAAACAGGAATAAGGAAGGGAGTTCCACAGGCGAGATGTGCGAGACATGAAGCTATTGGAGTAGAAGAGACGTCTACATCTAACAGTTTCAACGGTGAAGGGGTGGGAACGGGATGCCAGTCTCGTGGGACGTTTAAATTCATGAGGCCTAGGAACCAGCGAAAGCAGCTCCTCGGAGCAATTACCGTGAAAGTATTTATAAAAAAGACAGAGCGAGGCAACGTCGCGTCGGTGAGAGAGAGACTGCAGACGAGATGACAGATCGGGGCCAATTACATTGCATATCCGTCTCTGGATCTTATCAAGAACCCTGAGGCAAACAGCAGGGGCTCCAGACCATATATGGCAGCAATACTCCATGCAAGTGCGAATGGTCGATTTATAGACTTGGAGGATCGATTCCGTGGAGAAAAATTTCCTGGCTCGGCACAGGGAACCAACTTTTCTTTGCGGTGGATGATGCAACTGACTCGATGTATTTGTTCCATCTCAGATCAGCGGACAGCGTGAGACCGAGCAGCCGCAGAGAGGAGCTCTCAAGAAGTTGGTCATCAGACATTCTAATGGGATGCAGGGATGGATTCTTGTGGTAGTTAATAGAGAGCAGTTTTTCCTGCAGATTGTAATGTATCTTTGATGATCTTCAAAAAAACTATCAAAATAGAAAAATCTTGAAGTGGAGAATGTCAAAAATTTGTCACATGAGGACATCAATAATTGCAGTTGTTATTGATTGATTTGAAAAGATTCCGATGGACTCGGTGAAGGGATCCTTGGTAGCCTTAAAGAAATACAGCTTACGGACATATCACGTGGAAACACCGGTTCCCTACGATCACTGAAGTTAAGCAACGTCGCGATATTTTTAAACTTGTCTTCACTCTTTCACTATCTCTTTTACTCTCTTACTTTTCACTCTTTCCCAGTCTTTTCCTCTCGCTTTCACTCTCTTTCTTTCCCCGCTCTGTTTTACAACTTTACTTTCCCTCTATATCTCTCGATGTTACTCTCTTACTTTCCTCACTTTTACTCTATTTTTTACTCTTTTTTATTCTCTTACTTTCCGTCTCTCTTTCTCTCGTTCGCATTTACTCTCTCATGCAGGATGCGACAGAAATACCCCCCACATAGACCCCCCATGAATACCCCCACCATAAAGGTAAGACATTAGTGGTAACGATGTCTTCGTCTAGCTTATGTCTTACCATTATGTGGTAGGTATTTCGGGGAGCTATATGTGGGAGCCATCACGTGCTGCCTCCAAGTTACCATAGCACGGCAAACCACTTCAGCTGGCGGGCTAAACTCACATGAGGGGGTGAGTGGGAGTTAACATGGCACCACTGGGCGAAGGATCCTCCTCGACGCAGGTCATCAGCCAGGCTGGAAAGTTTCCTCAGATGGAATTACAACGGCGGCGTGTCCGCGACCAAGGCAAGCCACCTAATTGGAGGGCATCAGCTGTGGGCGAACGTGGAGAGGGATGGGCTCCGCCGGGTTAAAATGCTCCAGACACGACACAAGAAACCATTCACGGAATAATAATAAGAAGAATAAAAATAAGAAGAATAAGAAAAAAAAAAATAATAATAAGATGAAGAATAAGAAGAATAAGAAGAATAAGAATACGAATAAGCAGAATAATAATAATAATAATAATAATAATAAGAAGAAGAATAAGGATAATAACAATAAGATGAATAATAATAAGAAGATAAAGAATAATAATAAGAAGAATAAGAAGAATAAGAATAAGAATACGAATAAGCAGAATAATAATAAGAAGAAGAATAAGGATAATAACAATAAGATGAATAATAAGAAGAAGATAAAGAATAAGAAGAATAAGAAGAATAAGAATAAGAATACGAATAAGCAGAATAATAATAAGAAGAAGAATAAGGATAATAACAATAAGATGAATAATAATAAGAAGATAAAGAATAAGAAGAATAATAATAATAAGAATAAGAATAAGAATACGAATAAGCAGAATAATAATAATAATAATAATAATAATAATAATAATAATAATAATAATAATAATAAGAAGAAGAAGAAGAAGAAGAAGTAGACAAAGAAGAAGAAGAACAACAAAAACAAAAAACAGATAAATATGCGGGATGTATTTCCGCCGCACCTTGTATTTGTTTCTGATACATTCCCCCCGCCACTTTCTCTCTTTGTGTTTTCCTTCCTTTCACTCACTGCCTTTTCTCTTTATTTTCTCTCTCTCTCTCTCTGGCTTGTATCTTTCTTCCCTCCCCCATTTGTGTTTATTACCTCTTTCCCTTTTTCTTCCATATCATCACTCATTCATTCTCCTGTTTCTCTCTATCTCTCTCTTCTTCCCAGACATACTCCACTGATCGGCAAGTGTCGGATTCAGCATCGACCGGAACAGCTTACCTTTGTGGTGTAAAGACCAATTTTGGAGTTCTGGGTTTCGACAGCACAACTAAGAATTCGGTTTGTGCCTCCGAGGAGCAACAACGCCGTAGCAGAGTTGACTCGATTCTAAAAATGGCCCATGATGCAGGTAAATTGTATATTCATTAAGGCAAGTTTTTAATCATTTCACCCCAAGCAAGACAGTAAAGCCACTAAGACACAAGGGGTTTCAACGTTTTTTTTTATAATAATGATTTAGTGATGTCTTATTAATTAACCCATAGCTGGGGAGAAGAGGTGAATTCATAGCTTTCACAAGCGTATTAGGCTTAAGTGAATATAACGAAGCCAACTGGAACCCAAGTCTCCCGTTTCCAATTCCGAGCCGTTATTCATTACACCACCCACACATCTTACAGGACCTGGTATTCCCAAGCAGCCACTCGTCAGGCTCGGCTTTGCTTAAGTTCGATGATCGTACTAGAAGCGCTGTTTTAACACCATTTAGCCTTAATAAAATAGAAGATAATGAAGAACATGTTCAATACTTGATATTATATATATATATATATATATATATATATATATATATATATATATATATATCAATTATGTATTGCGTGTTCAATTTATATAACCTAAATCATTCATACGAAAAACAAATAACGAAGCTAATTATATGGCAAGAATCACTCTCGCAAACAATATTTAATAATAAAATACAATATTCTTTCGGTCTGCACTATCTTTCGATGTCTCATTATTACCTGGAATTTAACAAAAACACACTCAAATGTCTACCTGATGATGGTCGTTTGAAACGATTGAAAGCCGGGCTAGTAGAAAAAATAAGACCTGATAAAACCGGAATTTATAAACAAGGATCATACCATTCATTAACGGATTCGAAGTTGATTGTATTTTATTATTAAATATTGTTTGCGAGAGTGATTCTTGCCATATAATTAGCTTCATTATTTGTTTTTCGTATGAATGATTTACGTTATATATATATATATATATATATATATATATATATATATATATATATATATGTATCATGGACTATCCCGTCGTTGATCGACGCGGGCTGTTAACCCTCGCCTCCCGGGGAATCCTTTTACGACATATGAGGGTCAGGCAACTCAGTTCCTAAGAACCGACAGTCAGACACCTGGACAGGTGATATGATTATGGTGGTGAAGTCTTTGTGCAGAACCAACCACACTTTTTGAAGAGCCGAATACAGAGACCTTGCGCCCCGTGTGCCCGCAAGGTCGCCAAACGACTCACCTCAGGTTTTGAATTCAGAGTTGTCCTTCTCAGACCAGATACCATCCAAGGCTATAGAACCCAGTCTGTCCTGTTATTTACCCATAACTTTAGAAGAAGAGGATTCATACCTTTCTCAAGGGTATTAGCCTGTAAGTGAATATAATGGATTCGACTAGGAGGCACGGTAGAGTAATAAAATAGCGGCTCGGATTGAGGAATCGGAAACCGAATTCGAATATATATATATATATATATATATATATATATATATATATATATATATATATATATATATATATATATAAACAAATGCTTAGAGGTACAAAATTTATATACAGTTTTAAAAACTAGGAATTTATTAATTTTATTTTTTTTAGTCTGTAAGGCCCTTTCAACCAACATCTCATCAGGAGACAATCGTTGGATAATTGACAAAAAAACAGTGACGAAAATGAAGAGCAAAAAAAGGGGGAAACACGCTAAAATAACATATAAGTGTATATACTTATAACGAGGGGAGGGGAAATAACGTGTAAATAATTAGCGAAGGACAGTTAAAATAAAATATCCCCCCAACAGATTAACGGAAATCACAAATTCTTTCTGCCGGCAGAGAGAAGGTCTCCTTAATCCTATACAGACTGATTCCAAAATCTTCAAATGATTGTTGGAACCAGCCGTATGAATGATTTTAAATTTTTGATCTTTTGTATATGACTTGGCACAGGCTATATTCTCAACTAAGTGTTGAGCAATAGCCGATTGCATATTTATGGGGGGAAGATAACACATTTTATCTATCTTACCAAGTCGTATTTTGGAAGGTACATGCTGGTTAATTCTAGTTTCCAAATGCAAGGTTGTACGCCCCACATAACCAGCAGCACACTGGCAATTAAATTCATATACTAAATTACTCAATTTGATGTAGGGCAGTTCATCCTTGCGAAACGACGGAAACGCAGACCTAGTTCGAAAAATGCAACGTAAAGCAACAGAAGGAAAACAACCAGAAACCGACTTGCTAACTTGCTTACAACCTAACCACATGGTGTGTGTGTGTGTATGTGTGTGTGTGTGGGGGGGGAGGGTGAATAAATACAAATTAATTGGTAGATCATATTCGGAAATTAAAGGAAGGACATAGCAGAATCTTCAAAAATGTCAAAACGAGAAGAACAAATGGTAGAAGTTGTAGCCTGTTCCAGGAAGAGAAGCTGGCTATAGCAACTTACAAGAACAGCAGTATGTTGTTAAACAACAGAACTGAAATAATGTTGAGGTGTAGACATATATCTAAAAATATCCTCGGTCTCTATGACCCAGGATGAAGAATTCTTTCTACACCTCCTCCCCTTCTCTATTTCCGGGCGCCATATTTGTATAACTGTAGTATAGCATTACGAATGCCATTATGTATGGCATTGTATAACTGTAGTATGGCATTGCCCGCCACCTGAAGAGACCTGACGGTCGAAACCAAAGTTATGTGTCGTTACATAAAGTGTTTTGCTCCTTATATATATATATATATATATATATATATATATATATATATATATATATATATATATATATATATATATGTCTTATTTACAGGATTGATCTGGGAATTTAACTATACTGTCGACATTGAAAGAAAAAAATCTCTTAGTATAAAGGAAATTTACATTAACCAGAAAGAGGGTTACACAGAAGCGTCACTCTCTCTTTTTAAAATTTGGATTTTGTAATGTAACTATAACCGCAAAAACATTTCGATTTCATTTTTGCCCTGAAAAGTCGGAAGAAGAAACGCGTTGGCAAAAAAGTAAGATTTTTTTAATTGTCATCTTATACCATATATATATATATATATATATATATATATATATATATATATATATATATATATATATAAAGAAATATAGTCTTAAAGTGTGCTATATTTATGGGATAAAGTACTCAATATCAGAGATAGAGCGTGTGTAAATATTAAAGTGAACATAGAAGTTAACACGTAGAGGCGACAGTCTGTTTCGTGCTAGATGCAATCGTCAGGCCTGACGATTGTATCTAGCATGAAACAGACTGTCGCCTCTAAGTGTTGACTTCTATGTTCACTTTAATATTATATATATATATATATATATATATATATATTCATACATGTTTCATTAAATAATATAGATAAGTGTTGTCTATATATTTTATGTAAGTTCTTTTCATATCGTCGGATAAGCTTAATAACATTATCATTAAACAATGAAAGAAAATCACAATATTGATACATACTTTTTTTTTAATCCAATCTAAGCTTTCGGCTTACATAAGCCATTATCAAAGATGACAATTACACAATATATTAAGCAATACACGAACAAGAAATTGATGATAGTCTGTTTTTGTTTACATGGATGATTTCCAAGCAACGATATGTAAGCCGAAAGCTTAGATTGGATTAAAAAAATATGTATCAATATTGTGGTTTTCTTTCATTGTTTAATGATAATGTTATTAAGCTTATCAGACGATATGAAAAGAACTTATATAAAATATAAAGATGGATGGGTGTCCAGAGCAGTAGAACACTCGCAAATACTTGTTTTGCTTGCTAGCAGTGTTCTGCAAAGCGCCTTCTGCGTTGGCGTAAGATTGTAGAAATATCAGGAACCAGCTGGGATTTAGTTGGATGTTGTCTCCAACAGATGTTAAGTATAAAAGCTCTCAGCCCTCGAGTGGAGGTCCCATCAATCTTAGACACATTTAAACGCAGCAATCGATTCCCAGCTAGGCCCCATCATTTTACAGTTGAAATGGCGAGATGTGACCGTAAGTTCTATGGTAACAGTTTCTTCTAGCGAACTTCTCACTCGTGGAACTCTCTTCCATCTTCTTACTTCCCAGTTAACTGTGAATTCAATATCAGTCGTTATCTTCTGTCTTCTTAATTGTTTTTTTTTTAAATCATTTCACCCCTTTCAAGGCAATAAACCACTAAGATGCAAGGAGAGGTACTGAGTGTTAGAGAATATGAGAAAAAGAAAACATTAAGGAGAGGAGTCAATAAAATAACAGTAATTAAGAAGATAGAAGATAACGATTGAAATTGTGTTTAAATTTTTGAAGATCAAACTTGACTGGAAAGCAGGAAGTTGGAAAAGAACTTCATAAGCAATAAGTGCGAGATAAGAAACTATTAGCATAGAACTTACGGTTGCATCTGGCCATTTCAACTGTAAATCGACGTGACCTTCCTGCCACTCTAGTACTGCCCTTAAATTTATAAATCTAGGTACCATAGAGGAAAGTGATATAGCGCAAGGCCAAAAGTGGGGATGGGGAAAGGCTACTCTTCAAACTGTCTTTAATCGAGCTAACCACAATCACTGACCCAAATAAACTACAATATCCCTTACACCAAAACAATACATTCTTACTTACCATTCTTACTACAGGCACCATAATACCACAGAGTCTCTATAAAGACCAAATATGTACATTTTTGTTTGTTTGTGAGTGGGGGAATAAAATAACAATTTAAAAATTTAACCCTAATGTGAAGCATAGAGGAAAGTTCATCAAAACAATTAACATGAAAGTATTTATAGAAAAAGCCAAGGGGAGCTTCATTACGGTGATGGGAAAGTGACTGAAGCCGAGATGCCAGGACAGGATCAATGATATTGCAGATTCTTCTTTGGAATTTATCAAGGATCTCTAGATATACATTGTGCGATGGGTAAATCATCCCCATGTTATATTTTTAGTTTTGCGCATGCGCTTTCGTTGTTTCTGTACAGTATAGTAGGGTCTGCTGGCTACCGTCTGTAAGAGAAAAAAAAACACCATGATGCAATTCACTGTGCCAGAAATTTGGAAACGGCATTCTGTACTGCTTGGCATTCACACCAATAAGAACATTTCAGAGTGTTTGGGTGTCAATCTGAGGACAGTGCAGAGGATTGGAAAAGAGTTAGATTAGTCCAATGGTGATTACGAAGGTACGGGAGCTCAGAAAACTCTGATTGTTCTGATAAGAAAAGAACTCCCGAATTAGTTGGTGAGGACCTCAGACTCAAAACGGAGGCCTACATCAAGGTCAAGAGGGTGTCTGCTGGAAGACCCTATGTCTGGCAACAGGAGCAACACCGTTCCACACAAGCAGGAGAACCTAGTCCTGGCTGCCAGACAATTCTGTGACCACATCACCCCTTACATCTGGCCGCCACATAACTCCCCAGACTGCACCCCCTTGATTATTATGTGTGGGGCGCAGTTGAGTAAGAGACCAACAAAACTGCTTGTAGCACTAAAGCTGAACTAAGCCAAGGAATATGGTAGCATTCACCAAGGAGACCATCCAGACAAGTTGCAGGAGATTCTGAAGTCGTCTGAAGGCTGTGGTAGGAGCCAATGGTGATTTTATTGAATAAATTTACTCTTTAGCATTTCAAGATATTTTTATGTAGTTTCGGTAAATATATCTGTTAAAATGAAATGTCAGTGTTATTTTTATTTTTATATAATTTAGATGACAATTTATCCATCGCACCCCATAGGGAAGCAACACCAGACCATATATAGCAGCATTATTCAATGCATGGATGAATGTTAAACTATTTATTTATTGCTTTCTCTCCTTAATAATTATTTTCTCATATTATTTCACACTGTAACCTTCTGCATCTCAGTGGCTTCATTACTTTGCTTGGGGTGAAATGATAAAAAAATATTGTCAAATTTTATAGGGCAAAAAAACCCAGTTAGGTAGACGTAGGTCTGGTTTACATGAGAATAGATAAGGTAGATCTTCATCGCATCTTCAAGTATTCATCTGAAAGGCGGCCCTTCTTTTTCAAGGTTTCTTTTTTTTTTTTTTTACTCATCTGCAAGAGATGCAGTCGGCAGTTTTCAATCTACGTTCCCGGGGTAAGTCATTATTTTGACGGCAGGGGTAAACTACTTGTTGAATATCAACGAAAATATTTTGTCTGCTTAAACCCTATTTATTGGCCCAAATATTAATCAAAATGTTTATCCTTTATGAACCCGATGCTCTTAACCTTATTGTCCATTCATCCAAAGGAAACCGCTTATCAGTTGCGATTTGCTGTTTACTAAAATTAACGGCCATTAATCTCGGCTTTGAATTTCTTATCTGCCTGAAAAATACTCAATGGCGTTTAGACGCGTCGCCTTAAGCTAATGTATATTTTCTGTCGGCAACGAGAAAACTCCGTCCCTAATTCTGGCTGGGGTTATGTCAACAGACCGATGAAGTGGCCTTTTTTTCACTTGTCTGGCAACTTGATACAAAATTATAACAAATTCAGTTACTTGTGACATTCAATTGAAAGAAATAAAAGAACGTTATTGTTAAACTGAAAAGAATAAAACGCTTATAATCCTTAAGCATTTTGAACACTTTCTTTAAATCGGTATCACCCCATGCAAGGCAGTAAAGCCACTAAGACACAAGGGGTTACTTGGTGTGGAAGAATTAGGAACAGAATCATTAATAATGAGCGGGAAGAGGAAAGATTAGTCAAGAGGACAGTCGATAGCTGTGAGACTACCCACCTCTGCAACTCGTTGCACAAAGATATAGACCCCACGTCGTAGAATTTCTGTGCGGCGGATCGAGCGAGAGGCAGGCTCATAGGCAAAAGAAAAACACAACTACAAACTTGGGTAGGACGAAAAGAGGAGGAAGGCGTGTGACCTTTTTGTGGATGATAACTCTGGGCTGATTCTCGGCTGGCGGAAAAAAATATATATCTTAACTAACAATGTCCGGCTGCTAATGGGTCGCTCTTCGATGTTACGTGCTCCGGCCTAAATCAACCTTCCTCGAACCTAAACTAAGTCTAACTAACTGCCGTGACCCAAAGCGCTCCCGTATATATGCAGAATCCTCTTTCATCATTTCCGGACAAGGGACACCCACGAATAAACCCATAACTTTTTCATGACCATTTCTCCCTTTGAAGAAAGTGGACATAAAACTATTTCTTAGCCTAGCTGACTCCGATTCAGGGACATTAAATTCAAACCCTTTTAAGTTTTGACCAGAGCCGGTCTTTTTCCTATCGTCGTATTTTGACAAGTACTTAACACTTATCTACCCTTTTCGCCATATGTCCAAAACATGTTTTTATCTAGATTCCTAATCTAATCATTTGGTCTTGAAGTTTGATACCCAGGTCAAATCTAACTAATCTTCTCGCACATATGTGTGCGCGCGCACGCACACACAGATGTGGGGGTGTATATATACACACACACAGATGTGCGGGCGCACACACACACACACGCGTGCGCATATATCCAACTCATAGTGTCACATAGCGATTGACATTGCATTTAAACTTTTGTAGATTAAAATTGGCTGGAAAGCATGGAGCCAGGAGGAAGTTACACGAGCGAGAAGTGCGAGAAAAAGAAACTGTTAGCATAGGATTTACAGTTACATCTAGCTAGCTCAAATGTAAATTGATGAAATCTCGGCGCCAGTCTAGTACTGCGCTTAAATTCAAAAAGTCTAGGTACCACAGCGAAGAGCTCATCCGAACAATTACCATTTATAGAAAAGACACAAAGCGGCAATCTTACGGCAGTGGGCAAGTGACTGAGGCCAAGCCGCCAGATCAGGACCAATAATATTGCTGATTCTTCTTTGGATTTTATCAAGGAGCTCTAGGTAAATAGTAGGGGCGTCGGCCCATATGTGGCAGCAATATTCTAAGCATGAACGAATGGTAGACTTATAGATATGTAAGATAGATTCTGAAGAGAAAAATTGTCTCGTACAACATACTTGCGCACTTCTGTTATAAGGCCATGTCCCTTTAGGACGTGGGCATTCCTGGCTTTTCATAACTTCCTATGCTTCATAACTGTAAGCAATGCCTGTTCTATCGTCCATTTGCAAAAAAATCGCTACGTATTGTAGTGTGTGATTAATGCTATGAAATGCCAGCATATACTGGGTTCACCATGAGTGGTAATCTTTGTATTCGGTGTCGCATCAGAACATAAAAAGAGCTAGGTGCCTCGGCGGTATGACCTCACAGCCACCAAGTCGCAGTAGTGGGCCTCAAAAGATATCATAAAACAGGAAGTTAACCAAGCTGAACCGGATGATTGGAAGTTAACTAATAGGAATAAGTGGCGCGCGAAGAGGAAGGCTGTGTCCCTTGCATCTTCAGGAGATCGATAGTTCATGGTTACCAAAACCACATGCCCTCCAAAGATGACCTTAATTTGACGGGGTCCAGAAGTGAGTAAAAAATTATTTTTCTTATGAAAAATTGAGTCTCGCATTTTTATCACTACAAATGATAACATTGCGTCGTACCCAGCCAAGATGTGAGGAAGCGAGTCCCGCAGACTATTACCACGGTAGAGAATTCGATCCTACCTCGTTGCCCAAAAATGACGACCTTGTGTCACACTAAAATAATTTTGGAGGAATCTAGACACGCAGGCTATTAACATTGTAGAGAATTCGATCTAATCTCGTTGCCCAGAAATGGTGAACTTGTGTCGTATTAAGCTAATTTGTGAGGAAGCTAGCCTCGCAGGCTATTACAACTGTAACTGTTCAATCCTATCTCGGTGCCCACAAATGATGACCTTTTGTCGCACTACGCTAATGTGTGAGGAAGCTAATCTTACAAAATATTATTAATGTAGATAATTTTATGTTATCTTGGTGCCCCAAAATGATGATCTTGTGCCTTACTCTGTCTTATTGTATGAGCAAGCTAGTCTCGCAGGCTATTACTGCTGTAATTAGTTTTATCCTAGCACGGTGCTCACAAATGATGATCTTGTATCGTAATAAAGGAAGGTATGCTGAAAGCTACTCGCGAAGACTATTACTACTATAGAGAATTCAATTTTATATATGTCCCAGCAGATGATTACGTATTATTACTGTCACTGGGGGATCAACAATTATGGTGTTTTGGCGAACGTACTCAAGCGGGCGCAGGCTATTACATCTTTAATAAGTCTGATTCTAATTGGGTGCTAAATAATGATGGCCTTGTGTAATACAACGTTATGGTTAAAGTCGGTTGTAGCGAATTCAGTCCCAATGTGTACCGACAATTACGCCATTTTAACACTAGCAAGTCGTCTAGACTTTTGCGATTGTAATAGTTTTGATTCTTAATGTCATGTAATATCACCCCCTCCTTTGTATTTTGAAGCACATAATGAGGAAAGACGGTTTGGAAAATTTGATACTCTACTCACAGGGCAGATTGAAGGCAAGTGGGGCATAGGAAAACAATGCATTGCCTACCTGGCAAGCTTGAGTGAATGGATGGCGGAGT
>OZ038517.1:53789287-53794287 GCA_964036315.1 Acanthosepion esculentum | reverse complement strand
AAAATATTTAAATATTCCCGCGTTGTTCAATATTTTATATTTAAAGTTATTGTTTTTAAATAAAGCCATCTTGTTCATTTACTGTCTCTGTAAGATATATAAACTTAATTTGGTTGTCAACTTACGAATTTGAAAGCCAATCTTGTAACCGAATCCTGCACAGTTAGATGGATTTGATATTTGAATCCCTACACTTTATTGGTAAATAATTTTCGCTTTCTCTTCTCCCAAAGGTTCTGATGGGTGGCGGACGTCGAAGTTTTATTCCAGTAGATATGAAGGATCCAGAGACTGGCAAAGAAGATGTAGAAAATGGACGACTGGACAAACGGGATTTGATCGCGGTAAGACAGCTATATGATATTATTTGAAATATATTTTCTTTTGTCAAAATCTTTTACTCATATAAGTGTATGGCAGTGTTTCCCAGCCTGGGTGATATCACCCACCAGTGGGCGATTTCAACTGTTGGGTTGGGGATAAGCAACTGAACAGAAAATTGTCGGTGATTGGAAATATTGGTGGGTGATATAGGATTTTTAATTATTAAAAAAGTTATTTCAACATATGCTCTCCGAAAATATCCAAAGGAGACAGGCAAAGAGCCTGTATAAATAATAAAAACCAAAAGAAACAGGAGACTAAATGGGGATAACTGGGTCACATTCTTAGATAAGATATAAATATCCTCGCAAACAACGGATATTGTGGTATTTTCTACAGTTTTAAGAAGGGTCATTCACATTCAAATAGTTCTTCAGACGAAATAACATTTTTTCAGAGATAAATCAGATAAGGGAAGAGCAAAAGCAACAGCAAAATAATTCGTTGTACTTTTATTATTTGCTAGGAGTATATATAGATTTTAATTTTATAATTATGAACAAAAATAGATTTAGTCAGCACTTGCAACGTTAATCTTGACTAAAAAAATAAATTGTATATATATATATATATATATATATATATATATATATAATAAAATTTGATTTAAAATAGTATGTTCATGAAAAACATTTGATCCGCAGTAAAGAATTCCTGAGAAAAAACTACTAAGACATATCAATCTGTTAATTGAACTATCTACTTAGTTCATGTCATGTTTAACTGAAAAACACTTACAATAAAAAAGTCGTGAATTTACCAAATTACAAAATTCAAAAAATTCTCACTTGTAATATTTGAACTTTAGCGTTGCGATTTGCACGTTCCAACACTACATAGCCGTTAATAAACAGATCATTCTTAAAAACGTCTTTCGGTCGGAAAAACACATTTATTTCGTCTTCCAGTTTTGATTCTAAAGGAAAAAATACAGACTGAAGATTAATGTTTGAAAGTACTAGCTGAATTAAAAAAATACACCATATCCATTTTATACATAAGGATCTCATCATTCAGTGGATTATTAGTAGTATAATGCTTATAATTATGTCTACTAGCGAAGGGATTTCGCCAATATTTGCATTAATATTGCTAATTGATTCAAGGTATGATTAACTCTTTGTAATATATATATATATATATATATATATATATATATATATATATATATATATATATATATATATATATATATATGTGTATTCAAACATATATTGTTAAATGTAACAGGCAAAGAATGTCTATTATGTTTGATCATGAGCCGTTATAAGCTTCGTATAGTGGCTTTAGTTTCAGGATAAAATAAAGACAAAAACTGTCCAACATTTGGATATTTTTTTTATTATGATGTTCATCATCATCATCATCATCCTCATCATCAGAGTGGTTATATGTACATTACACTCTGATGAGGGCTCATGTGATCCGAAAGCTTATATTGAGGAACTGCATAATAAAAAAATATCCAATTGTTGGACAGTTTTTGTCTTTAATTTCTCCCGAAGTTAAAGCAAATATACGAAGTCTAGAACGGCTCCTGATCAAACATAATAAACATTTGTTGTCTGTTATTTAACAATATATGTTTGAATAATGATCTGATCCCCTAATACGCTATATATATATATATATATATATATATATATATATATATATATATATATATATATATATATATATATATGTATATATATATATATATATATATATATATATATATATATATATATACAGGGTGTTGCAGCAAAATCCGACACTTGACAAAAAAAAAACGAAGTAGGCAATGAAAACAAAAGTTGTATATGCAGAAACCCGACAGTTTATTTAGCAACAGTTAGAGTTACATAATACATTATTTTTCAATGTTACCACCGCTGGCGGCGATAACCATCTCAAGGCGGGTGCAAAATGAGTCACACGCTTTGGCGACCATGTCCTTGTCCATAGCGGCGAACGCCTCCACCTTTAGAGAGTCGACCGTGTTGTGGGCGTGCTTGTTGGTCTTGGCCTCGATCACGCCCCAGAAGAAATAGTCAAGGGGGTTGCAATCGGGTGAGGAGGGCGGCCACAAGTCCGGCGACCAGTGGTGAGGAACATTGTTGAGCAGCCACGCATGGGTCGTCTTGGCCTTGTGTGCAGGAGCGGAGTCCTGCTGAAAGACGTAAGGGCGTCCGGTGGCGATCTCGTTCATCCAGAGCTTCACCACGCTCCTCAGCAGCTCCTGCTAGATCTCAGCGGTGGCTCTCAGGCCCTTTTGAAAGAAGAACGGAAGATGACGCCAAGGTCCATGACGGATTAGGGAAACTCCGTATCCTTCACGACGGAACCGCCTCGATGTCTTTGCAGATCTATCTGTCGGTCTGTCTAACGTTAGTTGACAAACTGTCGGGTATCTGCATATACAAGTTTTGTTTTTATTGCCTATTTCGTTTTCTTTTTGTCAAGTGTTGGATTTTGCTGCAACATCCTGTATATATATATATATATATATATATATATATATATATATATATATATATATATATATATATGTGTGTGTGTGTGTGTGTGTGTGTGTGTGTGTGTGTGTGCGTGTGTGTGTGTACAGGAATCCCTCGATTAGCGCGGCTAATGTGTACATCGGTAACTATAAAAAAATAAGTTTTTAATTACTTTGGTTAAACTGAAGAATGTTTTACCGCACTGAACGAGTATTATATATGCACCAATCGAATTTTCGTAGATAAAAATTTTATCGCACTAATCGAAAACGCATTAATTGAAAGCGCATTAATCGAGGGAAGCATGTCGTTTGCTTTCGTTTGTTCTTTAATACGTTAGTAGCAGCAACAGTAGCTGCTGAATTAGTCAGTGTTATTTATTACCCCCCCCCCCTTTGCTATTTTTCTTCTTCTTCTTTTATCTGCCATGTCCCTTCAGGACGTAAGAGATCATGGTCCTCCACATCTTCCTGTCTCTTTTAGCTCTTAATAAGTTTTGTGTTTTTGTTATTTCTCCCAAACCTTGCTCTTCCACAATTTACTCAAGCTCATCAAGTATATTACGCGCTGCTTTCCTCTATCTCTCTTTCCATCAATCTATCCTGTGAGTATCAAATTTTCCAAGCCCTCTTTCCTCACTACGTGTCCCAGAAATTTCAACTACCTCTTCTGTTGACCATATTCACCATAGTCTATGAATATAGAATCCAGCGCAGTACGTAATCTGTTCAATTAAACAACGTTAAAGGTTAACACTCACGAGTCAGACACTATACTGAATCTGACTATATCGCCAATACCACCAGCAGCTGTTCCGTAATTCTCCAGTCTTCGATATCAAAGGCTGGCAGTGAATATTCCAGAAAAAACATGGCCACCTTTATACACGTCCTATTGAATATTTTGATCCTTCTGATTGGTTAAGGCTTCTATTGGTGAACTATAAAATGAGTCAGCTCATTTTGGCTAGCTCACTAATATACCAAGGTGCTCCAAAACCCCAATTTACTCAAGCTCATCAAGTATATTACGCGCTGCTTTCCTCTATCTCTCTTTCCATCAATCTATCCTGTGAGTATCAAATTTTCCAAGCCCTCTTTCCTCACTACGTGTCCCAGAAATTTCAACTGCCTCTTCTGTTGACCATATTCACCATAGTCTATGAATATAGAATCCAGTGCAGTACGTAATCTGTTCAATTAAACAACGTTAAAGGTTAACACTCACGAGTCAGACACTATACTGAATCTGACTATATCGCCAATACCACCAGCAGCTGTTCCGTAATTCTCCAGTCTTCGATATCAAAGGCTGGCAGTGAATATTCCAGAAAAAACATGGCCACCTTTATACACGTCTTATTGAATATTTTGAGCCTTCTGATTGGTTAAGGCTTCTATTGGTGAACTATAAAATGAGTCAGCTCATTTTGGCTAGCTCACTAATATACCAAGGTGCTCCAAAACCCCAATTTACTCAAGCTCATCAAGTATATTACGCGCTGCTTTCCTCTGTCTCTCTTTCCATCAATCTATCCTGTGAGTATCAAATTTTCCAAGCCCTCTTTCCTCACTACGTGTCCCAGAAATTTCAACTGCCTCTTCTGTTGACCATATTCACCATAGTCTATGAATATAGAATCCAGTGCAGTACGTAATCTGTTCAATTAAACAACGTTAAAGGTTAACACTCACGAGTCAGACACTATACTGAATCTGACTATATCGCCAATACCACCAGCAGCTGTTCCGTAATTCTCCAGTCTTCGATATCAAAGGCTGGCAGTGAATATTCCAGAAAAAACATGGCCACCTTTATACACGTCCTATTGAATATTTTGATCCTTCTGATTGGTTAAGGCTTCTATTGGTGAACTATAAAATGAGTCAGCTCATTTTGGCTAGCTCACTAATATACCAAGGTGCTCCAAAACCCCAATTTACTCAAGCTCATCAAGTATATTACGCGCTGCTTTCCTCTATCTCTCTTTCCATCAATCTATCCTGTGAGTATCAAATTTTCCAAGCCCTCTTTCCTCACTACGTGTCCCAGAAATTTCAACTGCCTCTTCTGTTGACCATATTCACCATAGTCTATGAATATAGAATCCAGTGCAGTACGTAATCTGTTCAATTA
>OZ038517.1:53609287-53784287 GCA_964036315.1 Acanthosepion esculentum | reverse complement strand
GAAACGGTAGATTTTATCAAATTTCGGATTCATTCGCGTCGTCGGCGGCAGTCATTACTGGCGTTGTTTGCCAGTAAAGTTAAGCGCGGAAGCTAAGCACGGAATCTAAGCGCGGTTAACGGCCTATGTTACTGATCTTACTTGTCTTAACTTGTCTCAATTACTGCGCAAGACAACTATATTGCGTGCGCAATAATCAAGACAAGTGAATACCCACTCATAGCTAATCCGCAAACAATGCCAGTAATGGTTGCCCACGATGCGAATGAATTCGAAATTTTACTGTCGATAACTCCAAAACAGTAGATTTTATCAAATTTATCAAGCCAGATTCGAATGGAGCATATACAATTACATATAAATGTAAGTAATCTGGAAAATTTTAATGCGAACTAAGCGTGGGTGTTAAATTGCAAATTAACCCCAATGTGTTGATTCCCACAGCATAATATTCATACCAAACATAATAGCATCCCGCAACAAATTGATTAAAAACTTTCAAATCGAAACTTGTGAAGAGTCTCGAATTATTTTCCGAGTACTTTTGACTATTGTTGGTGCTTTTCAAGGAAAGAAGGTAGAAATTTGAGAGGTAGCCAATGGATCGCTTATTTTGTTAAAGTTTGAAATTGAATATTGATATTTATTGATATTTAATATTAATATTTATTAATTGTTTCCTCATCACACACACGAATGACTGATTATATTTCTTTATTTAACAAAAAAAAAATTCAGGTTTGTTTTCCCCGAGCCATATGTCGTATGATCTGGACCGTGATCAAGGACCCACAGGTGAACCGTCCTTGGCTGAAATGACGAAAAAAGCGATTCAGATTCTTCAAAAAGGCCCAAAAGGATTCTTCTTATTTGTCGAAGGTATTTAACTATTATTTTCAAATATATGCGGCCGATTAATTATTTCAGTTAATTTAATTTATTTTGTTTGTTGGTTGTTTCTGTTTTAGCAGCATATCAACATCTATGGGTTTTTTTAATGTCGAAATCTAAATATTTTGCAAGCAATTTTATTTTTTGCGATAATAATGATTTATTAATTAACCCACAACTTAGAGAGAAGAGTCTTAACCTGTTCAAGCCTAGGGTTAACCATTATCTGGGTTTACCCATTTAAATACTGGTTACCGTACGATCGCCGAAGTTGAGAAACCTCGAGCTTTGTCAGTACCTAAATGGGTGACCGCTTGGATATTCCAGGTGCTGTTAGCTTGGATGTGCGGGTGGTGTAATGAATAATGATTCGGAATTGTTAGTCGGAGAGCCGAGTTCCATTTCCAGTTGGATTCATTATATCCACTTACACGCAAATGCCCTTAGGAAAGGCATGAATCCACCGCTTCTCCATCCAACTATTGGTTAATTAGTAAGACTTGTATCACTAAACCATTATTATCTAAAAAAAAACTTTAACAAAAATATTTTCTGGCTTTAAATAACCTGCAAAAGGTTGAGAAGTCGTAGAAGATGAATCAATCAGTGAAATACTGATTAGCTACACAGGCATGTCTTTTGGATTTCTCTGGAATATAAATGTATAGAAAGTAATGTGGCAACAAAGTGAGGGATCAGTTTATATAATTATTATAATATAGAATTGACCCCCCCACTTTATATTCACATTATTATCTTGAAGCAATGGTCTTTCAATGTAAAAATATTTTCTGGTTTTAAATAACCTGCAAAGGGTTGATAAGCCGTAAAAAATGAATCAATCAATCAGTCATATTGATAATTTTAATATGTTGACGGTTTTGTCGTTTTTTTTTATGCTGTTCTCTGTATTAGGGATTGCTTTTTCGCAAATTCTAAAAACCTTTTCATTTATTAATTTCTTATTGTGTTTAAGTAATATTGTATAATGTAAGTAATAATAATTATTACAATTAATTGTATTCCAAATTGAAATTAAAATATGTGTAAACTAAATAAATAAATAGCAAATTCTTTCTGTCCGCCCGTGTTTCTTTTTGGAATCAGGATGATCTCGGGATTGAAAATCTGACTTTTATCTGCTGCTTGAACATCCAGCAATGAGATTTGTGTCCGTATAAGGAGAGGAAAATTAGAATTTCAAATTTTAAAATACCTGAAAAAAATTAGTGATTTTAAAAGATTTTACTTTATTGTGAGTTAAAAGTAACACAAAGACTTTGTGAATTAAAAAAAAAATTGTTTAAATTGAGTTTAAAATATCTCCAAAACTTAAATTAAGGAAATCAATTTTATTTCTTCAAAATGTCAAGGAATCAAAGTTGAGAGGTCTTGTGACGTTCCGGAGAGTTTGTGGTTGTGAGAACTCAATTTTCGGCCTGAATTGGAATTTCTGCCCAAATCGAAGTTACGCCCCAAATCGGTCTTAATAATAAAATTGATAATATTGTTACCTCATCATTTTTATATGTTTAACTTTCTCATGTTCCGTGGAGGGAAAAATGAACCAAA
Organism: Acanthosepion esculentum; assembly: GCA_964036315.1. NCBI lineage: Eukaryota > Metazoa > Mollusca > Cephalopoda > Sepiida > Sepiidae > Acanthosepion > Acanthosepion esculentum. The sequence goes on along the minus strand of OZ038517.1, from coordinate 53,781,824 downwards.
CTGATGTACATTATTCATCCAACTACTCTTTTTCTCTATTGCAGGAGGCCTTATTGATTCCGCACACCATGACAACCAAGCCAAGAAAGCTCTCTATGATACGTTGGCTTTTGATAAAGCAATAGAAACAGCCACAAAACTCGTCGACATTAAAGACACATTGCTGATTGTGACAGCGGACCACTCGACAGCGTTCGAACTGGTTGGTTACCCTACGACGTATAATCCGATATTTGGTAAGTTTGTAGTCCGGAGTCTATTAACAACATGTATAGCTCTTTGTTAAAAATTAAGGAGAATCGATTGAGTGACTTCAGACGGATTCTAGGTGAAAAATTGCACTCTCATACGCTTAACAAGTAAAAGAAAATTATGATTTTGAGACAGACACATGAATCAGTACAATTGGAACACCTCGACGTGGCTTAATGGTTAGTAAGCTTGTCTCGTTATTTCAATTACGACTGAATAGTGAGTTCGATTCTCACGGGGTGCTCCACACTTTCGGCCTTGTGCCACATCTAAGCTACGCTTAGGAAATCTTTTGGGAACCTCGATGTGGTGTAATGGTTAGCAAGCTTGTCTCGCGAGCTCAATTACGGCTGAATAGTGAGTTCGATCCACACGAGGTGCCCCATACTTTCAGCCACATCTAATTACGTTTAGAAAATCATTTGGGCACCTCAATGTGGTGTAATGGTTAGCAAACGTGTCTCGTTAGATCTATTACGACTAAGTAGTGAGTTCGATCCTCATTGGATGTTCCACATTTCCGGTCTTGTGCCACATCTAAGCTACACTTAGAAAATCCTTTAGGGACCTCGATGTGGTGTAATGGTTAGCAAGTTTAACTTGGTATATCAATCACGACTGAGTAGCGAGTTGAATCATCCCTGAGTTCTCTACACATTCGGCCTTGTGCCATATCTAAGTAAATCACTATTAGGCATCTTGACGTGGTGTAAAGGTTAGCAAGCTTGTCTCGATAGAAAAAATTATGACTGAATAGTGATTTCTATTCGCATTGGGTGGCCCATACTTTCGACCTCGTGCCACATCTAAGTGACGCTTAGAAACTCCTCATAGACCAATATAATTGCCATGTTTTGTGGCATAGAAAACATCGATTTCATTTATAGACGTCATACGTGATTCACGCGATCATGTTTTACTCTAGTCATAAGAATTCATGCAGTCGGCTGCTCTTGCTTTCTCTAGCAGACAATTAGAAGCATGTTCTGTTGTCTGTACAGCTCCAATAACTACCTGACTCCTCCTGCTGTCCTCTGCTTTTACGAGAGCCAGATCAGAGCGAAAATGGATTTCTGCTGCCATATCTGTGCTGGTGCTGCCCAGTCTGGTAATCCAAAAGCATCCTGTACAAGCCTCAGGGCTCACTCAAAGTAGAGGGTTACGTTAATGGGTAATTTGTGCTGATAGGCGGCGAAGATAACAGACATGAACAGGTTAAGATTATAGTGACTGGGGAAACATCCTCTTGGGAGTCGGTTCCACAGGGCAGTGTTTCGCGGGAAGAAGCTGTTCGAGTGGAACTTACTTCTCACCGACGGAATACGGAAGTAATGTGGGTGGCATGGTGTGCCCTTGCCGTGAAGGTTTGAAATAGCGGAACAAAGGAATGTAGTTCGTCCGGGTACTTTCCGTGGAAGTAGAGATGGAGTAGCGAGAGGATTGCAACATTCAGACTGTGAGGAACTGGAGGTTGGAAAATAATTCGTCACTCACAAGGACTCGGAGACGCTTTTGGTTTCTGTCAAGACTCGAAAGTGAGGTCTGTGCTGCTCCGGCCCATAGTACTCCATTTGTGGCCTGATCTGTCTCTTGAAAAAGGTAGAGGATAGTATGAGGAGTCCGGTACTTACTGGAGCGGTACAGAAGGCTGACCATTTTAACTGGATCTTTAGCCGAAAAATTTATGTGCATGTCTGTTGGAACGTCCTTAATGTCTTCTGCGTAACCATCTACCATTCCTTCGGTTGACTTTTCGAACTTGATGGGTTTTCCTCATGAGTCGAATCCGTAAAATGCACTTACGCGCAAATATCGTTGGCAAAGATATGAATTCATTTACTTCTCCCACATCTACGGGTTAAATAGTAAAACTTTTACGTGAAAAAAAATCATTGTCATTTCCAAAAATTTGTTAATGCAATAATTACTTGCAAAAAAAGCAAACGAATTATTTTTACATGTTTCGGCTTTAAATAACCCACAAAGGGTTGATAAGCCGTAAAAAAAGAAGACGAAATTATTCTTATAATACAAAATATGTTTCAGCTTTAAATAAGCCACAAAGGGTCGATAAGCTGTAAAAAAGAAGAAATTATTCTTCCAATCCAAAATATGTTTTGGCTTCAAATAACCCTTAAAGGGTTGATAAGCCGTAAAAAGAAGAAGAAATTATTCTTACTATCCAAAATATATTTCGGCTTTAAATAAGCCGTAAAAAAGAATAAGAAATTATTCTTACAATCCAAAATATGTTTTGGCTTTAAATAACTCAGAAAGGGTTGATAAGTCGTAAAAAAGAAATAAATCAATGAATTAATTGATCATCATTAAGTTACGAACTTATTGATGTATGTAGTGTTCCCTTGGTCAGCAATCATTTTTATTTTAGATGTATGATTCTTATTGTCTTAATTTTGGTGTTATTTTAGCGGCTGTCGACAATACTGAATGGGGTGGCTCATCAGATGGACTTCCGTACACCTCCTTGCTATATGCGACGGGACCAGGATTTAAAGTGTTTGCAAACGGCAAAAGAGAAAATATAAGCAAAGTGGACACAGGTAAGTTTACTTTATTTGTTTTATATTACGAATGACACTACGTCAATCTTGCTCACCAAAACGGTTTGTCAAAAGGACGGTTCTTTCGTTGACTTTCTTTGTCTAATCTACCTTGCGAGTTAATAGCAATCTTAGGGCTGGCGCGGATTTAAAATTTTTAGAAAAAATGTCATTCACTAATGGGTTAAATTGTTTCAACATCCTTGCTTAGTGGAAGTTTATATATATATATATATATATATATATATATATATATATATATATATATATATATATATATATATATATATATATATATATGAAAAATTTCTCAGAGTTAACCTGCAGAAAAAGACAATATTTATAAATGTAAAAGACACTAGGAAAACTGTAATAGTTGCCGACGCGTTTCGTCCGATGTGGACTTTCTTTCTCAAAGCGAAACGAAATGAATTTATTAAACAAAGTAACTAATAATAACAAAACAAAACGTCCTTAGCAACTGGAAGTATTTAGAGAACGCTATTTTCATACTGTTAACTGAAATTACGTCATTTACTGTCACGTGTGGAGATATTTTTCTTATTGCTGTATTGACGGATTCAAATTTTTTTTTATTTTTTGATACTGTTCTGTACGTGTCTGGGAGAGAAGTAATTCTGTTAAGAAAGGTGAAAAAGGGAAAAAGCCTGGCCGTAGATTAATATTTGGGTAATATTCAATGGCGGTACTCTCGAGGATTTTCCTTCTGAGTGAGCTATTTTCTTTTTTTATGAGTGTAGCATTTCTAAAATCAAAATTGTGGTTGAATTTATTTCTATGTATGACTAGTGCATTAGCTAAGTTGTTTTTTGTGAGGTCTCTTTTGTGCTCATAGATGCATTTTTAAAAATTTCTGCTTGTTTCTCCAATATATTGGGAGGAACAGTTTTGGCAATTTATTTTATAAATGCCTGCTTCAGAAATATTATTGATATTAGTATTTAAGGATCTGAGTATATCCATAATGGTTTTGGAAGTGGTTGTGACTATTTTAAGATTATTTAAATGGTGTAGGTTTAAATGGGATAGATAGTGGACGTGTCAGAGTTGGTCGTTTTCATGTAATGGTTGAATCCGTCAACACAGCAATAAGAACAATATCTCCACACGTGACAGTAAATGACGTAATTTCAGTTGACAGCATGAAAATAGCGTTTTCTAAATTCTTCCAGTTGCTAAGGACATTTTGTTTTGTTGTTATTAGTTACTTCGTTTAATAAATTCATTTCGTTTTGCCTTGAGAAAGTCCACATTGGACGAAACGCATCGGCAACTATTACAGTTTTCCTATTGTCTTTTACATATATATATATATATATATATATATATATATATATATATATATATACATATATATATATATATATTGTGTATTTCGGCAGCAATCCCTCATTTATTTATACATATTTTATTAAAGTTGACAGACGACAAGGTACTGCGATAGAGCCTTTTATTTAATTTTTCTTGTGTATATACAAAAGTGTTTTTTCCTGGACACAGTGTGTAAAAACTGTCTAAATCTTCTGTAATTCCGAGCGCTTTCGGCTATACTTTTAGCCATTATCAAATATGATTTTATTTTTACTTTTTAATTGGATGTATTGGTTGTGTGTGTATGCATGTAGAGTTATATACGGTCAGCACATTGTGGCTGTGTTCGTAGTTATTATTATTGATTTTTGATTTTTGATTTTTTTATTATTACGGCTTCCATTATTTTTAATCTTTTCTTCCATGTGGATGAGGTTATTATGTTTATATTTTTTACTAGTATGTTTCGGATGTAGTCTGCAAAGTTAATGAGCGTGTTCAAATGGGTTCTAATAGAGTTGCTATCAGAGAGGTGTAGTTGTCTCATAGGTATAATATACAGATGGTATTTCTTAGCGCTTATTTGGGTCTATATCAGCATCGCTCTGCGTCAGTTTGCTTAATGTTTCGGAATTCTCAAGTCTTACTTGTTTATATCTCATTCTTTAGTCTTTCATGCTTTCTTTTGTTTTATTCAACTTTCAGAATCATTTTTATACCTCTTTTTTCTTGTTTGCTTGTTTCCTTTTTCTTTCTTTCTTTCTTTCTTCACCTTTTTCCTGTATGCTTTCTTTTTCTTGTTTGTTTCTTTTTCATTATTTCCTTCGCCTTTTTTCTTGTTTGCTTCCTTCTTTTTTCTTGCTTTCTTTTTCTTTCTTTCTTTCTTTTGCATTTTTCTCTCGTCTGTTTCCTTTTTTCTTTCTTTCAGCCTTTTCTTGTTTGCTTCCTTGTTTCTTCGTTTCTCACCTTTATTCTTAATTACTTCTTTCTTTCTTTTATCCTTTTTTCTTGATTGATTCCTTATTTCTCATTCTCTTTTTTTCTTTCTTTTACTATTTTCTTGATAATTTCCTTCTTTCTTTCTTTGTCTTTTTTCTTGTTTGTTTTCTTATTTCTCTTTCCCTTTATTTCTTTTTTTTATTAATTTGTCATTTTCATTCAATATTTCTTTTCGTTTTCTTTCGCTATTTACTGGTATGCTTAATTAGTTTCCATTGCCTTTCTTTCCTTTTTGCTTATTTGATTCTTATTCCCTTTCTTTTTCTTTCTTTCTTTCTTTCTTTCTTTCTAGGTTATCTTATTTATTTTTATTGATTTTGTTTATTAATTTTATATTTCCACAGCTACAGATCGTATAAAATAAGCCTTGGATGCTTACTGATGATAATGATAATTATTGTTAATTGTTAATTGAATTGAAATTAAATCTGAAATTTAATTTGTTTCATTTCAGAGAGCAATGACTATTTACAACAGTCGGCAGTCCCAATGGAATACGGGACCCACAGCGGTGAAGATGTGGCAGTCTACGCCATTGGTCCTTGGAGTCATTTATATCAGGGCGTGCATGAGCAAAATTACATCCCTCACGTTATGGCCTATGCCGCCTGCATTAGTCAATTGGGGAAAACTTCTGCTCACTGCGCAGGTTTGACCAACAGTAGTGGTTTCATCAGTATAACATACACGTGGTATTACTTAGCACTTATTTGGGCTTATATCGGCATCGCTCTGCGTCAGTTTGTTTAATGTTTCGAAGTTATCCAGGATGAATTATCTTTTCTTTCGGAGATGGCGATAAAACTGGACTATTAATTATGCTGCTGATACTTTTTGGAAAAGTTTTACAAAATTTACTTCATTTCGACTGATTAATTATTGAAAAAAAATATCTGTGTTTATCTGTTATCGCCACAACTACCTATCACCGCATATATACGAGATTTATTTCAAATTATTTCATGAATTCTTACAATATATACAGGCGATATGTCAAGTATCAACCTGCCAACGAAACAATCTCCATGGATCTAACTACTAGTAGTAAATATATGAAAATTATAACATTGTCATAAAAAAAAAACGAATTTTAGGCAATCTTCGACAAACGTGCCGACAAGAGAACGTAGTGCCAAAAGGACGTTTTTCCCATTACACCGCTTTTTTATTTTTATTTTTTAACTACGTTCACTCTTCGGCAATGTTTATTGTTTTAAAAAGCGATGATTAGAATTTTAATACAACCTAAACATATGAAAGTGAATTTATACATTTTTTGTTGTTTTTGAGAATTGACAACAAAAATAATAAACCCTATTTATTTATTAGATTGTTTATTGGGATGGTTGGTAAAAATTTCGGCTAATTTCATATTAATTCAAACTTTATAAAATGGTAAATAATAAAGATTTTCTTATGGTTGGTTCACATTTTAAAATGTTTTTTTTTCACATTTATTTCTTTACAAATTACTAAATGATAAATATTGCATTAGTCTGTAGCGGGCCGTGCGGGGTGAAGATGTGAAGAGATATCAGAAGGTTAAACTTTCCTGCTGGCGGGTCCAGCTTCATGCGAATGTCGGACTTTAATTAAGTCCAAAGAAGACAAAGAAAACAAACAAGACCGATATACATGGGTAAACAAATATATATTAATAACGAGTTAAACAAAGACATGGACATTTACGTAGAGTTTGTATGGAGAAATTATGTGCGTGTGTTGTAAGTGTTCGTACGTACGTGTATTGTTCTTAGCGCGATCCCAGAATTTGGGAAACGCTGTATCTGTGAGAGGTCACATATTGGTGTAAGTGGAAAAAGAGAGATTTTACCTGGCCTCCGTGCGAGGTGGCGGCCCAAGACCTAAGTCGAAAAAGAGAGATTTTACCTCAAATCCACGCGAGGTGGCGGCCCAAGGCCTGAGTCGGAAAAGAGGGAGAGGCGAAGGGTCAGCCAGTATTTATAGCCAGGGGTGAGAGACCCCTTTTGAAAGATTAAGGAAACTGAGGAGGAGCTAACTCCGACAAGTCTTAATACTATTGTATTAGTTTTTAGTATGTTGCAAATATAAAATTAATCTTGTAAACAAACAATCTAATAAATGGCGTTTAATATTTTGGTTGTAAATTCTCAAGAATAAAAAAAAAATGTTTGAATTCACTTTCATCATATGTTTAAGTTTTATTCCAATTCTAATCACCACGCTTTTAACTTTAATTGTATCGTTTTTAAAATTAGATTTTTTACTAATAACAAATCAGGTTTTGTTTGAATTTCTGGGATGAGAAGTTATCATTATTTGTATTATTTATATTCAGACTATTATCCTCATCTTTGTTGTTGTTATCACATCTTAGTCGTTGTGCCCTTCGGCCTTCTTCAGGCGTATGCGGATCTGGTTTAACCTACAGTGAATATTGGACTGGACCTTTTATTTACTCTCTGAGTGTAGACTGGTCTCGTCCACTACTCCTCTCCAGGGATATCTCGACTAGTTCTTATTTTTAGCACTGCTCGACCGTTTTCACTGGGTCCAAGTACATGATAGCCTTGTGGATTAAAGCTATGTACGTGTATCTAGGGACATAGTTATAGCGTGTTCAATCCTCTAACCAAGCAGTGTACACTTGTACTCAGGGAAAACAGTCAAGCATAACGGAGCATTACTAAAATGAGAATTAGACGAGATATCCCGAGACATGGGCAGTGGAACGAGAACAGCCAACCCCGGTAGATTAAATAAAGTGGGTAAACAACGACTGAAATGTAATGACAACAACAATAATTCAAAATGTAAATAGTGGAAATAATGAAATCCGTTTTTATTTATACCTTCATTTGTTTGAAAATTGTTCGTATCACATATCTTAAAATCTAGAGAATACAGTCAGTTAAGTGCCATACGCGATAGACGCTTGGGCGATCATGTCTCTTTCGATTCATGACTAAGCAGAAGATATTCCCGCAGTAGGCTGCCGTTTCTTTCTGCGGTAGACTGGTTGACAACCAAAGCTATAGGACCCAGTCTGTCCCGTTATTCAATTCATAGCGGGGGAGGGTGTGTAGAAGAGATGTATTCACGTCTTTCCAAAGGGTATTTGCGTGTAAGCAAATGTAACGAACCCGCTTTCTCATTCCGAGTCCATATCCATTACACCACAGCGCTATCCGGAGGGTACTCTCTCTCTCTCCCCCCTCTCTCTCTCTTTCCTTCTCTCTCTCCATCTCTCTCTCCATCTCTCTCTCCCTCTCTCTCTCCCTCTCTCTCCTTCTCTCCCTATCTCCCTCTCTATCTCTCCTCTCTCTCTCTCTCTCTCTCTTTCTCTCTCTCTCTCTCTCTATATATATATATATATCTTTAAATATATATATATATATATCCTCTGGATAGCGCTGTCTATATATATATATACAAAGAAATGAATATATTTTCACCCCAAGCAAGGCAATAAAGCATCTAAGACCCAAGGAGTCACTAAGTGTTAGAGAATATAAGAGAGAGAGAGAGAGAGAGAGAGAGAGAGAGAGAGAGAGAGAGAGAGAGAGAGAGAGAGAGAGAGAGAGAGAGAGAGCAAGAATTAAAAAGGGAGAAGGTAACGATTGACATTGAATATAAATTTTTGAAGATCAAACTTGACTGGGAAGGAAGTAACCGGAAAAGATTTCCACAAGTGAGAAGTGTGAGAGAAGAAACTGTTAACATCGAACGTACGGTTACGTCTAGCCATTTCAACTCTAAAATGATGAGATCTTCCCGCCAATCTAGTAAGTTTAGTTAGCAAAGAGAAAAAGCTCATCAGAACAATTACCACGAAATTAGTTATCATTAAAATGCTATCATTAAAACATTATCGTTAAAATGTAATGTCAAAAAAAATATAGTTAAAGTAAAAAAAAAAAGAAAGTCCAGCGTTCTTTTGTCTAACGGGAATCACGTTCAGCCTCGCCAATCGAGATTTGATTGAAATAAAATCGATTTTTCTGTTGACGCATTTTGATCAGAGAAACGTAATAAAACGTGAGTTTTTTCTTTTTTAATTGTCTTATATATTTACTATTTCATTGGATTTCCATCGAAATTGAAATCAATAATAGCGATGAAGGCAGGGCCGGGTTAAACTCGTGCGGGCCTGGAGCATATAGGAGGGTCGGCTGAAAAGTTTACAGGCTGACCTCTCATAGAATGCGACCAGATGAGGTCTATTTTTCAACATAGTCCCCCTTGCGGTCCACATACTTCTTCCGTCGGTGTTGCAGTGCTTGGAGCCCACTGTGTAGGGGCCTTAAATTATAAAAATCCACATGAATGTTAAATCGTAAAATATGGTGATAGAATTTATAAAAGGCAATACTAACATGGTGATAGAACTTATAAAACAGGTAAATATTTAATTTCTGTCACAGTACCGGTGTAAGGGTCTTGTAGGCCCTCACCGAATCTATGATATGGAGCCCCCTTCCATATTCATATAAAATAAAATTTTTATTGTAACCTAATTATGTACAATAATGGATGATATACAATATAGGCGAAGAATTCAACTAGAAAAATCGAAAATTTAATACACTGTCATAATAGTTCATTTCGTCTTAAATAAATCAACAATGTTTTTTCGAGACATTCAACATCATGGATAAAAGACAGTGAATTTTATAATTTTTTTCTCGAGACATAGAACAAGCAAAATAAATCCGCAGATTTGGACGAGAAAAAAAAAACCCGACCCCAGAGTGGCGTCAAAATCCGCAAAAATGTGTCATCCTTTAATAGTCAATTGTGCTCAGTTTAATTTGGAACGTATATAAATGTAGGTATAGAAGATAAGCAAATGTTAAGATAGCAAGGGTCACAAAGTACTGCCCGGGGCCCCGCAATCAGGCTTACCTCCATTCCTGGTCGGAGGATTTCAGGGATAGTATGCACCGGACCTGTTCTATTAACATAACAAACAAACCCTCCAAATATGAGGCTCATGATTCTAATGATATATTTGAGTAGCGTTAACAACATCGATATAAGATTACCAGAACTGATGAATAATTAATAATGAACTGTTCCAATATATATATATATATATATATATATATATATATATATATATATATATATATATATATATATATGAAAAACAACTGAAAAGTTGCAAATTAAAAAAAATTGAATGTTTTTTTTGTGAAAGTATTTATTTATATTTTATATATTTGATATTTCAGATCAGCCCCGATCTTTCGTCAGAAATGACTGTTTTCAGAAGTTTTACATTAAGTAGCGTCCGTCGCGGACGTCACGTGATATGGAATGCAACTGTCTTTGAATATTTCTAACGTAAATCTAACCGTGGCTTCTCATTATGCTATATATATATATATATATATATATATATATATATATATATATATATATATATATATATATATATATATATATATATTGCTAGAGTGTAAGATGCCGAGTTCACCGGACAGTTTCAAACTATGTAATGACTGACCCTCGAAAATGTGAAGCCCGTAGCATATGCTAAGTTGCAATAACCAAGTAGTAGTAAAAGTAAGAACTATGTGAGATATCCCGAAACATGGGCAGTGGGACGAGAACAGGTTAGACTATTAGGTTAACCCAACACCGGGAAAAATTGTATCAATCCAGAATCGTTAAAACATAATAATAATAATAATAACAATAATAATAATAAAAATTATAATAATAATAATAATAATAATAATAAAAAAATAATAATAATAATGAAAAAAAAATTATAATGATAATAAAAATAATAATACAAATAATAATAATAATACAAATTATAATAATAATGAAAATAATAATAATAATAATAATGAAAATAATAATAATAATAATAATAATAATAATAATAGGCTGGACATTGATCATCTTGTATCAGGTTGCACGATATTGGCACCCGCTGAATATAAAAACCAGCATGACAGAGTGTGCCAATATCTGCACTGGAAAATTTGCAACTTCTACGGGAAGGAAACTGAAAGCAACTGGTAGAACACCACCTAGACCCGGTTACGGAGATAGGACCTGTTACAATTCTATGGGACTACACAATACACACTGACAGAACAATAAAAAAAGCCAACCGCCCAGACATTGTTATTAAAGACCACAAACAAAAAATGCCTCCTTATTGATATGGCAGTCCCTGCAGACTGCAATGTATCTTTGAAGATATTCGAAAAGCTGTCAAAATACAAGGATCTTGAAATAGAAATCTCAAAAATGTGACACATGGGAACATCAACAATCCCTGTTGTAGTTGGAGCCTTAGGATTGGTTGGAAAAGATTCCAGTAGACTAATTGAAGGGATCCCTGGAAGTCCATGCCTCAAAGAGATACAAAAAATTATTCTGACAAGTACAGCCCACACTTTACGAAGGGCTTTATCTATGTAATTTTTTTTTTTTTTGCAGTGGAAAGTGTCATGATACCATTTCTACTATTAGGTCCCTGTAAACGGCAGATATCAAAGGAAATAAAAATGATAATAATAATAATAATAATAAGGATAATAATACAGCTCTTATGGAAATCTTCCATTCATTTAATAACATCGGGGAGGGAAGTTAGTAGTTTGCATACCCTCATGCGTTCTGAGGGTCGAAAGGTCGGTAGATTCTGAATATTTCTTCTGTAAGCTCTGTTGATGTCACAGTTTAGATATTTCTGAACGTGTTTAGCGCTATGCATGACATCCATATAAAAGTCTCGATTTGACGAGGATATTTAAGAACGTGACTCGAATTGTCAAGTTGATGTTTTTGATTCTTTATAACTTGTGGTGTTGGCCGAAACTACCTCTGACGTAGCTTATTCTGTATTCAATTACCTTGTTTCCTATACTTAATTTGTTATAACTTATTCCTACGCTGAGATATCTCAAGTGTTTAGTATTCGTATAGAAATGTCTAATATTGGACATCAGAATTTTTTATGATGGATTCAAAGAAAGTGCCATCATTGCTTTCATTTCAATTACAGAACTTGGTAAAGGATGATTTTCTGTTCAAGATCATTCTTAGCCTAAATATGTACACCTATGTCATCAGCATTGTTCCTCCCCCCTTAATCATCAATATATTGTCCTCGGGAGAGGAAGTGGGATCGCTGTCTTCTGTTCGTCGACTCATTTAGAATGCGGAATTGGATGTTGAATGAGAGGCTGAAATGGTCAATGCCCATCACATCACATTTGTGTTTGTAAATGCAAAAGAAATAATCTGGGAAGAGATTAAATAGACCGGAACTTTAATTTCCTCTTTCAAGTATTGATTGGGGGGGGGGACGGCTTTCTAATGTTAGTGGTGTGCAATGTTAAAATCATGATTATGTTATTATTTTCTCTTTGAATTACATGTGCTATCCATATCCATTTTAGTTGTGGCCGTTGTTGGTAATCCTCAAGTGATGTAGTTTCTGTTATTTGGTACACTAAATCTGTAGCGCCACTCCACACTTTTCAAAAAGGGATAAACTCTGCTAAGACTATTAGGCATTAATCGCTCAAAGCCTTTTTCCACCATTGATCTTAGGAGGCTGTTGTATACAGCTAACAGTTTAGATATTTCTGAACGGGTTTGGCGCCATTCATGGCGTCCATATTGTTGTGGATTCCGGGATGAAATCCGGTATCAAATAATAACAAACGCCAAGAATCAATATAGGAAAATAAATGTATTAACGTAATAATACAAACTGGTAATACCGGTTAGTAGTTCCAGGAATGCGGGTTAGTAGAAAAATATATATATAGTCTTTGATATCGACGTATCGCTGTATGACTTCTTACTGAGTCTACGTGCTTGTTACTGTGACTCTTGTGCTACCTCTTAATTGCTGGTGTTCCCAGGTCCACCCTGACCCGAGGTGGTAGCACCTCTTGGGGTCCCAGCTATGGGAAAATAGTGAACTTCCAGGTCTTTTCCAGCACATTGAAACAATGATGTTGCCAACTATACGTTTTTGAAACAATGATGTTGCCAGCTATACGTTTTTGAAACAATGATGTTGCCAGTTTTTGAAACAACGATGTTGCCAGTTTTTGAAACAATGATGTTGCCAGCTATACGTTTTTGAAACAATGATGTTGCCAGTTTTTGAAACAATGATGTTGCCAGTTTTTGAAACAATGATGTTTCCAGCTATACGTTTTTGATATAATTAGTAAATACTGGATCTGGCATTAAATAACCCATAGTGGTTGATATGCCATAAAACCCCAAACAACTAAAGCATCTTGTGCTACCCTCCTCTGTGTGACTCTATCTATCTTCTACTTGACCGACTCTACATTCCTACTACTACTGTCCGGGTATTCACTGGCAGTAGTATATGTATACCTTGGGTGAGTCCATTTGTGTAAAAAGGGGAGACAACTCAACACATATGAAAGTGATGATCTGACGAGGATATTTAAGAATACGAATCCACTTTTCAAGTTGATATCTTGGTTTTGTAATAATTTTCGGTGTTGGGCGAATCTACCTTTGACGTATCTTATTCAATATTCAATATTTGCTTGTCTCCTATATTAATTTGTTATAGCTGATCTACATGCCTAGGTATCTGAAATGTCTAATATTTACTAACCCCACAACTTTTTGATGATGCTTTCATGTAAATTCCAGATCATAGTTTCTGTTTTGGAAAGGTCTTGCACCGAAATTCCACAGTCATCTAACAGAGCATGTCGCCTTTATCCCTGACAGGTAAAAAAAGAAAAGAAAGAAAAGAACAGCTTTAGATATTTCCGAGCGGGTTTGGCACCATGCATGACATCCAAATGGAAGTCTCGATTGTAGTACAATGTGTTGCATGTACCAGATATGCCCTTATCAGATAGGGTGTCATAATGGGTACATTGAGCTTCGGATGTTTCTTGACGTAATGCGCTCACACTCACTGTCAGTTATGAAAATATTTAATTCTGAAGGTTATAAAGAATTATTTTTCTTGCAAATGAATTTTGTCATCCATTTTCAGAAGTTGTTAAAATTAAATTTGAATCCTAAAATTTAATTTTTTTTTTTAATATAACTCTCAACTTTCTCGTTTGGAAAGGTATGAGCCCATGAATCCCCTAGCTATGGGTTAAATAGTACGACAGACTGCCCACTTGAGCCTTGGGTGGTAACCAGTCTGTGGGAATAAAAACTTTTACAACGTCTCTATGAATCCATTTTCTGAAGTTGTTAAAATGAAATTTGAATTCTAAGATTTTTTTCAACTTTCTCAAACAACCGGCAACATCTTTTTAAATTTAAATTGCGGTCAGTTTTTGCAAATTTTTATTATCTTTTAAAAAGGCTGCCACGCCCTCTATTGGAGGATGTGTGGGTGGTGTAACGGCGAGCCGTGTTCGCATTTCAGTCGAGTTTCATTGAATTCACTTTGGAAAGACATGAAGCCATGAATCCCCCGACTATGGGTTAAATAGTAGGTCAGACTGAGAACTTCAGCCTTGGGTGGCAGCTAGTCTAGAAGAAGAACAAATTCGAATTTAAAACCGTATCTAGTCCTGGCGTAACACATGTAATGTAGATAAAGAAAGGATCGTAGTGTTTATAACGTCTCTATGAACCCGACTGCTGCCGGTCTTGATTTAAAATGCTTTTACAAGAAATTGCTGAGAAAAATCGTTCCAAATGGACTGATGCCGAAAAGATTCATCCTAAATCTCGTCAACAGCTAAATTTTCGCTAAAGCTACAGGGTGAGTCAAAATGAACGCCCAGGTTTCTGTTTTTCGGGCAGTCAGTTGATTTTCTTTTTTTAATCATTTCATCACAAGCAAGGCGATAATGTCACTAAGACATAAGTGAGGTATTACTGAAAGTGAAACAGAATGAGAAGACTTTACTGAGGAGAAAGGACAACAAAAGAACAGTTTTCAGGAAGACAGAAGATGGCGATTGACGTTGCATTTAAATTTTTGAAGATTGTAGTTGGCAGGGAAGCAAGAAATCGGAATGGATTTCCACAGGTGAGAAGTGCGAGAAAAGAAAATATTAGAATAAAACATACAGTTGCATCAAGCTGAAACAGTAAAACGGCGAGACATATTTGCCAATCAAGTACCATTATTAAATTCATACAGTCGAGACACTGAGGTGAAAATCTCATCAGAATAATTCCCATGAAAATATTTGTAGAAAAGACAGGAAATCCACGTTACGTGAGACATTCAGAATCGATGACATTACAGAACCTTCTTTGGATTACTTACCATTGTTACTACAGTTACCGCAATACCGCATAGTCTCTATGAAATCCTAACTAGTCCCCATATGTACATTTTTTTGCCTGGGGAGAGGGGAAATAAAACAGCAATTTAAAAAAAATCTAACCCCATTTTGTATTTACAATGTACTTTAATATATATTTACAAGATTCTAAACAAAATAGTAATACCCCCCCACACCCTCCAACAATCCTTAATTTTGACAGAAGGTACTCGAAAACCATACCAAGCTCTGTGAGTGAAATTGGGTAGACGTAACTCTTTGGGAGGCGTCGATAGATGTGTTAGAACGAAGCCACAAGTCGTCGTGACCGTGCTGGCCTTTTTCAGAGTGTTGATCACGCTAGATAACACGGTCTCTCCCAGACACTATAACTAAGGCTCGCTCAGCATAGTTGCAGTCTAAACCACAGGTGGGCTCTGTGGGTGTTGAACAAACGCAGATGTACCCGAGCATGCGCCTTCATTGGCTAGCCGCCCCAGTAGACAAGCAAACACGGCCATCCACCTATTTTGATGTCAATATAAAGCTTTGATAGATAAGAGGGTGTGTGTGTGTGTGTGCGTGTGCGTGTGTGTGTGTGTGTGTGTGTGTGTGTGTGTGGTAACCTATTAGGTCCGTAGAGGTGCCATATTTACTGCATCCATAGCAGCAGTGGTGTATCCAGAGCAACACAGCATGATGGGGACCAACGCTCTTCCGGTTACTTTTGTTTCCCTACCCCGAGACTGGTTACCGCTTCAGGGCAAGAGAGTCCAGTCTGACCGGCTTTTTAACCCATAACTGGTGCAAGAAGCATTCATTTCCTTTCCAAGAGCAGTAATGCAAAGCGAACGAAATGAAGTCGAGCGGAAATTGAACACGGCACGCCTAATTCGCTTTCCGCTCCGATACTCATTCCGTAAGAAAACATATGGACATTAAAAAAAACAACATAAAAAACACTGTGTTTATATCGAGAGAGACTCGAATGTCAGATACAATTACTGTTTTCTTCAGGAAATCAGAGAATTGCTTTTTGAATTTCATTCTCATTTCGTAACCTCGGGCCATTTTGTCTTCAAACGTCAAATCACAAAAACAAAAAGTATTTGTATTAAGAGAAAAAGAAAAAAGTGCTTTGGACTTAATACACATTTCACGAAGTCAATTTGCCTGTAAATATTTAGGAATCAATTTTAGAATAATCACTATCTGGAAGATTGAACAGCCAATAAAGTTTACTGATATGATTATTAACATAAGCCTTTTTCATTTCTCGCGTTCTGTTCATATATTTGATTCGTGTGAGGAACTGTCAAAATAAACAACTTGCAAAAAAAAAAGCAAGAGAAATAAGATGAAAGAAATACTAGTCAAAAATGAATAATAATCGACAAGGCTTCAGCTAAGATATTCGATTACTATTACATCTAATACTACTTAACAATCTGGCAGTTGCGAAAAAAAGCAAGAGAAATAAGATGAAAGAAATACTAGTCAAAAATGAATGATAATCGACAAGGCTTCAGCTAAGATATTCGATTACTATTACATCTAATACTACTTAACAATCTGGCAGTTGCGATGAAAAGCAAGAGAAATAAGATGAAAGAAATACTAGTCAAAAATGAATGATAATCGACAAAGCTTCAGCGAAGATATTCGATTACTATTACATCTAATACTACTTAACAATCTGGCAGTTGCGATAAAAAGTAAGAGAAATAAGATGAAAGAAATATGTGTAAAAAATAATTCACAACGCTTTATCTCAGAAATTTTCACAAGATATTACGGTTATTACTATTTCTTGATGTAAACAAACAATATACCGTAGAACAAAATCAGATAATAGATACTGCAATTATAAGACTAAATAGGAATATGTTTCCTAGTTGGTAAAGCGATGCACCTGCATGACAGAATTCTATTGTTATATACCTTGATTGTTCAACTGTTGTCGGAAACATTTTTCCTATTCATCGTGCTTGAATACTTGATGCAAGACATTAAAACTTAACCGTTGACATCTAACAAAAATAAAAAGAACGATAAAACTAGTAAATGAAAAATATTAGCGACAACGTTTCATAAAACAAACTAGGAAAACTTTAAAATATTTTGTCTATGATTACAACAAAGTGTAAACAGAAGCCTGGGTAGATGTCTTCCTGACCGGTGGATGAGATCGACGAATCACCCGATGTCAGTACCAACAGGTCAGGTAAACAGGTGTCGGCCTAGCTGGACATGCAATGTGAGAAAAAAAACCGTTTAAGAGGTAGACAGATGAACACCCACTTCAGCGGCACCAGAGTCACTTAGAGTTCGTACACAAGAATGTAAGGTTAACGTATCGGATGGGTGCCCAGGACCTCACACACACAATGACCGGTGGTAATTGACAAAGTCAGGAATTAAATAAAATATTATGTTACGTACAGGGTCAGATCTGTCTATATTTCTGAGCTGAGGTATTATGTACACTATTTACATTGCTCTGACTATCATCATCACCATCTTTGTTGCCATATTTATCACAACGTTTCGGTCGTGGTACGCTCCGGCCTTCTTCAGGTGGTCAGAAATTCATACACAGATGCCCTCAAAGACACATGGCATAGTGGATAAAGGCGTTAGGTAGATCCAGTGACAGGACCAAAGAGTGTGAGTTCAATACCTGGTTAAGGCGTTTTTGAGAACATTGAGAGGGTAATTAACAGGAGATAACTGATAACTGACATCCATTAGACATGGCACGTGGAACTAGAACAGTCTACCCCAGCGAGCGAAATAAAGTGTTCGGTTCGACATTCCAACCATCTGAAGAAGACCGGAGCGTACAACGGCCGAAACGTTGTGATAAATATGGCAACAAAGATGAGGATGATAGTCTGAGCGATGTAAATAGTGTTACGTACAGGGTCTTCGGGCTAAATTTGACAGACTCTAATGTTTTTATTTTTTCAAATTGGTTTGAAATATCTGTAAACAGTGAACGGCATTGTGATCACTACAGTTTTCGAGGTGTCGAAGTTAACTGACATGGACGAGTGGAAGCCACCCGAATATTGGAAAAGGGTAACCTGCATCACGATGATTCGTGCCGGGTATCAAAATGCAGCAATCATGACAGCTGTTCGATGCTCTTTGAACGCCGTGAAATCACTACAGTTTTAGAGGTGTCGAAGTTAACTGAATCCACCCGAATATTGGAAAAGGGTAACTTGCATCACGATGATTCGTGCCGGGTATCAAAATGCAGCAATCATGACAGCAGTTCGATGCTCTTTGAACACCGTGAAAACAAAAACACGTGGAACAGAGAAATGCATCCATGACTACGATACGGTAGTTTGTAGCAAAGAACAAAGCAGACGTTCTGATTGCCTCCGTACACCAGAAGTCATCCAACAACTGAAGGAGAAAGTGATGAAAGACCCAGGGAAGCGAATGCGAGCTTTGGTGCGGGAAATGGGTGTTGCAATTTCCACCATGAAGCTGGCCTTCAATCGGGACCTCCGCTACCAGTAATAAGAGGTGTAAATGTCAACTTCTTTCAGAAAACAGTCTGACAAAGCTAAAGAAACTCCTAAACAAAATGAAACATCCTTTTTATCCAGGGACAATCTGGTTCTTCTCTGATGAATCTTTGTCAGGATCAGCTGCACAACACCTAGGACAACAGATGATTTGCTTACAATCCATATAACGTTCCTCGTGTCATGAAGCCCAAGTTTCCCCAAACTGTGATAGTTTTTGAATGTGTCTTCAGTGAGGGTGATGTTCTGCCACCTCATATCTTTAAACAAGTCTCAGGCTCAAATTGGATGGCTATATGGAGTTGCTGAATACCGTGGTCAAGCCTTGATTGGAGAAGGGTAACTGGTGAAAGACCATATGTGTGGCTGCAATATTCGGTTCCCTGTCACGCCTCCAGGAAGAGTCAGAAGTGTTTGTCAGATAATTTTTACAACTTCACCAGCTCCCAACGTCTGGTCCCTTAACTCCTCTGATTGTAATCCTATGGATTATTATGAGTGTGTCTCAGATGAGAAAGACACCAACACCACTGCCCGTAAAATCAAGGCTCAGCTGATCGACTGGATTAACAAGGCGTTTGAGGCTCTCTCCAGTGACACCGTAAAGCCCACGTGTGCCAGATTCCGGAGTCTTATCAAGGCCGTGGTAGATACCATGGTACGTGACTTTTTTGAGTGAATTGTCTTTTGGTTATTATAATCTGTATTCCACTTTTCTATTTTTCCAATAAATTGATTTGGGGCTTAGATATTAACTTGTTTCGCTTTTACAAAAAACTCAAATTTATCCCGAACAAAACAACCTGTATTTCTTAAGAATCAATGGATTAATTTTTAACCCGACATTTTTATTCCTTCTAACGCTATTATAGTGGATACTTCGTATTTGAAATAGGTAACTCATCTTTATTTATTCAACAGCGTTCATTATGTCTATCGGATTTGATCCAGTGTTTTTGACCGCTCGGCAGCAAGAAAGGTTCTATTTTACCTGCCGGTGAATTTTATTAGGATTTCTCGAGTGCACAGGCCGATAGACGTGATACACCAAATTTGGTTTGGTTTGCTTTGTTTTATGAGATACCATCAACCCATTGAATCATTTAATGCCGAAAATGGTTTGTTTGTTTGTTTAAAAGCATATCAACACCTTACAGGTCATTTAGTGATCTAGTCCTGGGTATGACGAAAAACTACATCCGGCAGCAAGGTCTCTTATCAGGAGATTGAAGGTTTTGAAAAGCGTGGAATCTTCTCTTATCTGGTGTTGTTCCCAGGTTCAGCCTGATCCAGAGTGGTAGCACCTGTCAGGGTCCCAGCTATGGGCAAATAGTGAACCCCCAAACAAAAACAAACACTGAAAGTATAAAAATACATATTTATAGTTAAAATATCAGCAAAACATTTTATATCAAAAATTACCAACAATACATACTTATAGTAAAATGACCAAGATTACATTTCTTAAGGAAAATGACCATGAATACATTTTATTGTAGAATTACTAACGATGCATTTTATAGCAAAATGACCAACAATCCATTTTATCTGTAGTTGAAGGCATACAATTGTGTTCAGTATATATTTAGTTGAAGCCATAAAATTACGTGCAATATATTTTGATTTTGGCATAAAATAACCCATAGAGGTGTTGATATGCTGTTAATCAAAATCAATGAACAATAAATCCTACAATAGATTATCTACAAACTATATATCTGAAAAACGTACGTTTATCATGAAAGTATAAAATTACGTGCAAAATATTTAGATCTTGGCATAAAATAACCCATAGAGGTGTTGATATGCCGCTAAACAAAATCAATGAAAAAGAGGCTAGGGAGAGAAATACACGTCGTTTGATAGGCTTAAGGAGTGACCTCCTACCGACGTTTTTTTCAAATGGGATAATCCACAAATACATTTTCTTAAATTCAGAATTATTGTTTTTTAAAGATTATATTGGGCACAATTATATATTTTATGGCATGAAATATGTAAGAAAATAACAACAGCAAAAAAAAAAATAAAATAAAATAAAACTCAAAAGTGTTGGGATTGCTATGAATTGAGTGTGAAATCAGAAGGTTTTTTGTTACTAGAGTGATGAATTTGAAAGCATGTTCTTCACATTAATCACAACAAATAAAAGCATAGACGTACAAGTCGAATAAAACTCAATGCAAAATGAACAAGAAACAACGGTGGATGTGCATTCAACGAGAAAATATCGAACATTTATATACAATTTTTACAAATAGAGAAAAGTTTGTGTTTTGATTATATGCAAGTTGACGAAGTTTGCAGCAAGAATATTAAATGAATTAAAGTTCAGCAATGTTCTTTGGTTGAGAAAATGTTCACATGTAATACGAAAGGAAAATTTATCGGGAGGTAAATTAGAAAGTAATGCATGTGAGATTTAAGTTGGTTTTGTTTGTTCTTGTTCTGACAGAGTTGTTCACCCTGGACTGTATTTTCTTTTGTCTTATGCTAAAATTACAATTTGTGTTTTGTAGTGTAATTAACACTTTTTAAGAAAGCTGTAATAATGGGTCTAGAGAGAGATAGAAAGAGGTTGGTAGTTGAGTCAGGTGTTGACGGGCGAAAAGTTCTTAAGTCAAAATGTAGACACGCGTGGATCTGTGTGAAATCTCTCTGAAGGCGAATTACTGACTGGTGAATTGGACTGAAATTCGTTCTTTTTATTTACTTTGGGAAGTCAAAGTAGGCTCCGGCGAAATTAGCGTTAAAAACAGATTTTTGTCCATGGATACACATTCTGGGGTCGTCTCGACCAATAACAAGACAAGTTTCACAATGTGTGGTGTTGATTGGTTGAAGCTAATTCTTATGGAAGAGTCTATTTTTAACGGGGGTCAGTGGAAAGATATGGACGATTCTATAAAAGTATCATTTAGCTAAAGAAACAAAAAACTATTTTTAAATGATTAAAAATAAAACTATAGATTCTATTAAGTTTAATAAAAGTGTATAGAATTAAAAAAATATATTCTTAAACTATTGGTTATATAAGCAAGGTGAAAGAAAATTTATTTTTAAACATAAACACCAATTTCTTGTTTATTGCACTACTTCTCTAATTTTTATTTCTAATTTTTCGCGCGCTTTTTAAGTTTGAAGTTATATAGTTTTTGTCTATGAACACAGGCTACCGTGCGTTAATAAACGTTATTTTCATTAGGTCTTAAGTAAAAAATAACACTACCTCTACAAAATCCAGTTAATTAATCTTTGAATTTATTAACTGACTTTGAAACACATCTCTAGGTCAAATATTGAATTTTAAAAAAACGAACAAGAAGATGGAGGAGGAGGGGAATAAGAAGGATGTGAGGGATGAATAGAAGAAGAATATTTTTTTAAATGGAATTGTTGAGAAAATGTGTTTTTCTTTGAATAATGTTTTTATATATTGTTTGAAAAAAAAAAAAAAAAAAGAAAAGAAGAAAATTTTTCCGAATATGTTTTCAATTTTAACTGATACTTTGTATAACGTTTCCATGCGGACTCCAAAGGCGGATCCAAACCGCAGAGAAGTGATTCTTTAGACGTCAGCTTGGTAATTCTTACACTGACCGCTTCACGACTAAATTATGAAAAACCCTACGAGAAAAATAGTCCAAACAAATGTTTGAGTAACATTCAATTTTTATATGGCCACAGACGATACGACCTGAACAGACGATAATTTTATTGTTAACATATAAAATGAAAGAACTGCACAAATTAAGTGCATTGCGTGCCAAACGTTAGCCAATAATATGTATATTATATATTTCATTTATATAGATCATTTTTATAATAATTATAAAAAATGAGCCATGTAAATGAAATACGCTTTTTTTTTACAATTAAAATTCTAATGCTGCAGAAGAAGCATAAGAGGCGCTAGGGTCTCCCCCACCGAAACTTTGATACAGGGCTCCCCTCACTACTGAATAATTCAATAATTGCCAACCTGGGGGTCACACAACCTTGAAGGAAAATTGAGGGGGAAGAGCACCGTTTATCAAATTACCAACATTCAGGGAATTATTCAGTTTAAATGAAAATTTCATATACATATTCATTAATTATTTACTTTTATAATGAATAGGTTTCTTATTTAAAAAAATCTGAGAAAATGTTATTCTTTTGTAATAAACACCAATATTTTCATGATTAAATTTGACACCAATAAAATGTTTAAGTTGCAAATTTTTACATTTCTATAAAGGTTAATTGCCGACGCATCTCCACGGAAAAAAATGTTTTACAAAGATTCCAACACAACACAAACGGGATTGTCTTAAAAAATGATTTTTAAAAACAGTATTTTAGTTTTCGTGAAAATTTTTCATGTGTTGAAATCTTTAAACATTTTTATTTTTTAAGCGATCATTTTCTCAGTTTTATCTTTCTAGAAATGTAAAAAAATAGGGACTAGATATTTTATTTTAATTTCTAGCCGTGTACTTAGCATTACTATTAGTAATATATATATATATATATATATATATATATATATATATATATATATATATATATATATATATATATATAAGATTCACCTTAGTGGATGATCTCGGAATAAAAATGATTTTACCGATATATTACCTCTTAATTGATTTAAAAAGAACTCTTCAGAAAGAAAATTACAATTGAAAAAACTAATCGCTACTGAAATTAGCACTTCTGCCTCCCAACCCCCCAGTAGGCATGAGGCCCCCACGCGCTTAAGAGGTTCAGGGTAGTAAGCACCGGTAAAAAAAGAAAAAACCCTGCTGAAACTAGCCCTTTTGGGTTCCTGCATAATACGCACTCGTCGGGGGTTCCTGCGTAGTACACACCACGACGGGGCACCCTAAAACGTCCCCACCCCTCATCGGGTGTAAGACGCGCTTGTCGGAGTTAGCTCCTCCTCAGTTTCCTTAATCCTTCATCAGGGGTCTCCCTCCCCTGGCTATAAATACTGGCTGACCCTTCGTCGCTCTCTCTTTTTCGACTCAGACCTTGGGCCGCTACTTCGCGCGGAGGCGAGATAAAATCTCTCTTTTTGAACTTAGGCCAATCTGTGACCTCTCACAGATACAGCGTTTCCCAAATTCTAGAAACGCGCTAAGATCAATACACGTACGTACGAACACTTACAACACACGCACATAATTTCTCCATACAAACTCTACGTAACTGTTCATGTCTTTGTGTAACTCGTTATTAATATATATTTGTTTACCCATGTATATCGGACTTGTTTGTTTTCTTTGTCTTCTTTGGACTTAATTAAACCCCAACATTCTCATGTAGTTGGACCGGCTAGCAGGAAATTTTAACCATTTCTGATATCTCTTCACATCTTCATCCCCACGATCCGCTACACGCTGCCCCTGATAAGAAGATCCTCAGAAAAGGTAATTACATAAAACGAAGAAAAGAGAAATAATTGTTTGAATAGTTTTTCAAAGAATTGGTACAATTTTCGAAGCAAAGTTGTGGTAACAGCGAAGAATAGATAGATCAAGTACACCAGTTTGAAACTTTTCCTTGATGGGGAGCGACTTTGAAGTTCCTTTCAATTCTCGTCTGGTGGTTGTCAAATTTCTTCTGAGTTGTTTTCCATTCTGGACCAGGGAGACCTGGGTTCCTGCAGCAGCTGTTCGTTGACTCTGAAAATTAAATCCGAACCCCCGCTCCATTTAAATAACCTACAGGTAGGCTCTAAATACACTTCTCGGAATTTGGAAGGAAACTCCTTTATTGGTTTTGGATGAAAAAACAAACGCAGCTATTTTCCCCCAAATCGAAATGTACCAAAATAATTTCGAAATTAAAAAACTTAAAGAAAAGAACAACGCAGAGTTTGCTTTCTCTCTTAAAGGTAGACGACGCACGCTCAAGAAGCTTAAATTTCATATAGCATGTCTTTTTTCACCATTGATAATTCTTTTAAAAATTTCAGCAAACTTCTGTTATAAACTCGAAGAAATTTTTAGAGACATGATTATTTTATAACTTATTTTGATATAGATTTTAAGAAGGACTACAATATTCACTTTTTTTTAAAGAGTGCAATGATCGAAACATTGTGACATTAACAACATTAAAAGTATTTTCAATATATTTCTCTTCATCATGTAAATATTGAGGGCTGCAAATTCTCAGTGCTCAGAAATAGAAGCTGATAATTATTTTGAATTTTGTTGTATGAATAGAAGTTTGGGATAATCTCATGGCAGGATTTATTGATTACTTCTTTTTTTTTTTTTAATTTGACAAACTTAAACCTGCGTTATTATTTTAACTAATGTCACTCTTTGGTGATGTTTGTTGTTTTAAAAAGTGACGATTAGAATTGTAATAAAAACTCAACCTATGAAAGCGATTTTATATATTTTTTTTATTCTTGAGAATTGATAATGAAAATAATAAACACTATTTATTTATTATATTGCTCATTGGAATGGCTAATAAAACATCAACTAATTGTCAATAGATTACAAATTTATAAAATGGTAAATAATAAGGAGTTCTTTATAGTTGGTTCACACATTTTAATAATTTACTAAATGTTTATAAATTTACGAAGAAAATATTGTTTTCATATTTATTTCTTTATGTGAGGTCGCAACTATCCTCTCTTAAAAATAACTTAGCTGCAAACATGGAAATTTTGGCAAAATATTTCCGAATATAAGTTATCAATTTTAACTGATACTTTGTCTAACGTTTCCATGCGGACTCCAAAGGCGGATCCAAACCACAGAGATGTGATACTTCAGACGTCAGATTGGTAGTTCTTACATCGACCGCTTCACGACTAAATTATGAAAAACCCTACGAGAAAAATAGAGATATGACTTAAAAAGAAGAAGAAGAAAAAAAAAGTCTCAAAAGCTGTTTTTCCCTTGACACCGCTCTTAATTTAACTAAATTCACTCTTCGGCAATGTTTATTGTTTTAAAAAGCGATGATTAAAATTTTAATACAACCTAAACATAAAAGTGAATTTATACATTTTCTTTATTTATATTGATATTTTTTTTTGTATTATTTATTGGAATGGTTGGCAAAACATCGGCTAATTGCCAATTGATTCAAACTTTATAAAATGGAAAATAATAAGGATTTCCTTACAATTGGCTCACACATTTTAATACTTTAGTAAATTACAGTATTTACATTAGTCGGACTATTGTCCTCATCTTTGTCGCCATATTTGTCACAACGTTTCGGCCGTTGTACGCTCCGGCCTTCTTCAGGTGGTTGGAATTTCGAACTGAACCCTTTATTTCGATCACTGCGGTAGACTGTTCTAGTTCCACGTGCCATGTTTGATGGATGTCAGTTATCAGTTATCTCCTGCTAATTTTCCCTCTGAAAGTTCTCCACTGCCTTAACCGGACACATGGCACAGTGGATAAAGGCGTTGGTTAGATCCAGTGACAGACCCAAAGAGTGTGAGTTCAATACCCGGTTAAGGCAGTGGAGAACTTTCAGAGGGAAAAATTAGCAGGAGATAACTGATAACTGACATCCATCAAACATGGCTCGTGGAACTAGAACAGTCTACCCCAGTGCGCGAATTGAAGGGTTCAGTTCGACATTCCAACCACCTGAAGAAGGCCGGAGCGTACAACGGCCGAAACGTTGTGACAAATATGGCGACAAAGATGAGGACAATAGTCCGACTAATGTAAATACTGTACATGACACATCATCTCAGAAATATAGACAGACTCTTTAGTAAATGTTTATAAATTTATGAATAAAAAATTGTTTTCATAGTTAGTTCTTTATAAATTGGTAAATAATAAATATTGCATAAAATATGTCTCAATACAATTGCATTCGCTTTTAGAATGCAATTGTAAATATAAAATTATTCTTGTAAATAAACAATCTAAGAAATAAATAAGGTTTAATATTTTTATCGCAAATTCTCAAGAACAAAAGAAAAATCTATAAATTCCCTTTCATCATATGTTTAGGTTTTATTACAATTCTAATCATCACTTTTTAGAACATTGTCGAGAAGTAAAGGTAGTTAAAATAATAGCGGTGTCAAGGGAAAACCGTCCATTCGACACACCGTTTTTAATGCGGGCATGAAGGTCTAAGTTTGCCCAATTTTTACTGTTTAATTTTAAGCTGTACACCACAATTATCGTTTTTTTTTTTTTTGGTAAGGGGAGATAGTGCAATTCAAATTTATTTGTAGTTGCTTCCCTTGTCATATTATTCTCTCCCTCTGTTTTATCTTGTTAGTTTCTCTGTACTGTTTCTGTTCGGGACGTGGCTGAAAACGGTTCTCCACCGCTTCCTGTCTTTTGCTCTCAACAAATATTTTTCCTTTATGTTACCTTATTTCTCTTTGAAACACTTGTTTTTTAATCTACCCAAACTTGTCAATTCTCGTTGCTTTCCACTGCCTTTGATTTGCTCTTGTGTCTTGTTCCTTCAGGACGTGGGCGATTATGGTTCTCCACAATCTCCTATTCTTTGTAACTTTTACTAATTTTTGTCTTTTCGTTATCTTACCTGATTCCTGGCCTGTCAAGCATTTACTGAAGCACGCTCGGTAGGTTTATTAGCTGCTATCCTTACTCCCTCTTTTCCTGTGAGTATTAGATTTTCCAAGCCCTCTTTCCTCATTATGTGCCCTAGAGGGTTCAACTGTCTCTTTCTGATATTAAGTATATTTTTCCTTTTTGTTTCTATTTTCTATAAAACTTCGTCGTTTCTCACATGTACATTAGGGCAGGTTGATTTTTCACTTTTTCATAACAAATCGACCTGGTCTCACAACACCCCCCTTCCAAGAGTTTTCTTATTTTTTTTCTCTCTTTTTTTTTCTTGAAGGAAAAAAAAAAGTAAAACTGTTAATACCTTTTCCTCTTGGGATTCACGTCGAGTGGTTGAGTAAATTTTCTCTTTCTCTCCGAGCGTCGTATTTCCGGAGAGACTTGGGGCGTGTCAAGATCGAAATGTTCGAATATTACGTCGATCGGCTCTTCGCAGATATTTTGTGGTGATTCCTCAGATTCCTTCAAACGGCATTTCCTGAGCTGGTTCATATGGCGTTTGTGGGTATTTTTCGGTCCCTGGACAATATAGACCAGTTCGCCAATTCTCTGTTTGATGTTGCCTACTTCCCAGAATGCTATGTTGTTTTTGTAAGCCTTAAAAAGGACTTTGTCGCCAGGATTAAAATATTTCTTAGGGAGCGAGACGGTTTTCTTGAACTTCGCTTGCCGTGGAATGAGTTTATCAAAGACGGACTTGATTTTTCTTGCGAACATTGTTTCTGCAGGCGAGCGTCCCATAGGCGTGTTAGGATTAGGGGTTATCCTATACACCTACAGAAACTGTTGTAATGCTTTATACGTCGGAGTGCCTAGTGCCTTTTTTAAAGCTCTTTTTAGAGTGTCCACGAACCTCTCGCCCTGACCGTTCGACCTGGGGTGATACTGAGGCGTCGTAATTTGGACCACTTGATATTTCTTGCAAAAGTCTCTGAATTCACTTGATGTGAATTGAGTGCCGTTATCAGTCACTACACAATCTACCACGCCAAAACGCACGAATTGCTCATGTAAAAATCCGATCATACAGTTGGTGGTTGGCTTTTTACATTGCAGGACCTCAGGCCATTTTGAGTGGCTATCCACAACAATAAGGTAGTACATGTCTAGGCGTCCTGCAAAATCCACATGAATTCTCTGCCATGGATGGTCTGTGTTTGGCCATGGTTTGCACGTCGTAGTCGGAGATTTTGCTGCAAGCACGTATCACTTACAAGATTCTATCATGTCTGCTATGTCTTTGTCCATATTTGGCCAATATACGTAGCAGCGCATGAGGCTTTTCGTACGGTTCTTCCCCGGATGTCCCAAGTGAAAATCCTTAAGGATTTTTCTTTGTAGGCTATTTGGAATCACTACTCGGTCATTATACAGTAGAACATCCTCACAGAGGGAGAAAACTTCAAGCACATTTAGGTCTTTGTTGCGAATTTTGTTTTTGATACTTTGGATGAATTCATCCTATCGAGACTCCCTTTTTATGTCGGCCAAAGTAACTGGGAGTTCTCTAATTGTATTCGCAATCATATTTTTGATTTCATAATTCGTCTTTAGTGTAGCAGTGATGGAGTCTTCAAAAACTTCCGTATTTTTAGGAATGAGTTGCGATAAACTGTCGCATGACAAATACTTTTAGATTTTAGGAACTCGATCTTAAAATTGTAATTCAAAAGAATCGTTCCCCAACGAAGTAATCTATTCGCCGTATAGACCGGTAGGCCTTTCTTGGAACCAAAAATTGTTATTAGAGGTTTATGTTTGCAGTATGAACCGTCTTCCATGTAGGTATCTATGGAACTTAGTGACGGCGAATATTATCCCTAGAGCCTCTTTCTCTATTTGGGAATATTGTTTCTCTGATGGTAGTAAAGATCTAGATGCGTGTGCTATGGCTTTTCGCAAAACATCTGGCAGTTTGTGGAGAATGCAAGCACCGATGCCGTATGGGCTTGCATCACTTGCGACTATGATGTCGAAATTAGGGTCGTAGTGGGTGAGAGAGAGACCCGAAGTAAGTGTTTTCTTGATCTTCTCGAATGCGTCTTGGCATTCAGGGGCCCATACCCATGCTTTATCCTTTTTTAAAAGTTCGTTGAGAGGTCCTCTCAAATTCTGCATGTTCTTAATGAAACCTTGGTAGAAGTTAGCAAGGCCGAGGAAGCTTTGTAACGATTGAACGTTAACTGGGGCCGGCATGTTTCTGATTGCATTGGCTCTTTCTGGGTCTGGCCAACGACCGTCTCTATTTATAATGTGACCTAGGTATTTGATCTCGGGTAAGAAAAAATCACACTTTGCTTCCTTAACCTTAAGCCCGTATTCTTGTAACTTCTTGAATACGTTTATTATATGGTTCCGGTGCTCTGTCGACGTTTTACTGGTCACCAGTATATCATCCAAATAGGCTATTGCGTAGTCAAGGTCGCCCAGCATGGCGTCCATGACCTGCTGAAAGATTGCAGGGGCAAGCTTAACTCCAAAGCCAGTCTGTTATATTTGTACAAACCTTTATGGGTATTTATGCAGAGCAATTTAGAACTCTCTTCATCCACCTCTATCTGAAGGTATGCGTCTGAAAGGTCTATTTTGGAAAAGACTTTTCCGCCATTCAATTTGTTGAAGATTTCTTCAGGGCTTGGGAGGGGATAATGATGATCCTGCAAAGCATCGTTTAGCCCTGTGAAAAAATCTGCGCATACTCGTATTTGGTTGGACTTTTTTTTTACATAGATCGTAGGTGCTGCCCATTCGCTAAAATCTGTTTTTGATACAATACCCGCCTGTTTGAGTCTATCTAATTCTTTGTTGATCTGCTCTAGAGCAGCGAAAGGGACATTCCGTTTCTTTTTGAAAACTAGTCTTGCACCGTCCTTCACCCTGAAGTTAGCTTTAAATTTAGAACATTTCCCAAGGCCGCCAGAAAAACACCTGGGGAAATTGTTGTTTGAGTTCCTTTTTGAGATTTTCCGAATTGGACGTTGTACTTTTTATTTTTCGGCAAAAAGTGCTCATTGGGCAATCCCATAGATTGAATTTTTCTATCCAATCTGTTCCGAATAGGTTATCTGAATTTTCTAGTACGTAGGCTTTCAGCTTTTTGGTAACTCCATTTAGTGTTACTGTAAGAATCACCTGGCCTAAGATGTTAATATTCTCGCCAGTTACGGATTTTGCTGTTTTATCCGTCTTTAATAGGGTCGGCTTGTTTAACTTTCGCCAAGTACGCCAGTTTATAATCGAGAGGTCAGAACCCGAATCAAGCTGGAATTTTATAGAGTTACTGAAAATATCAACAGTCACGTATTTTCTTAAATTCCTATCGACTATGTTGTCTGATTGGGCTTGCCTAATTTTAATTTTGTGTTTCCTCGTCTTGTTGGCGTACCAGCACTGAGTTAAGTTATGACCATTTTTATTGCAATTTTTGCAATACGTTTTCTTCTTGAATGGACAGAATTTCATCCAATGCCATTTTCCACAATGGTAACATAGTCCGGGAGGTTTCTTTAGCCTATTCGTATTTTGCTTATTGCGGGATTTAGAACATGAAATTTGCCTTTTGTCTTTTTGCGTGGCATAAGAGGTCTGATTTTTCTAATCTGAGCCACACCTGATTCCTCGATTGTTTTTGAGTCACACTTAACAGAAATTACTCTTTGACAATCCTCTGCTAATTTTTGGAGAGTCAAATCCTGTTCGTTTTCGAGTTTGGTAAGTACCTGACGTCTGACCTCGGCGTCTTCTACTGATACTAGACCTTGTGCGAATATTAAGCACTTAAAATCGTCAATAGTCAACTCGGCTAGTTTGAAATCATTACAGAGCTTGTTTACCGACGCTGCAAACGTTAGAAAATCTTGCTGGTTGTCCTTGACTGTGTTCAGGCATTTCCAACGTTTGTGGAACAAGGTTATGTTAGGCCCGAATAGTTCCGTTAGGAGCTTAATAGTCTCTGAGAAATTCAGGTCCGTAATTTTCTTGGGTAATATATAGTCTATGAACCTAACATGTTCGATAGCTCCCAGTTTCCTTAATAACAGACGTACCTTTTTTTCACTAGGCCATTGTTCACAGTCTACATTGAAAATATCTTCATAACGCCTGTAAAAAGTCTCGAATGATTTGTCTTCCTCTGGTACGTATTCGAATGTTTCAATCGAGTTGTAGATTGTACTCTGGGAAAATGTATTTTTTTCAGAGTTTTTAGAGCCGTTACATGAATTTACAAGTAATTTTTCAAGTTGTTTTTGCTGTAGTTCTGTTTTCTGAAGTGTAAATTGTTGGAATTCTATTTGTTGTTTCTGTCTTTGGTCTGATTTTTGTTGGTGGAGTTGCTGTCTTTCTTCGCTTTTTGTTGTTGAAGTTTCTGTTCTGTTTTTTGGTCCGACTGTAATTTGAGGAATCTTTCTTCCAATTTCTGCTGTCTTTCATCTGATTTTTGTTGGTGGTCCATCTGGACCTTTAACATTTGGACAATTATTTTTTGGAATTCTTCCATATTTAGATAATATGTAGACAAGTAATGAAAGAACACACAAAACATAAATAAATAAATAACTAAATAACAGCAATTACTGTTGCTTTGAAAACCCGTGTACCAAATCTAGTAGTCAATTAATTAAATTAATAAGAACTACTTACTGGTTTAGATCTTTCGAGATACCGTTGTTCCGTTAATTTCAATGTGACCATTTAAATTTTCTCCACACTTATTATATTTTTTTTAGAAGTGTGGGGAGAAAAATATCACTTAGCAAAAAAAAAAATAAATACACTGGATTTTTTTTTCCTTCTTTTGGGAGAATTTGCTTTGCTTTTTTTTTGCTTTTTTTTAGAAAAAAAAAACTCACCTCAATCAATTTGAGGGGAGGGTAATTTTATGCACGAGATTTGTAGGAATTCAAATCAATTTCATAAAATATTTTAACACTTTGCTAAATGCGTGACTTGGTGAATAGTTTTTTCGAACTTGAGTCAACCGTAGAACTTCGAGCTCTTGAGTTTGTCAGTTTGTTTTATGCACAAGCTGGTTTTTTTGTAAGCAGTCGTTCTCGATACGTGGTTGCTCGTTTATTGCGTTTCATTCGCTGATGTAGTAATGCCAGCTCAAATTCTAGTTCAACACTGATGTGGGAACCAGTGGGGTTAAACGAGTCCTCTGTCGCCACTGATGTGGGACTGGGGCTTTGGGCTTTCGGTGTGGGTGCGTGTCTCGAATCCTCTGTTGCCACTGATGTGGACCCAAAGTAGGGGCCACGGAAGGAAAACACGGAACACGGGTTAGAGGTAAGAAAGATATATTAAACAGAAAAGTTACAAAGAATAGTGTAAGCAGAGCTTACTATCCAGTGGTGTCCGGTATTGGTATCGTACGCGGCTGCGCATTACTGGTATTTACTGTCCACCCCACGAAGGATAGATGCGGCAAAAGGCCGGGTTTAAAGTGGGGTATTCCCGAGCCCGTAGGCTCGGCCAAAAAATGCCCGTAGAAACTGTAAAAACAGAATCGGGTTGGTCAACCGCCCCGGGTTCCTCTCCGCTCAGAGGCAGAGAGTTCGACCGTTAACTCGTCAACACGCGGCTGCACATTACCGGTGCTACTCCCATGATACACATAATAATATAGTAATGGGAGAGTCCATGATGTAGGGAAGTATTGGTCTCACAACAGTTATAGACAAGCGTATGGTTGCAAGACAGAAATACGACAACAGCAGAAGTAGATTTACGTGATTTATTTCAATAGGAAAGTGTGGTTTTGGGACAGCTACCCTGTGGTATAGTTCATAAGCCGGCTGCCGATCCGGGTTGATCTCTCATAGTAGTTCACACTGGTTTCCGTGGCGTTCCTCCTACTGACTGCTGCTGATTTCTGCTGACTGCCCAGACTGACCGTGACAGATCTCTTCCCCGGCCTCCCGTTGACTCCTTTGTACTTCCCCATGTGACCCTTTTTATGGCTTAACGGGCTCGAAAAACGACGCGAGTATAATTAGGAGGGAAGCATTTTTATTGGTCGAAAAATAGAAGCACTTTGAAATATTATTTTATTTTTCGACCGGAACTCGTGCGTCTGGCCTATGCGTAAACGACGATAATGGTCATTTTGTGACGGGACCTTGTTCCGTTCACATCCGACTCTCGCTCTTGAGTATGTTAGTTTATTTGCCTGCAAATCAGCCGAGATATGTCTTATTTTATTTCATAACATATCTTTGTATTAAATACATTGAATGGAAAATATATTCAAGTCATAATTCTAAGTAGGAATCACCACAAGTAAAATATGCAGTTTTTTTTACTGTATTCGATAAGTAAAAACTGTGTAAAAAATGTAAAAGATTACAAAAAAGTCTACTCGATGAATAAGATTTGTTAGATCATAATTAATAAAAACCAAAAACTAGATAAAAGTGTATATAACACCATAATATTGCTGGGCACACATTATAAGAAAAATGTTTTAAATTTGCATTGTTTATTGAAAATCACACTGTACTGTAGAACATATAACATCATAATATAGCTAAATTGTTCAGTATAATTTCCCTTTGAAATAAATGAAGGTCCTATTTGATGGCACGATGATTTAGTAATAACGTGCTTGTGCTATACATGTTATCCATATACAATTTTTGAAGATTTAGTAAATTATAAATTTTATAAGGCTATACTGTGGCTTGTGTCCACGAGGAAAAACAGAACAAACAAAAGTACGTAATAACAATAAGAAAACATGGTAAATTGTATGGTAATTTTATATAATTTTATGTATATATTTGTGTGTATTATTTTATATAATTTTATTTATATTGTAGTGGACGTTTACATATACCTCGCCCACAAATCACTCAACAGTCATTGGACAGAAAATAAACACTACTTTCTTTAAAGACAATTTACGCATCGCACGAGCCACATAAAATTTTCTCATGTTTTGCCTTACCAAACTTGTTATAGAAAAAAAATCAGCAATTGGTCGATTTTTGACCAATCACATACATTGACATTTCTTTCAATGTTTTTCCCGCTCTCGTCCCTGGAGCCTATGTTATGTGTATATATAGCAGAAATTAGAGAAAGAACATTAGTAGACTATTAACTTTCGGAGCCTTAACCACGTACGTGTATTCTCAATCTTCTACTCAAACAGTAGTTTTCCTCAGCCTTTTCTGTTGAGTTTTTGTTTCGGCTCCTTTCCATTCTCCTATTTCAGCTAGCTTTATATCATTCGCATGTACTCTCTTTACCTGTCCGGTCAATTGGTTCCAGATCACAAAGGAAACCGGATCCATCTACTCCACGATCCTATAGTATGGATTCCATCTCTGGTCCAATTTACCTTCTCTCATGTGTATTTTTTAATACAGTGGATCACCTATCTGGAAGGAAACTTCTTCGCTATTTTTATTTACCCTATCATTTCGCTCTTTGAATCTTCCTCCTCACCCGTGTAAAAATTTTATGCTGTTGTTCTAAAACTATTTGGTGATGATCCTCTCCTAAATACTTCCTCCTAGGTTGTAACAGATTGTCTATAGGTAAGACTACATCCCTGCCATATATCAAGTAATAAGGGGAAAATTTTGTCGTCTCGTTCACCTAGAATCTCACAGCTGCTAAAGCTTGGGTTACGAATAAATCCCAATTTTCCCTATTATCATCCGTTAGTTTAGCCAACACATCAGCGAGGGTCTTATGAAATCTCTCTACCTTAGCATTACTTTGGGGGTGATATGGAGAGGTGGTTATGTGCTGTATGTTTAATTCTCCCAACGTCTCTCTCATAATCTGATTCACATTCTCCGATCTATTATCGGTAACCGACTGTTCGGGGGCCCCATAACTAGGGAATATTTCGTTCAGTATTATATCTGACACCGTTCGTGCCTTCTTATCCGGTATGGCAAATGTCTCAGGCCAATTCGTCAGCCAGTCCACAAAACTCACTATGTAAAGATTACCTCTATGTGTTTCTCCATAGGGCCCTGAAATATCCATGCTTACTTTCTGAAATGAATAATTCGGAACATCCGTTTCTAATACTGGGGCAACCCTACTTCTTCGACTCTGTACTTGGCATGTTACACATTTTTTACATGGTTCACAGCATCATTAAACATCTTAGACCAGTAGTAATTTCTCATTATTAATCCATACGTCTTATCAATTCCCAGGTGTCCTAACCCCCTATGGCATTAGTCTATAATTTCAGCTCTCAACTTCTCAGGTATCACCATTTTTAAACTTACTTCCTCAACTCTTCATTGTGCACCATATATTTGGAGGTACGCCCTGCCTCTACCCTGGACCTGATAGTTGCTATCTCGCTATCCTCTTGGTTTTGCCTAATCATATCTCTTCAATGAAGGTCGGAAACAATCTCCGTTTCACTCGTTTCCTGATCTTCCCAACCAAGTCTCTCCTACAACGCCTGTGAATTGATCACATTAATCTGGAATGCTTTATCATCCACACCCGGCTCCAACCTGACAGATTCGGTTTCTAATTGCTTCGGAATCCTCGATAACAGGTCAGCACAGTTATTATCCTTTCCTGCCAAATATTCTATTCTGCATTTATATCCACTTATCCAATGCCCAATATTGTATCTTCTTATTCGTCCACTCCGCCTCTGACAAATATTTGAGGGGTTGGTGGTCTGTTTTAATGGTAAACATAGTCCCGCTCAAATAATAATCTAATTTCTGCACGGCATACAGAATGGCGAACGCCTCTTTTTCTATTACTGGCAACCTTTGCTGAGTCTCGGAGAGCCGATGAGACAGAAAATAGATCGGCACTTCCTCAGGCACACCCGGTACTGGTCCATCCTTATCGGGGCATAGTTGTGTAAGAACCGCCCCAATACACTTATCGCTAGCATCGGTGTACAGAACCATGGGCTTACTCAGGTCTGTGTAGGCCAACAGGTGTACAGTTGTCAGCTGGTCCTTTAGAGCCTCGAATGCACACTGACAATCTTCGGTCCACTTAAACCTAGCATGATTCTTAGAGCTATTAGAGGGCCTGCTAGCCGACTAAATGCTGGTATGAACCTCCGGTAATATCCTATGGCTCCAATAAATCCCCTAATCTCTCTTACGGTCTTCGGTGTGGGCATGGCGCTTATAATCTCAACTTTGTCTAAATCCGTTTTTATTCCTTCTTTGTTTATGATAAACCCTAAATACTTTGTCTCTTCTTTCATAAACTGACACTTCGATAATTTTAACTTTAATCCATGTTCTCTTAACCTATCGAACACCTTCTGCAGATGTTTAAAATGCTCCTCTGGTGATTTTGAAAACACCATGATGTCATCTAGACACGCCATGACAAATGCCTCAGTGCCATTCAATACGATGGACATTAACTGACTAAATACACCCGGGCGTTTGCCAGCCCAAACGGCATAACCCTAAAATTGAAGAGACCCATGTGGCAGGTAAAAGCGGTCTTTTCCTGGTCCGTTTTGCTAAGTGATACCTGCCAATATCCCGACCTCAAATCCAAGGTGGAAAACATTTAGACTTTCCTAAAAGAGCTTGAATATCATTAATCAAGGGGAGGGGCAACGCCAGTGGTTTCGTAATGGCATTTAATTGACGAAAATTCACACAAAACCTATGGCCTTCCTCTTTCTTTTCAACAATCACTATTGGAAAACTCCAGGGAGATTTGGATCTTTCAATCATCCCTGATTCCATCATTTCATTTACTGCGTCCTCTACTAATTTTCTTTTGTGGATTGGGGTCCTATACGGTCTTAACTTAATAGGTGGGTGATTACCCGTGTCTGTCTTCATTTCAACTGTCTCCGTCTGCCCCAGTTCCTTATCGGTAATGGCTATTACCTCCCGATTACCGTTCAGCAACCCCCTCAATTTCCTCCTATAACGCTCAGGAGCTGTTATATCTTCATCCCTTATTTCATTGCTACTTGTCTTATTCCCAGGCCTATTCTCATTCCATACTCTCACCTGTTCGACTTCTCTCACTGGGCACGCCTGTGCCAGCTCCTCTCCCTGCTTTATTTTAATTTTATTGGCAGTATTGGTTAACAGTAAGGGAATGGTCCCCGACCTCTTCACCAACGAATCACACACGGTTATTTCCCCTTCACTATTATCATACCTATCAGTAGGGACCACTTGGTACAAGTCACTGTTCAGCACTCCTTCTGTTATAATCTTGCCCTTCCCAGATACAGTAGTCCTAGGGGGAAGCTTGATATCTGTCTGGGCCACCACTGGCAATTGTTCATAATTATCCTCTCCCAACAGTATCCATACCCCGTCCAATGTTAGAGTGGCGGGGTCAAAACGGATCTGTGCCTTATTCTGCCTAAGCCAGTCATTCCCCAAAATTAGCTCACCACACAAGTTAGGTGCCACATAAACCTTAAGTTTACCTCTGGTTCTTGCTAACTGGAAAGGTAGCCACGTCATACCCTCTATCCTCATCCTGCTACTTATTAGTAGATCGACGGGACTAAGCTTCGTTTTGAGTCCCAACTGTCTAAAAACCTTGGAGCTAACCAGTGACACTGAAGCTCTAGTATCGACAAGGGCCTTTACTTTCTTGTCTCCCAGCAACACATTACAGGTGAAGTCTGGCCCTTCCTTCAACAAACGGTATACCTGTACCTTTCTCCTTCCCGTATGTTCTCTCACTTCCTCCCGCTTTCTCGACAACCGAGACGTGGGAGTCTGTGACAGTTCACCTTTTTCTAGGGGCTCCAATTTCTGTCTAGGAGTCCTCCTGGGTAGGGTAGAACTCGGATGATTCTCTTTTCTCGGACTAGCAACCCATTTCTCCCCTCCATTCGAGTTAGGGTTGTTCCGTTCGGTGTGGTCCATCTTTCTCCTGCGAGGACAGGTTCGTCTCAGGTAACCCGCTCCTCCACAGCGCCAAAACCTTCGCTCCTTACAACTGGCCGAAAAGTGCCCGACCTCACCACATGTCCAGTATCTCAGAGGTCTTACTTGCACTGGAGCCACCTTGCCTCTTACTTTTTCATGGGTGACCCATCGGCGTTTCCCGGACCCTTTTCTTTTTCTGTAGGGGGCACAAGCGTATTAACTCGCTTTATCCCCAGTTTACGGTCTCCCTCTGACGTACACCCCCGAGCCTTGTGACCGAACTCGCCACAAGTCGTGCAGTTCGGCCCCAAAGACTTTGGGTCGCCTCCATAGTTTGTCCGACAGTCTCGGGCCCGATGCCCACCATACTTGCAAGTCCAGCAGACCAGCCCATATCGGTCCGGTGTGGGCTTGTGAAACCCATAACGGAGATCACAGGCTGTCCTATTGGGAACTGCCTCAGCCTTCCAGTCCTCTTCCACCTCTTCTTTCCGGTCCCGTATCTGGCTTCCGGTTCTTCTTTTTCATCACTACTTTCACCCCCCCCCAGGAGGGTTCCTACCTACACCTCCTCTTATTCTATCCCAGAGTCGTTCGCTGGTCCGAGCCGCCTCTATTGCTGCGGCCAGGCTGACCGAACCCCCACTTCAGAACATCGCCCCTCAAGTACCTGTCACTCAGCGTGTCCACATACACATCGGCCAACAAGTCCTGAATAGGACCACTGTCCCGAGTCGCCAACTCCGGAAAAGCTAACGCCGCTAGCCCTGCGATTATTTCCCCTAATTCCTCATTAGTCTCTCCTTCTTGTTGCTGCAGCCAGAATAATTTCTTGACTGCCTCAATAGCCATACGCTCAAATAGCGTATTGCCGCACCAGAGCGGATTTAAGCTCGGTCCACGCCAGGGCGGGTTTTCTTTGTGCCACCTCCCAATGAACTTGGACACCTGTCCCGCTGCGGCGTCGTAAGCTAAGAGCACCATTTCTTGGTCCGAGAGGCCATAGATCACCTGCTTCTTCTGAATGGTCAGAATCCATTCGTGCAGGTCCGTAGGGTTTCCTTTATAAGTAGGTAGCTTCATACTACCTATCAGCCTCCTGAAATCCATCGATATTTCGGGGACTCCCACGTCCCCAAAGTCATCTGTGGCGTCTGATCCTGCTACGCTCATCCTAGCGTCTTGTCAACTACCACTTTCCCACGAGAAGAGAGACCAACGACAGAACGAAAGGAAAAATACTTGACGCGGTGGTGGCGCTTCAACTGCGTACAAAGTTGACAAAGTCAAAACAAGATCAACAATATTACTGGCAGATCTAAGTGCAATGAGCGAACAAAGGAAACCAAAAAATGACTTACTTGAGGTTCACCGTTCCGTGTTTTGTTTCTGTTTCCTCCTTCTTTTTCTTCCGTCTCTTTTCCTCCTTATGTCTCTTTCAGACCAATATAGTCCGAAGACTAGTGTCCTTTCTGGTCTTACTCGGTCCCGACTGGACAAAACAAAGGCAACCTTCTCTCCTCTTTCAGACAGCCGTGGCAATTCCCACGGGTCTATCCTGGTCACGGCTACCAGTCTAACACTTTCGCTCCAGTCCCTCAACCTCCGGAGTCTTACTCTCTGGGTTGAGGTGTCTACTCGGTCCTAACCGAACTTAAGGGAGTGGCCATAGGTCCCCTGAGCATCCGTAGATTATTCGACCGGTCCGCTGGTTTAATCCTGCTTCCTGCCCACGTTGTGATTTGTTTGATTCAGAAAGCAGAAGTGATGTTCGTCCATTCACAGTCGACTGAAGATGTAGACACGGCTGGGGAGTCTGCACTAAGAAATTTAGAATGCATCAAAAAAAAAAAAATATTAATATCTGCAGAAAGCTGGACAAACGACTATTCAATGGTTGAACTGTTAATGTCTTTTATATAGCCAAAAAGAATAGTAGAGAAAAGAAACGGGTTACAGAAAAGAAAAGTATTTCACGTAAAAACTCATACACTGGATTCTAGACAGAGAGAGTGAGAGAGAGTGTGTATGTGATTAACTTGTTAAATCGTCTCAGAACCATATATGACTCTTGCGATGGAGGGATAAAGATTTTTGTGCGGGGCTTAAATTTATAGTGGCGGCCAATTCTCTCTTCTCTCTTCAAGAATTTACTCCAGTCTACCTTTTTCAGCATAACTACGCGTTTATATAGATAAACCCGGCTGCTTATAACTGACCATCGGCCCTACTACTTCGCACGCGTTTATCACGGAGTTCTGGCTGCTTCAACCAAAATCATGTGAATTCCAAATTTCCTTCTAGCTTACTCAGCTCTATTTCAATTTTTAATCAATAAAAATTATTTTGACCATTTTTCATTGTCTTCTGATGACCCTAGATCAGATTTCCCCATCAATAAATAAAATGCTCTGATTTAACTTCGCTATTCGAATCTACTCCAATTTCACTCAAAAAAATATACGTGTGCGTGTATATGTTTCCCAGACTCTCTTTCTGTCACATATATTAACGAGGGTCTGCAAATTGGAGGAGAGAGTTATCAATGATAATGTTGACTTCGAATCTGTTGTTATCTCCCTTTAAGCCTTTCTCTGTTCTTTTTATTTTTAAATATACTTTTTGTCACATAAGATTTAGTGAGGCTCGAGCAAATTTTCATTCCGAAAATGTGGCCCAATGAAAAAGAAATTTGGGAACCAATGTCTTAAGGTTTTCTATTTTGAGTCAATCATTACTTCTAACCTCATATATTTGTTCTTACGTACATCAATTTGCGAACTGGACAGTCCTTTTCTTTTGTATTTTAGTTTAGGTTACGTTCCGACAGTAGGTTTTTGCTTATGATTTACAGTAGTGTTTTCTTATTGTTCCGCAAGAGGTCGCACTGTGTTCCGCGAGAAACAGTAATAAATAGGCTAATGCATTTTTGAGTAAATTTTGTTCAATTTTGTATTCGTAATTTTGCATATTGTTGTAAAATCCTTGTTTATTCTAATAAAAGCTTCAGTCAATTATATTACTGTATATATTCGTGTATAAGTCGACTTTATGTACAGTGCGATCCCTGAAATGTTTACATGAATTTTAACCCATCCAAAAAAAAAAAAAGAAGCTTTATATAGTGCAACGGGTCAGCGAAAATGCATGACTTTTAATCTTTTTTAAGCTTTTATATTTGTTCTTAACTACATCAACATATATTTGTTTGCAAACTAAACTGTCCTTTCGTCGCATTCCGGTTTAGGTGTTACTTTTGGTTTCTTTCATTTTCGTAATTTTATTCTTAATTTAAACATGAGTGGAAGGTCAAGGTTCAGATAGTCAGCGCTGGGTTATATTTTAGAGCAGTGTCCCTCAGAAGCTTAAGTTCTCCATCAAGTTTAGTACTTCTGTTTATGGTTCCTTGCTTCAGGTGTGTGAAAGAGCAAATATGACAAAGTATTGAATCATGAAACACCGTTTTCGATGGTCAGGTGATGTAGGAATGATAGAAGAGTCAAGGTTTCCGCGTCAAGTCCACGAGGTTCCCCTCTTCGAATATATAAGGACCAACTTAAAACAACACTGGATTTGAGCCTAAATCGTTTGAAGCACAAGTTCAAGAACGAACCAACTGGCGGTGTT
Organism: Acanthosepion esculentum; assembly: GCA_964036315.1. Taxonomy (NCBI): domain Eukaryota; kingdom Metazoa; phylum Mollusca; class Cephalopoda; order Sepiida; family Sepiidae; genus Acanthosepion; species Acanthosepion esculentum. Next base: position 53,739,811 of record OZ038517.1, on the reverse strand, counting down.
CCATCACCATCGGAACCAAAAACTTCGAAACTGTCGTGGAGTAAAGAGTACATCCCTGGTAACTCTATGAACTCGTCCAATATAAAGAGTCCCATCTTATGAGGTCGAGCGTAGTCGCATCACAGTCAGTCCCAGGTTCACGATGAGACAGTAATCTAAAGATTTTAGCAAAATATTTCCCGTAATCTTATGTTCTATTGAATTTTAGATACTTTGGCTTTAAATTAAGTCGATTTATCGGTGTTATTTTCTGATAATGTCGTGTATGAACATCCGTATTTACAAGAATAGGAACGTTTATAAAGATACAAAAAAATCAAAATTCTTTTAAAAATAATAACGATATCACGTAAACGGGTCAAAATAAAGCAGAATTGTAAAAGATTTGAAACTTCATAAATTATACTAATTAAAAATGAAAACAATTCAAATTGCAAATTAATTATTCATCGTTTTTTTTTTCAAACAATAGCGTCCTTAATATATTTTATTCATAAAATCTATTAAAATATTTTCTAATTAAATAATGTGTTAGTTCTATTGCATCTTTTATTTTATGATTCAGAACAGACTTTCCGTAACTGGTATTTCCGTTTTGCAAAAAAATTTGATGATTTAAATTGTCCAAGGAATACTGATTTTAATTAAGAGGATCAAAATTTAATTTCTCGAAATTTCTTAAAATTAAATTAGTGGTAACTTGTAAAAAATATATTTTTTACTAAGATTTTGTAAAAAAAACATTTCTAAAACAATTTAATTCATTTGTGAATAAGACCTCAAAGTTTCATTATAATTTGACAATTATTTCATTTTTGCATGAATTTCCAAATCAATGTGTTTTTCACCGTAAAAAAGACGCTCAAATTTCCTATTCTAATTTATGTTACTCAAGAAAAACAAGATTTAAAAAAAAAAATTCAAAAGTTCTAAAAAGGATTAAAAATATATAAAGTAATAAAAAAGAACTTTGGTCTTTCCTCTTAATAATAACATAAACATTTTGACGATAAAATTTTGTTTTTATCAAGTTTGGGGCATTTTTTCATCATGGTATGCTCTTTTTTCAGCGAATTACTGGAGGAATCTATTATAATCCCATCTGCTTTGTTTCTACTCATCTTATCCAGGATTGATTTTACCTCAGATTTTAATATAATAAATCATGTCCTACCATATTTTCGTGCACTGTATGTTCATTCTTTTCTTGTAGGAGGGTTCTCTGACCATGAAACCTATATCTTATTTCACGTATACTAATTAATCTGGGAGTTTTTATTTTAATCATTTTAACCAAAGCAAGGCGGGAATGCCACTAGTGCGAATGGGGTTACAGGGATTGAAAGTGATAGAAAAGACCGAGAATAGGGATGATTGAGGAAAGGACAAATGATGAACGGAATTCAAAAGTCAGGCGATGGCGACTGATGTTGCATTTATGTTTTTGAAGATTCTAGTTATCAGAGAAGCAAGTAAAAAGAAGAGTGTGTTCCAGGTGGGAAGTGCGAGAAATTAAACTCTTGCAGTAGAAGTGGCGGTTGCATTTAACTATTTCGACAGTAAACGTGTGGGGCCTAGATAGCTAATCTAGTAGCACGCTTAAATTCACGTAGTCGTGGCGCCAGGGACAAAAGTTCGTCAGAGCGGTTACCATGAAAATATTTGTAGAAAAGACAGAGGGAAGCCACGTCATGTCAGTGAGAAAGTTAATGAAGTAGAGATGCCAGGTCAAGATCAATTACATTGCAGATCCTTCCTTTTGATTTTGACAAGAACATTGAGATGAATAGCAGGAGTTCCAGACCAGATATGGCAGCAGTATTCAATGCACGGACAAATAGTAGAGTTGTAAATGTGCAAGATGGACTCTGACGAGAAGAATTTTCTGGTACGACGCAGAGACCCAAAATTCCTTGCAATAGATGCAGCTATTGATTCGATGTATTTGTTCCACTTGAAGTCATTTGAAAACGTGAGGCCAAGAAGGCGCAGTGTATGCCCACCAGTAGTCTAGCCTCAGCCATGCTGGTGGCAGACAGAAAAGCTTCTCTATGGCGGTTAAATAAAAGCAGTTTTGTTTTGGAGGCGTTAAAATTTACAAGCCATTTCTTGTCCCAGTTAATTATTGATTGACGGTCTGTTCAAGAGCAGTTGCCAGGTTTACCTTTTCAGATTTGTTGAATTTACGATTGAGGTAGGAGTAAATGTTAGTGTCATCTGCATAAATATCTACTTGGGAACTGATGACACCGGAGAGATCATTGATGAAGATCAGAAATAGTATAGGACCGGGGGTATAGTCGCCCAATATGTGGAAAATGTGGCCAAAGGAATTCAGACCATTTTGAATGAATGGATGAAATAAAATGTGCTGCCAGGAAAACTATCCAGCATATTCAAGAATATGTGATTTCTGGAAAAAGGAAAGAAAAATTGTCGAAATAAAATATAAAAGAAACATCTCATTTTCAGAAGCAAAGCAAGTAATAGAAGGTTACATGAAATGCCTTTCCTACTCAAAAATAACGGAAAATAAGACTACAAATAATGCTGGTCAGCCTGGCAAATACGGAGACCTCATTGAGAAGCCATTACACTTGGAACCAAATGATTCAAACTTACCTAAAAAGTCTAAATTCCAAGAAAATGGTGCAGGCTGAACCGCAAAAGGACAATAAAAGAAACTGAAAGATTCCCTCCGTTTCGAAATAGTTGTACCAAAAACATTTTCATGTTGTTCCAAAATAATTGTTCCAGTAGATAAAAAAAAACACCAAAAAGAACAAAAAATATCATTTATTCCCATACTCAACAGTAAATGAGTAATATTAGTGAATTGTCATATAAATAAGTGTGAAATATATCGAAACTGATATACATAAACAGTTAAATTAATAACAAAAATAACTGGGGAAAGTTTACTTTAACAAAAGCAGTTTTTGTCGCAACTCGTCAGAAATAGAAATGGATACTTCAAGTTTTCCTTCTCTTTCGTGCTTCTCTTTAGACATGTGCCGGGGTTTATAGTTGTTATCGCCGTCAACTAAAATAACTTGTTCCATTGCTAACTGCAAACTTAGAAAAGTATTGTTAAGCTTCGACTTCTGAAGTTTATTGAAGCTTTCTTCCACTGCTTCAATGAGCTGGTCAACATTATTTGGAGCTTGCTGGTGCTGAATTGATTGAATTGCATTAAAATAACCCAGATCAAGGACATTGAGATCAGGACTATTTGGAGGCTGGCAAACTAATTCAATTTGCAAATCCAGACGTTCGGCAGCTACGTTTAATTTATCTGCAACCTGTTTTATTGCACCACGCTTCAGGACACAATCTGTGGATCTTTCTAGCAGTGCTTGCAACACAGCACTACGTTCATTATTTGTCAATTCGTGCTTCTTGCAATTTAGTTTAGCATTTCTGCCAATTGGCTTCTCTTCTCCCATCATAATCTCTTGCCAGCGGGTGGTCTGAAAAAAAAAATTTAATATGGTGAAAAAGTGATACAATTTGCGCTTCAAATTATTCTACCTGAATAAGCTAATATAAATATTTGAGGAACATCAATGCTAACCTGTTAATGTAAACGGCAAACAATTCGACTAAGAATTAGTATATTCCACATGAAATTTCCGGCTATGGAACGACTATTTCGGAACAGAGGGAGTAATAAATAAAACAAAAAACAAAACCGCAGCTCAAACACAAACCACTCCTACCAAAAATACCAAATCTCCTACTAAATAAAGGTCACAACAATCTCCTATCCGTCCACCAAAAGCCAGGAGAGACAAACTGAAAAGCTTATTTCCTAAAGGAACAGAATCAGTCAAACAAAAGCCAGAAACTCCACAATGACCAAATTTCTACGCAAAACCGATTTGACAAACTAGAAAAGATGGAGGTGGAAAGCCAGAACCCTCAAAAGTTTAAATCCTTCAAAATGAAAAACCTAGGAAAAAGAAATGAAAACCACATAAGCGAAAGGCCGAAAACGTTTAAACTGCAACGCATAAGATAATTCAATGGAACTGCCGTTGAATAAAGGCAAGTATAAATTAACTGATTCTGTTAATAACAGACCTGTCACCGGCAGGTGTTTGCCTTCAGGAAACATTCCTTAAGCAAGGTGACAAAGTGAATATAAAAGAATACCATAAATACAATCATACACATGACACCGGGCTTCGTGCATCTGGCGGTACGTCTATCCTCGTTAGGAATGATGCACCCCAAAGTAAAATAAATTTGACAACTACTTTACAGGCGACTGCTGTTAAAGTGAACCCAGCGTAGGCCAATAAACATTTTCTCGGTATATATCCCACCTAACGAACGAGTAAATGAAGCCGAATATCATGAAATTATAAGGCAACTCTGCGCCCTTTATAATACTAGGCGACTTTAACTGTCACAACACCAGGGGGGGGGGCTGTAAAGACACAAACCGAAAGGGAAGGACTTTAGAAACAATTATAAACAACAATGATTAATGTATTTATAACGATAAAACTCCGACCCAGATAAATCCATTTACTGGTAGCTACTCTGCAATAGATTTTAGCCATATGTTGGTCTATTAGTCTACATGGAGATTTCATTTGGAAGGTTCTGGCGGGACACATGCGGTTTGCCAATTGTTCTTCAAAATTCAGAACATAATGATAAAAATCCTCTCCGTTGGAAATTAGGTGGAACGAACTGGGACGAATTTAAAAACCAGTGATCTGATAAACTAACTGAAGTTAAATGTGCATCAAAGACTTCGAACAGTTTATGAAAATCCTTCTATGTGTGGCAAAGGAATGCGTTCCAAAAAGGTTTAGTACAAAAACAAAACGTAACAGAGCTTGGGTCAATGATTAGTGGAAAGAGGCTCTGAGGCTCTTAAGAAAATCTTTGAGAGATTTCGGCAAACAGCCTTCGACCTCTAACTTGTTACAATTTGAGCAACTTCGTATGAAAGCACGGAAAATTATCAAAGAAAACAAGAAAATAATGTTGAAAAGACTACGTCAGCAGACTTAATTCTACCAAAAAAACGAAATCTGTATGGAATATGGTAAGGAAAATAGTTGATAAACATCATTCTAACACTATAAAACATCTCTCCATAAATAACTGTAAAATAACCAGTAAAAAGGATACCGCTGATCAATTAGCTAAAACAATCTCCAAAAACTCATCTGCCAAGAATTGTAGCCAACAATTTCTGAAGCTCAAACAAAAAGCGGAAAAATAAAAATTAAACTTTAAATCAAATAACGCTGAGAGCTATTACCATTCACCATAGACGAACTAAATTACTCTTTAAAGCCCACAATACAGCTGCGGGACCAGATGATATCCACTATCAATTCATAAAAAAGTTACCCAACAAATTATTACAACTGTTACTAAAACATATGGACAAGTGGCAACTTCCCAGATATGTGGAGACAGTCATTCATCATCTCTATCCTGGAAAGGGGTATCACAGACACTGAAAGCTACCGCCCGATAACACTAACGAGCTGCTTATATAAAACTATGGAGAGAATGGTCAACAACAGGTTGACTTGGTACCTAGAAACTAACGGCCCAATCAGTGACTGCCAGTGTGCTTTTAGGTAAGAAAGAGAAGTACTATGGATCACTTAGTATCCTTCAAAATATTTGTAAGAGGAGCCTTCATTAAGAAAGGACATTTCATGGCAGTTTCTTTTACTTTAAGAAGGCGTACGATACAACATGGATATTTGCTATCTTGAAAGATCTGCATGAGCTGGATCTAAACGGAAAGCTGATTCAGTTCATAGAGAATTTCCTGAAAGACAAGAGGTTTCAAGTCCATATAGGAAGTACGCTATCGGAACTGCAAGATCAAGAAGAAGGGGTTCCACAAATAAGCATTCTTTCGATGACGCTTTTTTGCGTAAAAATTAACTCCATAAACATTAACTCCATCTCACTCCCTAAGCTTAGGAATGAGATGCATTCTATATGTCGACGATTTTCGGATTATATACAGATCTCGACCCATGAATACCATTAAAAGACAACTTCAACAATGTCTAAATAAAATACACAAATGGGCCACTGAAAATGGGTGTATGTTTTCCAAAGGGAAAACTAAATACCTACATTTCGAGAAAATAGCGCAATGACCCATGTTTAAAATTAAACGTAGCAGAAATCCCAGTAGTGGAACAACACAAGTTTCCAGAAATTATCTTTGATAAAAAAAATAATAATGTTCATTACCCATCTAAAATATTTGAAAACAAAATATAGCAAAACCCTACAACTTCTGCGTGTAGTGGCCCAGACTGAATGAAGAGCAGATCGACTAACATTAATCAAATTCTACAGATAACTATTTCGTTCAAAACTGGATTACACTAGTTTCATATGGCGTGGCCAGAATGTCGTACCTAAAAAATTCTTAATGCAACCTTTCATCAAGCCCTCAGATTAGTACTCAGGGTTTTCATAACACCCCTAGTCCTAGTGGAGAACTTATACACAGAAATTAATAAAACATCTCCACATTTATGACGCACTAAACTGGCAATACAGTACTATCTAAAAAATAAAATCATTCCCAACTAACCCAGCTCACAGCAGTACCTTTGAACTGAATTACTGCGATCTAACACGATAAAAAGATAATGCTATACAACCCTATGGCGTCAGGGTGAAATCGATTACTGAACAACATTCTCAAATATACAAGCAAAGACTGTAGACGGTATTCCACCGTGCACTATGAAGCCACTCGGATTCCGATAGAATTCCATAATCTCCCCAAACAAAAAACACACTCACTTACATTCCAGGATAAGTTTTAGTTTTTGGCAAACTTCCCTAACCATAGACCTATCCATACAGACTGGTCAAAATGTGAGGACATGACAGGATGTGTAGCAGTGAGCCAAAATATTACCACCCACAAAAAAAAACTCCCAAAAGGAAGTTTTATTTTCACTGCAGATGCTTATGCAATCGAGCTAAGTCTCATCATTAATTCAGAAAGCAAACAAAATTTTTTTCTAATTTTTTCGGACTCGCTCTCCGTCCTCTTGGCTTTGAAGAAAAAATATCCAACCCAACCGATTTATTATAAAAGTATTATGCAAAATGAGCATTATTATTAACAAGTATAAACACATCCAACTATGCTGGATTCCTGGCCACTTCGGAGTGGTAATAATGGAGGAGACCTAGCAGCCAATTCGGCTTTAGATGTGAATGTAGATACAAGGACCACAACTACATACCCGGATTTTAAGATTTCAAAATGAATGGCAAAGGTGCTGGGACGATAATCCACACAACAAACTCCTCGCAATTCAGACCAAAGTAGGAGAATGGAACTCTGCTCCCAGAAAATCTAAGAACTGGTACTGGCCTGCATAGACATTGGCCATTCAAGAATAACCAACTCGTACTTGCTAAACAAAGAAGATCAACCAGTTTGTGAAACATGTAAAACGGCATATAATATTAAACATATATGAACGGAGCGCTCAGATCTTTGCTCTCTCAAGACAAAAATAAGATAATATAAGCAACATGCATGAGCTGTTCGAGAAAGTAAAAGTGAGTGAGATAATATCATTTCCCAAAACAGTAAGACTCTAAAGTGAGAATGTCAAAATCAATTTCTGTACAAATCTTGTATCTGAACCCCCCCCTCCCAAAAAAAACAGATATGATGAATGAGGTGCAATATAAGTAAGTGTAGATGTTTTATGAGACAAAAATGTGTCTTAGAAGCAGTAAAGAGCTTCGGCGCAGCTGCATACGGATTTGAATTCAGAATTGTTTCTCTCCTAGACTGATTGCCAACCATAGCTACAGAGCTCAGAGTGCTCTACAATTTAACCCATAGGTTTTGAATTCAGAGTTGACTCTCTCTTAGACTGGTTGCCAACCATGGCTACAGAGCTGAGAATACTCTACAAGTTAACCTATATGTTTTGAATTCAAAGTTGTCTCTCTCTTAGACTGGTTGCCAACCATGGCTACAGAGCTGAGAGTGTTCTACAATTTAACCGATAGGTTTTGAATTCTGAGTTGTCTCCCTCTTAGACTGGTTGCCAACGATGGCTACAGATTTGAGAGTGTCCTACATTTTAAACCACAGGTTGTGAATTCAAAGTTGTCTCTCTCTAAGACTGGTTGCCAACCATGGCTGCAGATCTGAGAGTTCTCTACAACTTAACCCATAGGCTTTGACTTTAGAGTTGTCCTTTTCCTAAGGCGGTTGCCACCCAAGGCTATGGAACTACGTCTGTCTTACTATTTACCCATAGCTTAGTGGCGGGTAGAATAGATGGATTCATATCTTTCCCTATGGTATTTGCAGGCAAGTGAATAATACGAACTGGACTTGAATTCGATTCCTCAATCCGAGCCGCTAACCATTACTTCATCGTTCCTCTATGAAATCGACTGTAAATAGGCCACGTTGCAATATAAAAGGACAATCTAACTGGGCCGACCTCCCTACAGAGAGGTGAATCGAGAGGTTTTAAGCAACCCATTGTATTCGCGGGAATTGACATTTTCAGGATAGAGTTTAAATAGACACCATATGGCTGTTTACTTATCGGGAGGTATACACACGCTATTCATAATAAAAATAAACATACAACTGACTGTATTAGAGCCAGTTTTGCCCAACACCGCAAGCTGACACAAATTCAAAACATTAACCTAAAAACTAGAGTTACTAATGTCTCTCGAAAAGTTCATAGACTGACCAAGATACTCTCATGGAATGTGACTAAATAAGTTTCTTTTGTTTTCAACAATATTCTCCTCGCGACCCTCTCACTTTTTCCCTGGCTGTTGCAGTGCTTGGATCCCATTGGTAAAGAATCTTTCATCCTGTAGGTAAAAAAAGTCATCAACAGAAGATGTGACATCATCGTCACTGCGATACCAGTTTCCAGGAATGTGTTTTTTTATGTTGGGGAACAGATGGTAGTCATGGGGGTGGCAAATCATGAGAATAGGGCTGGTGATCAACTAGTTCAAAGCCACAGTCACGTACAACTCAAGGACTTGTGTTCTGGAGCATTGTCCTCATAAAGAAGACCCCTTTCGTTAGTTTTCCTGGCCTTTTGGTTTTGATATCTCAGCAAGTTGGCATATTACCCTTGATTAATGCCTTTTTGAAGATACTCTATAAACACAATACCTTTTGCATCCCCAAAATTGAGGCCATCACCCTGCAGATGAAACGATCGTGGCCTTTAAAGCAAGTGAGGAGAGGTGCACTGTATGGATTGTCTCTGGCTCAAAGGGATGAACCCAACATTCTTCCGGGGTTAGAAAACATTCAAAGAAACCGGCCGGTTCTGTGTCAAATAATATCAAATTTTCCCGTGATGTGACCCACCTGATGCGCTGTTGATCAGGTATTAGAAGACATCTTGCCAAGTCTATTGTGCAGAATATTCTCACCTATCGAACTATACTAATGTCATCGTCTAATTAATTTATAGTCAATCGCCTGTCATTCATCCCTTTCCACTCCTAAATTCAGCTGCCCCCTTTTTAAAGCTGGAGCGTCATCTCCTAATGTAGCAAGTATGTCAGCATGAATACCCTAAACCCCGAAACCCCTTTTCTGCACTTGACACATCACAGTGTCAAATTTCGTTCATCTTCAAGAGAAATCGCTACTAGTTCATTTTGAAGTCCTCTTTGAACGGTCAGATGGCATTTTACCTCTAGTCCTGGGTATGACGATAAACTACATCCGGCAGCAGGACCTCTGATCGGGAGATTGTCGGTTTTGAGGAGCGTGGAACCACATCTTAATGGCTGTTGATTCCAGGCCTACCATGAACCGACGTGGTAGCATCTGTTAGGGTACCAACTATGGGCAAATAGTGAAAACCCAAACAAAAACAAAACAATGTGAAAGTATGAAAATACATTTTTATTGTAAATATACCAGCAATATATTTTTATATAGTAAAATTACCAATAATACCTATTTATAGTAAAGTAATCCGCAATTTTATTAATTTATTTATTAAAGGCATACAAATGCGTTCAAAATATATTTAGTTGAAGCCCTAAAATATTTATATTTCGGCATTAAATAACCCATAGAGATTAAAATCAACCAAGCAACGAACTTTTGTGTGAGATTCACCACAAATTTACTTTAGGAATCATGGAGGTTTATTTAACTGGATTTAGTATAAGGTGTATTTATTTTATTTTCTTTCAACTTGCTATATTATTTTATATTTTTATTGCCAAAAAAAAAAAAGAAAAGAAAAAGAAAAACGTTTTTCCAGTTCTGAGTATGACGATAAACTACATCCTGCAGCAAGGCATCTCAACGAGAAATTGGAGGTTTTGAGTAGCGTGTATTTTCACTATTGAGGGCGGTTAAAACGTCTACAATATGGCGCATACACGTTGTCAAATGCATCTATGGTTCTATTCACGTTATTTTTTCCTTTTCATTTTGTTTAAACTGAATTTTCAATAGAAATTATTTAACTGTTGTAAAATTCGTCACCTATTTGTGTGAGTCACCATTTTCAGGATTGAACGCACTTAAAACTGCTTATATCTTTCGTTGGTGTGATGCTAATATAGTGTAAGGGCAGACAAATACACCTTAAAGACAGAAAGATAAAGTCAGAATAAAACAAGTTGAGACCTAAATTCATAAAATGCCATTGTATCAGAAAAGTCAGTTCCTTTTTAATTCCAAGAACTGCCACCTCATGGAACAGACTCGCATATGTAGCTCCCTTGAACACTATACGATAAATATCTTCATTGCAAGGGTTAATCGCCCTTTCTTCGTTATCAGCATAATCTTCACTGCCTACCGTCCTGGGTGTGACGATAAACTATATCCGACAGCAAGGCCTCTGTTCAGGAGGATTTGAGGAGCATGAAACCACCTCTTAATTGTTGGTGTTCTCAGGTCCACCCTATCCCGGAGTGGTAGCACCTGTTAGGGTCCCAACTATGGGCAAATAGTTAACCCCTAAACTGGGGTCAAAACACCATGAAAGTGTAAAAATAGATTTTAATACCGGCAATACATTCTTGAAGAAAATATATTATTAGCAATACATGGCTTTAAATAATAAGTTATGGCTTTAAATAACCTGCAAAGGGTTGACAAGCGGTAGAAAATAATTCACTCATTCAAGTATCACACACCTCATTCATCGTCACTATTTCATATTTGATGGTTGATTGATTTCTTTTTAAAGTTTATCAACCCTTTGTAGGATATCTAAAGCAAGAAAATAGTTTAAGACTGTAAGAATTTTTTGAGAAAATAATGATTTACGGTACGTATCATACAAATTAATCCATAGCCGGGGGAAAAAGTTGGATCCATAACTTTCCCAGGGGTATTTGCGTTTAAGTAAATATAACTAAAACAACTGGAATTTCTAATTGTACATACGGCACATCCAAGCTTACAGCACCTGATATTGCCAAGCGGTCACTCGTTCAGGTACTGACCAGAATCGACGTTACTTAACTTCGGTGAAATTAAGAACCGGTGTTTCAATGTGATATGGCCGTAGGACGAGTAATTATAGTCTAAATATCTAATACTCTTATAAAGAAAAGAAAATTTCTAATTAAACGAGTTGGAAGTGAACAAATTGTTCAAGAAACCCAACCACAGAATATAGAAATCTACTAAATTTAGTTACGTAAAGGGGTGTAAAACAAGGATGCTTCTTCTCACCGGACTTATTCAACCGATATAGAACACATGCACCCATCAAGTGCTCCAGACCAGCTACAATCTTCAGTTGAGCGCCGTGATTCAGCAAAGTTTCGGCCCTTTAAGGTCTGTACCTCTCCACACGGTGGGCCCGCAACAGCTGGATGATGTTACGTTGCAACCGGTCTATGTTAGTTGGATGCGACTCGATAAGAATTTCTGGGTAATGCATACATTACCTTCCACCGCTTTTTCACCACAAGACTTTATCACCTTCTCCGGCTTTTGGATACCAGCTCACTTGAGTAATCTCTTTAAGGAGGTAACAGGCAATCCTCTACAGCCAACCTCAATCGACACCAGGGTGCAGCCGTATCTTTTCTCAGACTTCAGCCAGCAGTTCTTCATACCGAAGCAGCTTTCTTTCAAGAGCCTCTTCAATCCTTTTTCCCCCATGCCACCGTCAGCTGGCCAAACAACAGATGTTGTTTCTCGATATCAATTAACACTAGATCTGGCCTCAGTTCAGACACAATAACCCCCACTGGCAGTGTAGCATCAACCAACACTCACCACTTCCTTGAGTCCTCCGACCTAGTCTTCTACTTCGTGTCAGTCGCACCTTGCTTCAGGGAGGATACATTTCGCAGGTCCGTCGAGAGTATACTGGCACTTCTCGCAGCTTCTGCTACGACCTCCAGAACCAATTTATGTCTGAAGGTGTACCAGCCGTTCTGTAGCGTCTTCGGGCAAGCTGACAGTATGTGGCGCAGGTTACCATAAGCATCACAACCGGCAGGAGAGTGACTCCTGCACTCCCCATCTCTTCAAATTTGCTGGTGATGCTGTCACATCATATGCTATCTGTATGAGGAACCTTAAATGTCCTGCGCCTAGATGCCACGAATCAGACCAACTGAACATCCTCAATACCCTCCCAGTTGAGCCATCGATCCTGCTGAGCCTGCTAAACGTCTCTCCTCTTCGATCTTTCGAACCCCCTGTTCCTGTAACTTGCTTTGCTCCTGTCTAGTGGCCTCTGACCAGAATCTCTCCCTCTCAACTAGACCAAGTCCAGCTCGTTCCTTCCTTGTAACACCCCGAACTTCTGCCTGCTTTACCATCACTTCCACTGCTGACATCACGTCTGACACTTTCCACTTTCTTCCTGTCTTTAACTCCGGCACATTTTTCCGGATTACAGCATCCCTAGATTCACACAGCATGGACTGCAATCTCACCTTTGCCACCTTGTACTCCCCCACCAAAGAAGTAATAGGTAATAGGCCCTCTCCCCGAGCTGCCATACAATGCAACCGGCGCAGAAATCCTTGCAACACCAAGCCACTTCCGTATGCATTTACTAATTTTCATCTCAATTATCTCAACTCGACACAGTGCCACCTCATATATAGTCAGCGGCCACATTAGTCTCGGCATCAATCCAAAATGTATGCACCACACTTTAAAATTTCTGGGAAGCCCACATTGATCTAATCTTCGCAAGCCCACCTCCGCTTGTTGCTGGATTTCAATCTCACGGTGACGATCTGTCACATGGAAGTTATACCATCTCCCAAGACTCCACTGTTGGTATTTTTTCACCTCCGATGGAAAACACTTCATGTATGACAGAACCTCCCTTCATAGAAAGCGACCTGCTTTTCTTTGGTTTGAAGGCCATCTGACTCCATTCTACCAACTCTGCAAGTCTATCCAGAACCAACAGTGCTACTTTCCAATCATCTTGGATTATCGTCAAATCGTCCATAAATGCTCGGGTTTTGACCTCATTCTGCAGGAAGGGGTACTCTGGAGACAGACCTCTCAAGATCACCTTCATCAACATCATAAACAGTACTGGAGAGATGGCACATCCCATAGCAATTCCCTTCTGCAGCTCCACATACCTTGTAGTGTTGTTGAAAAACGCACTATGAACTGATTGAATTATAAAGCCAGACAATCCCTGAGTCTCTGCGGAACGTACGTAGAAGAACTTCAACTCTAGCTGAACTGAAGCATACACATTAGCAAGATCTAGTCAGATGACGTGAATATGCTTCCCTTCAATTTTAGCCTCGCGGATCTTCGTCCAAATCATTGACACATGTTCCAAGCACCCTGGAAACACCGGGACTCCTGCATTTTGAATACTAGTGTCTATATAGTTATTCCCAAGCTGGTAACCCGTCAGCCTACTGGAAAACACCTTAAAAAAACACCTTCCCTTCAACGTTCACGAGAGGTATTGGGCGAAACTGACTAAGTGTCAACGAATTCTCCTCCTTCGGTATATACACCTCATCAGCTCGACATCAACAGCGCGGAAGATCACTAACTTCCCAAATCTTCACCAGAAGTCTCCACAAACACCTCAGCAGCCTGGGACATATTCTTGTAGACAGCATATGCCACACCATTAGGACCACCCGCAGAACACGCTCTTGACCTCCGTACAACTCCTTGGACCTCCTTGCAAGTCACTGGAGACTCATCAAAAGCTACTTCCGGGGCGCCAGGCCTGAATAAACCTGGCATCACCTCGACTGGGACCTCCCTGCTGTCATCCGAGTACGTGTTCATCAGGTGTCTCTCCAGCTCCTCCTGCTCGACACTCAACGCCCCGCTAGTCTTCTCCCTAAACAACTGCTTCGTGAAGTGGAACGGACTCTCTGTGTAAGACTTCCGGGCCTTGGCATCCTTCTGTCACTTTTTGACCAGGCGTTCCGTTTTCCTTAACTTGCCGTTCCGCTCTTACTTAACATTATATATATATATATATACATAAGTCAACACTTAGAGGCGTCTGTTTCATGCTAGTGCAATCGTCAGGCAACTCTTGCCTGACGACTGCACTAGCATGAAACAGACTGTCGCCTCTAAGTGTTGACTTCTATGTTCACTTTTATATTTACACACGCTCTATCTCTGATATTGAGCACTTTATCCCATAAATATAGCACACTTTAAGACTATATTTCTTTATATATATATATATATATATATATATATATATATATATATATATATATATATATATATATATATATATGCCATTAAATTCCTTGAGGAACTTAGGGCCACAAGATATCGTTGAGGTTTCTATAACAAGCCAGTTTTGTTTAAGTGATCTGGTTATTAACCTGCTACATAACCCCGAAGCTGGAGGATCAGGTTTTGTTGCCCTTTTCCTAGACCAGTTGCCACCCAAGGCTATAGAACCCGGTCTGTCCTGCTATTTACTCTTTGCTGGGGGTAGATGACGAGGATTCATACCTTTCCCAAGGGTATTAACACGTAAGTGAATGTAATGGATTCGACTGGAATTCGAACCTCAATCCGTTATCTATTACTCTTATTCAACCTCTACAGCGAAGCAGTTCTTAGAGAATTAGATGTTCTGCCGAAGGAAAGCGAGAAGAAAGGACTAAATATAAACTACAAAAAGACAAAATGCATGGTTGTTAGCAAAAGGATGCAAATTACAAATTGAGGATACTAAAATCAAACAAGTACAAAATTGTAAATATCTGGGAAGAGTTCCCGGTGGAAGGGAAGTGCGATCCGAAGACGTATTGGAATAGGCAAAGATGCATTCCAAAAGCTAAGCAGAGTATTAAGAGACAGGAAAACAAAGAAATAAGTACTGAATTGTTTCGTGATATCAGTCCCTCGATATAGCAATAACTGCTGGACCATCTCCTCAAAATGAAGAAGAGACTTGAGGCAACAGAAATATGCTTCTACAGAAGGATGATGAGGATACCATGAACGTGTGAGCAACGACGAGGTTTTAGATAAAATGGAACCAAACAGGAAACGTATACTTAACATCAATGAGAGGCAGCTGGAATTTCTGGGGCACGTAATGTGGAAGGAGTGCTTTGTAAATCTGATACTCATGGGACAGATAAAGTGAAAGAGCGACAGAGGGAAACAGCGCGTAACATGGCTTGAGTAAATGGATGATAGGACAAGGTTTGGGGGCAATAGGCAAAATTTATTAAGAGCTACAAGGTACAGGAATATGTGGAGAGCCATGATCGCCTACGTCCTGAAGGGCCACGGTACATAAAGAAGAATGTCTTTTCAGAAAAAGCGGACGTAAGATGAGACACTGACATCCGAAGGCGCATTTGTATCGCGAAAGATGCCTTCAAAAAGTTAAACAAAGTATTAAGAAACAAGAAAATTCATTACAGACAGAGAAAATAGTACAGAAGCATTATGAAATATCGGTACTCTTATATGACAGGGAATATTGGGCAATCTCTTCATAGATGAAAAATGAGACTAGAGGCAACAGAAAAGTATCGAATATTATGAAGCAACAGCTTGCGATATTGAGTCATACAAAGCAAAAATTAGTCATTTAAGCCTTTCATAGGGCTTCATTAATCCAACGAAAGAGTGTCTCATCACGTGTGTAGAGGAATAGCCGTGGATAAAGCGAAGAAATAACGCGATACGTCCCTACAAATTTAAATACATTTTTATTATTGAGAATTAGTTTTCTTTCAAATTGAAAGAAATGAATTACAAAGAATCTCTGTGAAACAATTTCACACAAAAATATTTTTGTTTGTATTTCTTTACAATACAACCGATTCAATTGCATTAGTATAGAAGAAACAGAATGCGTCTACATATGAGAATGTGTGTGGCGCGTATTTACGTAGTTTTATGTATGCGTGTACTTTCCTAGTAGCAGAAAGCCAGCAGTCAGTGTAGGATAGCTGCGTTAATACTACTGCTAAAATATGTGTTGAAAATAACTCAGTTCGTATGTTTTTGTGTTTCTTAACATCGCTAAGCCTTATTTTGTAATTTAGTATACTCGAATAAATATGTGAAAATGTCATTAATTCAATAAGATTTGAGAATTTCAGCTTGTATAAAAACGATCGAACAAACAACCCCGGTCAAAGGTTTACGGAAAAACTGAAAAACTAATCTCTGCGAACTAATACACTACACGTAAGTGAATATAATGGATTCGACTAGAATTCTAACTCGGCTGTCCGATTCCTCAATCCGAGCCACTATCAATTACTCCTCTGCCATTGTCTAGTTTTTCCATAATCTCTAATTTCTGATGTAACGTGAAAGAATTTCTTTTCCTTTTTCTTCCAGTTGAAGTTTCTTCTGTGCGAGACATTATAGGTTGAAAATCCCAAGTTACTTACAATTATAAGCAAAGAAAAGAAAAATATTAGTATGTGGCATATTCCTGCAACATCTAAATGGCAACACTGAGTAGTTCGGATGTAAGGACGTTCGGATATGAGAGCTTGTACTGTATCTATTTTAAGGCGTGGGGTGGAATATTGCTGACAATTTTCTGGAGTGAGCCTTCAATATCTCATAGCAGACAACAAACATTAATTGTCTGAAAATTCAAAGGCCCACAGCGCGTTTGTGATAACGTCGCTGATTGGTTAATAAATGCGAATAAAGAAATTCAAATCTGGAGCCGACTTATGTGTGAGCCGGTTTTGTACGAAAAATGAGTTTCCAGTGACAGTACTTAAATTTATTGCATTTTTCTACAATTCTGTAACGGGTTTCTACACACACACACACATACACACACACACACACACACACACACACACACACACACACATACACACACACACACACACATATATATATATATATATATATATATATATATATATATATATATATATTATAACGCAGCACCTCTCACTCTACATCAGATGGTCACAACAATACTTATCCTGTAATTAACAATACCCTGATGATGATGATGACATTGTGCTATGTCGAAAGTACACGGAAATAAATACAATATGTATCAACACGGCGTTTTCCTCTCGTCTTTCAATAATGAAAGGCTTATCCGCGAATATGAAAGGATCCTATAGAGAAAAAGTAGAGAGAACATGTTTAAATTATTCAACGAAACATGTCTCAATGAAAGCATGTTGCCGAAATATACGCGCTTTAAATTACACGATCCAGCAGCTTACCAGAACATCGACACCTGGAATTTTAAATGTAGCCTTGTGAGAATTGCAAATTGAAATAGCCAATGATAAATTATACCCGCTCAATAGCAGAAAACAAGACATACATAAGAAACTAAAACATATAACTGCTCCTGATCAACTGGAAGAAATTCCACACAGACTTTAAAAAATTACCAATACGTCAGAAACTCAATACCACCTAAAAATTTTAAAAACTGAACAAACTATACAAAGGATCTATTACACTCCCTAATAAAACTGATAATTTTATTAATATTTCTAAACACGCACTAAGCATCAAAAAGAATTGCTTAACCAGAAACCCAGCTGCCACATATACCATAAATATAATCGTTTGATAAGAAAGAAAAAAAGAACGAAATTGAAACGCTATATCAAAGTATCGAAAAACTCCAAGACGAAAAACTAATCACAACCATAGCAGAACTTCGCGACTTACTCACGGCTGAGGCAGTTAAGGATAGACATGACAGAAGTAAAAACTTCTCAAAAATCTTCACAAAACAACTACAAATTGTCGCCAAGGAACTACGTAATCACCTAAACATAAGTGTCAAAAAAGCAAACAAAACAAACATCTTTGTTGTCTTAAACCAATTAGATGACAATGAAAAACGTGATTAAGTAATCAATGACAACACAAAAAAAAATCCAAGCAACCAACTAAAGTTAAAAATCAACAAACTGATCACTGCTAATAATACTGAAGAGGACAGTCAGTTTAAAACTCCCGAAAAATCATCGTCGACTATAGGCCCGGCTACATATATGTCAATCTCAAAACACACAAACATTACTATCCTCTCCACCCCAGTATGTCACTGTTTCCACTCCTGTTTATCAATTAACAAAAACCATCAAACAACTTATCACGCCATATCATCCTAGCAAATACAGCATAAAAACAACCCTCGAGGTAATCGAAATTCTAAAAAATGAAAAACCTAACAATGAAAAATAGCCTCATTTGATGTTGAAAACTTATTCACTAAAACTGCCCTTTGCGAGACGATCGAGATTATTATAAGAAACATATACAATAATCCATCTCTACCTCCACTTAAAATTAGGCCTAGTATATTACGAAAACTACTACTAACTTGCACTACCGAAATCCAATTCTATGATCACAAAATAAAATATATATACAACGTGATGGTGTCTCCATGGGTTCACAGCTTGGTCTGACTTTTAGCAATTTCTATATGTTTAATTTTGAAAATAACATCTTTAACAATTAAAAAAAAAAAACTTCCATCCACCTAAGACGATATCCTTATATTAGTCAAGAATACAGATGAAATACATAAACTCCAAAAACAATTCCAGGACAATTCTGTTCTTAAGTTTACATATGGACTTAATAATAGCAGCAAATTTCCTTTTTCTAGATATACTGACAAATGCTAATAACAATAACTTCACTATATCCCCATATAAAAAAAAACCTACCAGCATAAATTCCTGTACCCTTAATTATAAGAGTGGATGTCCAAATTACTATAAAATAGCAATTATGAAAAACCTAATAAACCTTGCAAAAATTAATTCATCCACAAAACAGATTTTCTACAACGAATTAAAAAATATAAAACACTCATCAATAATAACTTCCCTAAGTATATGGTTGATAAACAAATAAGATGCTCCATCAGAGATCTTTACACTAAACAAATAGAATATAATACTTCTTCCACTAATCCTAAACATATCAATCTTTTATATCGTAACCAAATGCATGCTAACTATAAACAAAATGAAAATATCCTAAAAGATGACTAAAAACTAATACATCCACCAGCGATCATCGCAAAATCATTCCTAATGACACTTCCCCGCTCACTAGCTTGTTGCAGAAAACCAACATTGTTTATATATTTAAATGTCTTCTGGGAGATTGTATCTCCAACAGAAAAAATAATACTTATGTTGGACACACGACAACAACGCTCTCAAGACGGCTAAGTTATCATTTGAATAATACGGTCAACATTTCTAAACATTTAAAACAAAATACCTGTCCACATTCGCAATTCAGGAAGATCATTGTCGAAAATACTTCCATACTTTTTACGAAAAGAATAAACACAAAATAAAAATTCTTGAAGCTATTTATATGAAAAAAATGAAACCAAGCTATAATAAAATCAATCATGAATACTTCATAAACATTTCAAAATGTGTACAATAGATAGTTTTAAATGCCAAGGTTTGTACTAATAGTTCTTTCCTTTATTTTTTCTACTACTCATTTGTAAAATCACTCCGCAATATACCTAGTTACCTCCCCGTAAACGGTGTTCCGTAGGCATGCCATGAGGCAGCACCTCTCACTCCACATATAAGAAATTTAATTTTCAGATGATCACCACAATGAACACTACAATACTAAATCTGTAATTAACAATACCCGGATGATGCCATTGTGCTATATCGAAAGTACACGGAAATAAATAAAATATGTGTCAACACGGCGTTTTCCTCTTATCTTTCAATAATCAAGGAAAAAAACTTATCCGTGAATATGAAAAGATCCTATCGAGAATAAGTAGACAGAACATGTCTAAATTATTCAACGAAACATGTCTTATATATATATATATATATATATATATATATATATATATATATATATATATATATATATATATATATATATTAATGAATAGTTGGGCAGCAACATTTATTTTAAGTATATTTAGTTGAAAAAGACAAGGAAAATTCAATAAGTTTCTTATTTAGTTTTTTTCAGCATTCTTACATTTTTCCATTTGGTGCGAATAAGGAAGTATATATATATATATATATATATATATATATATATATATATATATATATGACAAAAAGGAAGTGCAGGAATGATCTATATTGTCCATTGTCTCAAGCGCTTTCGCTCTTCTCTTGAAAATGGCTAAAGAAGTGTCCGAAAGCGCTTGAGACAATGGACAATATAGATCATTCCTGCACTTCCTTTTTGTCATATATATATATATATATATATATATATATATATATATATATATATATATATATATGTATATGTATGTATATACATATATATATATATAATATATATATATATTAAATATATATATATATATATATATATATTAAATATAAATGTTGTAAATATATATATATATATATATATATATATATATATATATATATATATGTATTAAATATAAATGTTGTAAATGTTTTGAAAAGAAATATAGTCCATTAGTAACATTTAAACACGCATGGAAACCTACCAAAATCTATCTGTAACCTACTTGTTGATAATACAACTACAATGGCCTCATCCACATGTAAAAACGGCGAAAAATAATGGAAGCGTTAATAATAAAAAAGAAAAATCCAACACTCAATTGCATCAACTATGAACACGGCCACAATGTACTGACCGTGTTTGAAAAATAGTAACAAAAAAAAAAAATCCCTGTCACTCCAGATACCTATAAACAATCTACATATTCAGTTAAAAATTAAAATAAAAAAAAACATTTTTGAAAACGGCTAATAGAATAGGCGAAAGCGCTCGGATATACAGAAAATTTGAACGCTTTTTATACATTTTATGTCAAGAAATGAAATCACTCATGCGAATACAAGAAAATTTAAAAAAAAATCTTAATCGCAGTACCTTACCAGTTGTCTTTAATGAAACCTGGATAAAAGGGATTGCTGCTCAAATACACAATTATATATATATATATATATATATATATATATATATATATATATATATATATATATATATATATATATATATATATAATTGTGCATTTATATATATATATATGTGTATTTATATATATATGTGTATTTATATATATATATATATATACATGCACGTTTCATTGGATATGACAGACAAGGTGTTTTGATTTAATCTTTTGCACAATTTCTTATCTGATCTTATAATTTTTAAAATGGCTAAATGTATAGCCGAAAGCGCTTGAAAAAAAGAACAATTGGACAGTTTTTATATAATTAATCTACAGAAAAGAAAACAATTATAAGATCATATGAGAAATTGTATAAAAACCAAAATCAAAGTACCTTGTCTGGCATTGAAACGTGCGTAAAAGTAGGATTGCTGCCTAAATACACAAATATATATATATATATATATATATATATATATATATATATATATATATATATATATATATATATATATATATATATATATATATATATATGTACTTCCAATGATTCGCAATGAGCATACATGATGAAAAAAATGATCCAAACATAATAAAAACAATGTTTTATCACCAAAGTTTTTATGTCATAATTAAGAGGGAAAACGAAAGTATTTTTTATTATTAAATCATATTTTTTCATTGTTTTTAGAACGTTCAAAATTTTGGTTAAAATCTTGTTTTCTTATACTAGCTGGGGGCCAAAAAATACCATAGGAAATTTTAGCGTCATTTTTTGCGGTGAAAAATCAAATAATTTTCTGATTTTAATGAAACTTTCTGGATTTATACATTAGTGAATGGGATTATTTTAGAAATGTCTTGGTAAAAATATAACCTGTTAACCTACACTATATAATATAATATATATAATCTGTTAACCTACACTTATTTAATTTTTTGAAATTTCGAGAAATTAATTTTTGTACCGCTTATATATATATTAGTTATAAGCAGAAGTCTTTGGAGAATTTAAATCAATCAACTTCTTTTTATAAAACTTGACCCCCGGTTACGGAATATCTTTTTTGAATCGTAAAATAAAAAACTAAGACATTATTGAGTAAAAAAAAATTAATTGCTTGTATGAATAAATTCTATTATGGCTACTATTGTCTTAAGAAAAAAACGTTTTTTGATGAATGTTTTTTTTTAAGTCATACTGTTATTAAATTTAAACTATATTTACTAATCATACATGGAAAAGCTTACTACAATTCAGCGCTCCCCAGTATTTTAAAAATATTTTTGTGCGTGTATAAACGTGCCGATTTTTGAAAAAACGGACGTCCATCGAGGACAATATCTCAAAATAAGAGTGGTAACTATAGTAATTTAACATTTATTGGTTATCTAACATCTCCTCATCAAGCGTCTTTGTAAGACAATAAAGCCAAAGAACCTAAAATTCAATAGAATATTAAAATGTTCAAAATATTTTAAATTTTTAAGCTTAATAAGTAGTTAGAACAAATTTTTAAACAAATGTTTACGTTGCATTCGTCGTGTAATTTTACTACAAGTATTTCCCACTTACATAAAGCCCGTAAGAATTAGATATTAACACCACGTAAAAATACCCACCTCCGTGTTAAAAAATCATTTTCTGCGATATTTTAAAATAAAAGTAATAGTTGTTTTAATTCATATTAATTAAACTGTAAATCGCGCTAATCTTCCCCAAATGAAGTTTTAAAAAGTATATTTTATTTTTGAAAGATTTTTAAATAAAAAGAATTATATTGTCAGTATGGCCGATTTTAACGATATTTAAAATATATTCCACTCAATTTAAATTCGGTTTGAAATACAGCGAAGTATTGTTTACTGTAAATATTAAATTTAATCTATCAGCTTGGAATTAGAACTAAAATAAAAGCTTCAAGAAAGGTATCTACGATAAGCCTACCCCGGCTTTAGACTGAAGATATATTGATGTACCTGGGTATTGTATCTTTTTGATATGCATTAAGAAGAATGTCTAACAGAAATGGATATCTATCCATAGCGGCATAAAAATCGACATTCCTAAGACATTTTTGTGACGTAATCTGATCATGCAGCGCTTGATGAAAGATGACACGATAAAAATGTTCACACTAAGTTCCGTCATCGACCCGTTGGTAAGTTACAGCAAATATTTTGTTAGATAGTAAATTAGGCTAGCGATAATTTGAAGATATAATATTTAAAAAGTCATAATTTTTAAACGTCATTCTTTATAATATGGAAATAAATAAAAAATACCCGACATTTCAAAATCACAACATAAGAGCAAGAATATTTATCTACAAGAGAATACTGAAAAGTTCTAAGATCGACAAAGGAATGTCCAGAATATAGGCGATGAATCCAAAATAGATTTTCAGTAGCCTGTCTCGTGTAATTTTTTCTTCAATGTACAGTGCCTTTTCAGGACGTTGACGATCATGGCTCTCCACAATTTCCTGTCCTTTGTAGATTTTAATAACTTTGTCTTTTTGCCATCTATCATAAACCCTGTTCTGCCAAACATTTACACAAGCTTGTTCCTGTTATTATTCTTCTATTTGCTATGTCGTTTCACAGCATTGGCGATCATGGCTCTCCACAATTTCTTGTCCTTTGTAACTCTTAATAACTTTTGTCTTTTTGCTATCTCTCTTAGACCCTGTGCTGCTAACCATTTATTCTTCTTCTATGTGCCACGCAACTTCAGGACGTAGGTGATCATAGCTCTCCACAATGTCCTCTCCTTTGTGAATCTTAATAAATTTTGTCTTTTGGATATCTCTCCTAAATCTTGTTCTGCCAACGATTTACACAAGGTCATTCTTCTTCTTCTTCTTCTTCTTCTTCTTCTTCTTCTTCTTCTTCTTCTTCTTCTTCTTCATCTTCTTCTTCTTCTTCTATATGCCGTGTCCTTTCGAGACGTTGGCGATAATAGCTCTCCACAATATCCTCTCCTTTGTGGCTCTTAATAGATTTTTTGCTATTTCTATTAAATCCTGTTATGCCATCAATTTACACTAGCTCGTTGTTGTTGTTCTTCTTCTTCTCTGTGCCGTGAACCTTTAGGACGTTGGCGATCGTGGCTCTCCACAATTTACTCTGCTTTTGCATTTGTTATCTCTCCGAAAAACCAGGTAGGCTGTGTGTTGCTTTCCTCTGTCTCTCTTACAATCTTTCCTGTGAGTATCAAATTCTTCAAAACTTCTTTCCTCGTTAAGCACTCCAGAAATTTCAACTGTCGCTTTCTGGCTTTCAGTTTTCTCTAAAACTTCAAGTGTCATTTTTGTTGCAATTATCTCCATGACTTCGTCGTTGCTCACTTGTTTGGTTCATCGTATTCTCAGTATTCTTCTGTAGAACTACATTTCTTGTTGCTTCAAGTCTCTTCTTCATCTATGTGGAGATTGCCCAGCATTCACTGCCATATAGGAGGACTGATATTACGTAACAATTCAGTACGCTTTTCTTTGTTTCTGTTGCTTCAAGTCACTTCTTCATCTGTGAGGAGATTGTCCAGAATTCACTGCCATTTAAGGAGGACTGATATTGCATAACAGTTCAGTACTCTTTTCTTTGTTTCTGTTGCTTCAAGTCTCTTCTTCATCTGTGAGGAGATTGTCCAGCATTCACTGCCATATAGGGAGACTGATATTAAGTAAAAGTTCAGTACTCTTTCCTTTCTTTCTGTCTGTTGCTTCAAGTCTCTTCTTCATCTGTGAGGAGATTGTCCAGCATTCACTGCCATATAGGGAGACTGATATTAAGTAAAAGTTCAGTACTCTTTTCTTTCTTTCTTTCTGTTGCTACAAGGCTCTTCTTCATCTGTGAGGAGATTGTCCAGCATTCACTGCAATATAGGGAGACTGATATTAAGTAAAAGTTCAGTACTCTTTTCTTTCTTTCTTTCTGTTACGACAAGGCTCTTCTTCATCTGTGAGGAGATTGTCCAGCATTCACTGTCATATAAGGAGACTGATATTAAGTAAAAGTTCAGTACTCTTTTCTTTCTTTCTTTCTGTTGCTACAAGGCTCTTCTTCATCTGTGAGGAGATTGTCCAGCATTCACTGCCATATAAAAGGACTGATATTACGTAAGAATTCAGTACTCTTTTCTTTGTTTCTGCTGCTTCAAGTCTCTTCTTCATCTGTGAGGAGATTGTCCAGCATTCACTGCCATATTGGGAGACTGATATTAAGTAAAAGTTCAGTACTCTTTTCTTTCTTTCTTTCTATTGCTACAAGGCTCATCTTCATCTGTGAGGAGATTGTCCAGCATTCACTGCCATATAGGAGGACTGATATTACGTAACAATTCAGTACTCTTTTTTTGTTTCTGTTGCTTCAAGTCTCTTCTTCATCTGTGAGGAGATTGTCCAGCATTCACTGCCATATAGGAGGACAGATATTACGTCACAATTCAGTACACTTTTCTTTCTTTCTGTTGCTTCAAGTCACTTCTTCATCTGTGAGGAGATTGTCCAGAATTCACTGCCATTTAAGGAGGACTGATATTGCATAACAATTCAGTACTCTTTTCTTTCTTTCTGTTGCTTGAAGTCTCTTCTTCATCTGTGAGGAGATTGTCCAGCATTCACTGCCACATAGGGAGACTGATATTAAGTAAAAGTTCAGTACTCTTTTCTTTCTTTCTTTCTGTTGCTACAAGGCTCTTCTTCATCTGTGAGGAGATTGTCCAGCATTCACTGCCACATAGGGAGACTGATATTAAGTAAAAGTTCAGTACTCTTTTCTTTCTTTCTTTCTATTGCTACAAGGCTCATCTTCATCTGTGAGGAGATTGTCCAGCATTCACTGCCATATAGGAGGACTGATATTACGTAACAATTCAGTACTCTTTTTTTGTTTCTGTTGCTTCAAGTCTCTTCTTCATCTGTGAGGAGATTGTCCAGCATTCACTGCCATATAGGAGGACAGATATTACGTCACAATTCAGTACTCTTTTCTTTCTTTCTGTTGCTTCAAGTCACTTCTTCATCTGTGAGGAGATTGTCCAGAATTCACTGCCATTTAAGGAGGACTGATATTGCATAACAATTCAGTACTCTTTTCTTTCTTTCTGTTGCTTGAAGTCTCTTCTTCATCTGTGAGGAGATTGTCCAGCATTCACTGCCACATAGGGAGACTGATATTAAGTAAAAGGTCAGTACTCTTTTCTTTCTTTCTGTTGCTACAAGGCTCTTCTTCATCTGTGAGGAGATTGTCCAGCATTCACTGCCATATAGGAGGACTGATATTACGTAAGAATTCAGTACTCATTTCTTTGTTTCTGTTGCTTCAAGTCTCTTCTTCATCTGTGAGGAGATTGTCCAGCATTCACTGCCATATAGGGAGACTGATATTAAGTAAAAGTTCAGTACTCTTTTCTTTCTTTCTTTCTGTTGCTACAAGGCTCTTCTTTATCTGTGAGGAGATTGTCCAGCATTCACTGCCATATAGGATGACTGATATTATGTAACAATTCAGTACGCTTTTCTTTGTTTCTGTTGCTTCAAGTCACTTCTTCATCTGTGAGGAGATTGTCCAGAATTCACTGCCATTTAAGGAGGACTGATATTGCATAAAAATTCAGTACACTTTTCTTTGTTTCTGTTGCTTCAAGTCTCTTCTTCATCTGTGGGGAGATTGTCCAGCATTCACTGCCATATAGGAGGACTGATATTACGTAAGAATTCAGTACTCTTTCCTTTGTTTCTGTTGCTTCAAGTCTCTTCTTCATCTGTGAAGAGATTGTCCAGCATTCACTGCCATATAAGGAGACTGATATTAAGTAAAACTTCAGTACTCTTTTCTTTCTTTCTTTCTGTTGCTACAAGGCTCTTCTTCATCTGTGAGGAGATTGTCCAGCATTCACTGCCATATAGGAGGACAGATATTACGTAACAATTCAGTACTCTTTTCTTTGTTTCTGTTGCTTCAAGTCTCTTCTTCATCTGTGAGGAGATTGTCCAGCATTCACTGCCATATAGGGAGACAGATATTAAGTAAAAATTCAGTACTCTTTTCTTTTTTTTCTTTCTGTTGCTACAAGGCTCTTCTTCATCTTTGAGGAGATTGTCCAGCATTCACTGCCATATAGGAGGACTGATATTACGTAGCAATTCAGTACTCTTTTCTTTGTTTCGGTTGCTTCAAGTCTCTTCTTCATCTGTGAGGAGATTGCCCAGCATTCACTGCCATATAGGAGGAGTGATATTGCATAACAATTCAGTACTCTTTTCTTTGTTTCTGTTGCTTCAAGTCTCTTCTTCATCTGTGAGAAGATTGTCCAGCAATCACTGCCATATAGGAGGACTGATATTACGTAACAATTCAGTACTCTTTCCTTTCTTTCTGTTGCTTGAAGTCTCTTCTTCATCTGTGAGGAGATTGTCCAGCATTCACTGCCATATAGGGAGACTGATATTAAGTAAAAGTTCAGTACTCTTTTCTTTCTTTCTTTCTGTTGCTACAAGGCTCTTCTTCATCTTTGAGGAGATTGTCCAGCATTCACTGCCATATAGGAGGACTGATATTACGTAACAATTCAGTACTCTTTTCTGTGTTTCTGTTGCTTGAAGTTTCTTCTTCATCTGTGAGGAGATTGTCCAGAATTCACTGCCATTTAAGGAGGACTGATATTGCATAACAATTCAGTACACTTTTCTTTGTTTCTGTTGCTTCAAGTCACTTCTTCATCTGTGAGGAGATTGTCCAGCATTCACTGCCATATAGGGAGACTGATATTAAGTAAAAGTTCAGTACTCTTTTCTTTCTTTCTTTCTGTTGCTACAAAGCTCTTCTTCATCTGTGAGGAGATTGTCCAGAATTCACTGCCATTTAAGGAGGACTGATATTGCATAACAGTTCAGTTCTCTTTTCTTTGTTTCTGTTGCTTCAAGTCTCTTCTTCATCTGTGAAGAGATTGTCCAGCATTCACTGCCATATAAGGAGACTGATATTAAGTAAAACTTCAGTACTCTTTTCTTTCTTTCTTTCTGTTGCTACAAGGCTCTTCTTCATCTGTGAGGAGATTGTCCGGCATTCACTGCCATATAGGAGGACAGATATTACGTAACAATTCAGTACTCTTTTCTTTGTTTCTGTTGCTTCAAGTCTCTTCTTCATCTGTGAGGAGATTGTCCAGCATTCACTGCCATATAGGGAGACAGATATTAAGTAAAAATTCAGTACTCTTTTCTTTTTTTTCTTTCTGTTGCTACAAGGCTCTTCTTCATCTTTGAGGAGATTGTCCAGCATTCACTGCCATATAGGAGGACTGATATTACGTAGCAATTCAGTACTCTTTTCTTTGTTTCGGTTGCTTCAAGTCTCTTCTTCATCTGTGAGGAGATTGCCCAGCATTCACTGCCATATAGGAGGACTGATATTGCATAACAATTCAGTACTCTTTTCTTTGTTTCTGTTGCTTCAAGTCTCTTCTTCATCTGTGAGAAGATTGTCCAGCAATCACTGCCATATAGGAGGACTGATATTACGTAACAATTCAGTACTCTTTCCTTTCTTTCTGTTGCTTGAAGTCTCTTCTTCATCTGTGAGGAGATTGTCCAGCATTCACTGCCATATAGGGAGACTGATATTAAGTAAAAGTTCAGTACTCTTTTCTTTCTTTCTTTCTGTTGCTACAAGGCTCTTCTTCATCTTTGAGGAGATTGTCCAGCATTCACTGCCATATAGGAGGACTGATATTACGTAACAATTCAGTACTCTTTTCTGTGTTTCTGTTGCTTGAAGTTTCTTCTTCATCTGTGAGGAGATTGTCCAGAATTCACTGCCATTTAAGGAGGACTGATATTGCATAACAATTCAGTACACTTTTCTTTGTTTCTGTTGCTTCAAGTCACTTCTTCATCTGTGAAGAGATTGCCCAGCATTCACTGCCATATAGGGAGACTGATATTAAGTAAAAGTTCAGTACTCTTTTCTTTCTTTCTTTCTGTTGCTACAAAGCTCTTCTTCATCTGTGAGGAGATTGTCCAGAATTCACTGCCATTTAAGGAGGACTGATATTGCATAACAGTTCAGTTCTCTTTTCTTTGTTTCTGTTGCTTCAAGTCTCTTCTTCATCTGTGAAGAGATTGCCCAGCATTCACTGCCATATAGGGAGACTGATATTAAGTAAAAGTTCAGTACTCTTTTCTTTCTTTCTTTCTGTTGCTACAAGGCTCTTCTTCATCTGTGAGGAGATTGTCCAGCATTCACTGCCATATAGGAGGACTGATATTACGTAGCAATTCAGTACTCTTTTCTTTGTTTCTGTTGCTTCAAGTCACTTCTTCATCTGTGAGGAGATTGTCCAGAATTCACTGCCATTTAAGGAGGACTGATATTGCATAACAATTCAGTACTCTTTTCTTTGTTTCTGTTGCTTGAAGTCTCTTCTTCATCTGTGAGGGGATTGTCCAGCATTCACTGCCATATAGGAGGACTGATATTGCATAACAATTCAGTACTCTTTTCTTTGTTTCTGTTGCTTCAAGTCTCTTCTTCATCTGTGAGAAGATTGTCCAGCAATCACTGCCATATAGGAGGACTGATATTACGTAACAATTCAGTACTCTTTCCTTTGTTTCTGTTGCTTGAAGTCTCTTCTTCATCTGTGAGGAGATTGCCCAGCATCCACTGCCATATAGGGAGACTGATATTAAGTAAAACTTCAGTACTCTTTTCTTTCTTTCTTTCTGTTGCTACAAGTCTCTTCTTCATCTGTGAGGAGATTGTCCAGCATTCACTGCCATATAGGGAGACTGATATTAAGTAAAATTTCAGTACTCTTTTCTTTCTTTCTTTCTGTTGCTACAAGGCTCTTCTTCATCTTTGATGAGATTGTCCAGCATTCGCTGCCATATAGGAGGACTGATATTACGTAACAATTCAGTACTCTTTTCTTTGTTTCTGTTGCTTGAAGTTTCTTCTTCATCTGTGAGGAGATTGTCCAGCATTCGCTGCCATATAGGAGGACTGATATTACGTAACAATTCAGTACTCTTTTCTTTGTTTCTGTTGCTTGAAGTTTCTTCTTCATCTGTGAGGAGATTGCCCAGCATTCACTGCCATATAGGGAGACTGATATTAAGTAAAAGTTCAGTACTCTTTTCTTTCTTTCTTTCTTTCTGTTGCTTCAAGGCTCTTCTTCATCTGTGAAAAGATTGTCCAGAATTCACTGCCATTTAAGGAGGACTGATATTGCATAACAATTCAGTACTCTTTTCTTTATTTCTGTTGCTTTAAGTCTCTTCTTCATCTGTGAGGAGATTGCCCAGCATCCACTGCCATATAGGGAGACTGATATTAAGTAAAAGTTCAGTACTCTTTTCTTTCTTTCTTTCTGTTGCTACAAGGCTCTTCTTCATCTGTGAGGAGATTGTCCAGAATTCACTGCCATTTAAGGAGGACTGATATTGCATAACAATTCAGTACTCTTTTCTTTCTTTCTGTTGCTTGAAGTCTCTTCTTCATCTGTGAGGAGATTTTCCAGCATTCACTGCCACATAGGGAGACTGATATTAAGTAAAAGTTCAGTACTCTTTTCTTTCTTCCTTTCTGTTGCTACAAGGCTCTTCTTCATCTTTGAGGAGATTGTCCAGCATTCACTGCCATATAGGAGGACTGATATTACGTAACAATTCAGTACTCTTTTCTTTCTTTCTGTTGCTTGAAGTCTCTTCTTCATCTGTGAGGAGATTTTCCAGCATTCACTGCCACATAGGGAGACTGATATTAAGTAAAAGTTCAGTACTCTTTTCTTTCTTCCTTTCTGTTGCTACAAGGCTCTTCTTCATCTTTGAGGAGATTGTCCAGCATTCACTGCCATATAGGAGGACTGATATTACGTAACAATTCAGTACTCTTTTCTTTGTTTCTGTTGCTTGAAGTGTCTTCTTCATCTGTGAGGAGATTGTCCAGCATTCACTGCCATATAGGGAGACTGATATTAAGTAAAAGTTCAGTACTCTTTTCCTTCTTTCTTTCTGTTGCTACAAGGCTCTTCTTCATCTTTGATGAGATTGTCCAGCATTCACTGCCATATAGGAGGACTGATATTACGTAACAATTCAGTACTCTTTTCTTTGTTTCTGTTGCTTCAAGTCTCTTCTTCATCTGTGAGGAGATTGTCCAGCATTCACTGCCATTTAAGGAGGACTGATATTGCATAACAGTTCCGTACTCTTTTCTTTGTTTCTGTTGCTTCAAGTCTCTTCTTCATCTGTGAGGAGATTGTCCAGCATTCACTGCCATATAGGGAGACTGATATTAAGTAAAAGTTCAGTACTCTTTTCCTTCTTTCTTTCTGTTGCTACAAGGCTCTTCTTCATCTTTGATGAGATTGTCCAGCATTCACTGCCATATAGGAGGACTGATATTACGTAACAATTCAGTACTCTTTTCTTTGTTTCTGTTGCTTCAAGTCTCTTCTTCATCTGTGAGGAGATTTTCCAGCATTCACTGCCATTTAAGGAGGACTGATATTGCATAACAGTTCCGTACTCTTTTCTTTGTTTCTGTTGCTTCAAGTCTCTTCTTCATCTGTGAGGAGATTGTCCAGCATTCACTGCCATATAGGGAGACTGATATTAAGTAAAAGTTCAGTACTCTTTTCCTTCTTTCTTTCTGTTGCTACAAGGCTCTTCTTCATCTTTGATGAGATTGTCCAGCATTCACTGCCATATAGGAGGACTGATATTACGTAACAATTCAGTACTCTTTTCTTTGTTTCTGTTGCTTCAAGTCTCTTCTTCATCTGTGAGGAGATTGTCCAGCATTCACTGCCATATAGGGAGACTGATATTAAGTAAAAGTTCAGTACTCTTTTCTTTGTTTCTGTTGCTTCAAGTCTCTTCTTCATCTGTGAGGAGATTGTCCAGCATTCACTGCCATATAGGATGACTGATATTATGTAACAATTCAGTACGCTTTTCTTTGTTTCTGTTGCTTCAAGTCTCTTCTTCATCTGTGAGGAGATTGTCCAGCATTCACTGCCATATAGGGAGACTGATATTAAGTAAAAGTTCAGTACTCTTTTCTTTGTTTCTGTTGCTTCAAGTCACTTCTTCATCTGTGAGGAGATTGTCCAGCATTCACTGCCATTTAAGGAGGACTGATATTGCATAACAGTTCCGTACTCTTTTCTTTGTTTCTGTTGCTTCAAGTCTCTTCTTCATCTGTGAGGAGATTGTCCAGCATTCACTGCCATATAGGGAGACTGATATTAAGTAAAAGTTCAGTACTCTTTTCTTTCTTTCTTTCTGTTGCTACAAGGCTCTTCTTTATCTGTGAGGAGATTGTCCAGCATTCACTGCCATATAGGATGACTGATATTATGTAACAATTCAGTACGCTTTTCTTTGTTTCTGTTGCTTCAAGTCTCTTCTTCATCTGTGAGGAGATTGTCCAGCATTCACTGCCATATAGGGAGACTGATATTAAGTAAAAGTTCAGTACTCTTTTCTTTCTTTCTTTCTGTTGCTACAAGGCTCTTCTTCATCTGTGAGGAGATTGCCCAGCATTCACTGCCATATAGGAGGACTGATATTGCATAACAATTCAGTACTCTTTTCTTTGTTTCTGTTGCTTCAAGTCTCTTCTTCATCTGTGAGAAGATTGTCCAGCAATCACTGCCATATAGGAGGACTGATATTACGTAACAATTCAGTACGCTTTTCTTTGTTTCTGTTGCTTCAAGTCACTTCTTTATCTGTGAGGAGATTGTCCAGCATTCACTGCCATATAGGATGACTGATATTATGTAACAATTCAGTACGCTTTTCTTTGTTTCTGTTGCTTCAAGTCTCTTCTTCATCTGTGAGGAGATTGTCCAGCATTCACTGCCATATAGGGAGACTGATATTAAGTAAAACTTCAGTACTCTTTTCTTTCTTTCTTTCTGTTGCTACAAGGCTCTTCTTCATCTGTGAGGAGATTTTCCAGCATTCACTGCCATATAGGAGGACAGATATTACGTAACAATTCAGTACTCTTTTCTTTGTTTCTGTTGCTTCAAGTCTCTTCTTCATCTGTGAGGAGATTGTCCAGCATTCACTGCCATATAGGGAGACAGATATTAAGTAAAAATTCAGTACTCTTTTCTTTTTTTTCTTTCTGTTGCTACAAGGCTCTTCTTCATCTTTGAGGAGATTGTCCAGCATTCACTGCCATATAGGAGGACTGATATTACGTAGCAATTGAGTACTCTTTTCTTTGTTTCGGTTGCTTCAAGTCTCTTCTTCATCTGTGAGGAGATTGCCCAGCATTCACTGCCATATAGGAGGACTGATATTGCATAACAATTCAGTACTCTTTTCTTTGTTTCTGTTGCTTCAAGTCTCTTCTTCATCTGTGAGAAGATTGTCCAGCAATCACTGCCATATAGGAGGACTGATATTACGTAACAATTCAGTACTCTTTCCTTTCTTTCTGTTGCTTGAAGTCTCTTCTTCATCTGTGAGGAGATTGTCCAGCATTCACTGCCATATAGGGAGACTGATATTAAGTAAAAGTTCAGTACTCTTTTCTTTCTTTCTTTCTGTTGCTACAAGGCTCTTCTTCATCTTTGAGGAGATTGTCCAGCATTCACTGCCATATAGGAGGACTGATATTACGTAACAATTCAGTACTCTTTTCTGTGTTTCTGTTGCTTGAAGTTTCTTCTTCATCTGTGAGGAGATTGTCCAGAATTCACTGCCATTTAAGGAGGACTGATTTTGCATAACAATTCAGTACACTTTTCTTTGTTTCTGTTGCTTCAAGTCACTTCTTCATCTGTGAGGAGATTGTCCAGCATTCACTGCCATATAGGGAGACTGATATTAAGTAAAAGTTCAGTACTCTTTTCTTTCTTTCTTTCTGTTGCTACAAAGCTCTTCTTCATCTGTGAGGAGATTGTCCAGAATTCACTGCCATTTAAGGAGGACTGATATTGCATAACAGTTCAGTTCTCTTTTCTTTGTTTCTGTTGCTTCAAGTCTCTTCTTCATCTGTGAAGAGATTGCCCAGCATTCACTGCCATATAGGGAGACTGATATTAAGTAAAAGTTCAGTACTCTTTTCTTTCTTTCTTTCTGTTGCTACAAGGCTCTTCTTCATCTGTGAGGAGATTGTCCAGCATTCACTGCCATATAGGAGGACTGATATTACGTAGCAATTCAGTACTCTTTTCTTTGTTTCTGTTGCTTCAAGTCACTTCTTCATCTGTGAGGAGATTGTCCAGAATTCACTGCCATTTAAGGAGGACTGATATTGCATAACAATTCAGTACTCTTTTCTTTGTTTCTGTTGCTTGAAGTCTCTTCTTCATCTGTGAGGAGATTGTCCAGCATTCACTGCCATATAGGAGGACTGATATTGCATAACAATTCAGTACTCTTTTCTTTGTTTCTGTTGCTTCAAGTCTCTTCTTCATCTGTGAGAAGATTGTCCAGCAATCACTGCCATATAGGAGGACTGATATTACGTAACAATTCAGTACTCTTTCCTTTGTTTCTGTTGCTTGAAGTCTCTTCTTCATCTGTGAGGAGATTGTCCAGCATTCACTGCCATATAGGGAGACTGATATTAAGTAAAACTTCAGTACTCTTTTCTTTCTTTCTTTCTGTTGGTACAAGGCTCTTCTTCATCTGTGAGGAGATTGTCCAGCATTCACTGCCATATAGGGAGACTGATATTAAGTAAAAGTTCAGTACTCTTTTCTTTCTTTCTTTCTGTTGCTACAAGGCTCTTCTTCATCTGTGAGGAGATTGTCCAGCATTCGCTGCCATATAGGAGGACTGATATTACGTAACAATTCAGTACTCTTTTCTTTGTTTCTGTTGCTTGAAGTTTCTTCTTCATCTGTGAGGAGATTGTCCAGCATTCACTGCCATATAGGAGGACATGATATTGCATAACAATTCAGTACTCTTTTCTTTGTTTCTGTTGCTTGAAGTTTCTTCTTCTTCTGTGAGGAGATTGCCCAGCATTCACTGCCATATAGGGAGACTGATATTAAGTAAAAGTTCAGTACTCTTTTCTTTCTTTCTTTCTGTTGCTAGAAGGCTCTTCTTCATCTTTGAGGAGATTGTCCAGCATTCACTGCCATATAGGAGGACTGATATTACGTAACACTTCAGTACTCTTTTCTTTGTTTCTGTTGCTTCAAGTCACTTCTTCATCTGTGAGGAGATTGTCCAGAATTCACTGCCATTTAAGGAGGACTGATATTGCATAACAGTTCAGTACTCTTTTCTTTGTTTCTGTTGCTTGAAGTCTATTCTTCATCTGTGAGGAGATTGTCCAGCATTTACTGCCATATAGGGAGACTGATATTAAGTAAAAGTTCAGTACTCTTTTCTTTCTTTCTTTCTGTTCCTACAAGGCTCTTCTTCATCTGTGAGGAGATTGTCCAGAATTCACTGCCATTTACGGAGGACTGATATTGCATAACAGTTCCGTACTCTTTTCTTTGTTTCTGTTGCTTCAAGTCTCTTCTTCATCTGTGAGGAGATTGTCCAGCATTCACTGCCATATAGGAGGACTGGTATTACGTAACAATTCAGTACGCTTTTCTTTGTTTCTGTTGCTTCAAGTCTCTTCTTCATCTGTGAGGAGATTGTCCAGCATTCACTGCCATATAGGAGGACTGGTATTACGTAACAATTCAGTACGCTTTTCTTTGTTTCTGTTGCTTCAAGTCTCTTCTTCATCTGTGAGAAGATTGTCTAGCATTCACTGCCATATAGGAGGACTGATATTACGTAACAATTCAGTACTCTTTTCTTTCTTTGTTTCTGTTGCTACAAGGCTCTTCTTCATCTTTGAGGAGATTGTCCAGAATTCACTGCCATTTAAGGAGGACTGATATTGCATAACAGTTCAGTACTCTTTTCTTTGTTTCTGTTGCTTGAAGTCTCTTCTTCATCTGTGAGGAGATTGTCCAGCATTCACTGCCATATAGGGAGACTGATATTAAGTAAAAGTTCAGTACTCTTTTCTTTCTTTCTTTCTGTTGCTACAAGGCTCTTCTTCATCTGTGAGGAGATTGTCCAGCATTCACTGCCATATAGGAGGACTGATATTACGTAACAGTTCACTACTCTTTTCTTTCTTTCTTTCTGTTCCTACAAGGCTCTTCTTCATCTGTGAGGAGATTGTCCAGAATTCACTGCCATTTAAGGAGGACTGATATTGCATAACAGTTCCGTACTCTTTTCTTTGTTTCTGTTGCTTCAAGTCTCTTCTTCATCTGTGAGGAGATTGTCCAGCATTCACTGCCATATAGGAGGACTGGTATTACGTAACAATTCAGTACGCTTTTCTTTGTTTCTGTTGCTTCAAGTCTCTTCTTCATCTGTGAGAAGATTGTCTAGCATTCACTGCCATATAGGAGGACTGATATTACGTAACAATTCAGTACTCTTTTCTTTCTTTGTTTCTGTTGCTACAAGGCTCTTCTTCATCTTTGAGGAGATTGTCCAGAATTCACTGCCATTTAAGGAGGACTGATATTGCATAACAGTTCAGTACTCTTTTCTTTGTTTCTGTTGCTTGAAGTCTCTTCTTCATCTGTGGGGAGATTGTCCAGCATTCACTGCCATATAGGGAGACTGATATTAAGTAAAAGTTCAGTACTCTTTTCTTTCTTTCTTTCTGTTGCTACAAGGCTCTTCTTCATCTTTGAGGAGATTGTCCAGCATTCACTGCCATATAGGAGGACTGATATTACGTAACAATTCAGTACTCTTTTCTTTGTTTCTGTTGCTTGAAGTCTCTTCTTCATCTGTGCGGAGATTGTCCAGCATTCACTGCCATATAGGGAGACTGATATTAAGTAAAAGTTCAGTACTCTTTTCTTTCTTTCTTTCTGTTGCTACAAGGCTCTTCTTCATCTTTGAGGAGATTGTCCAGCATTCACTGCCATATAGGAGGACTGATATTACGTAACAGTTCAGTATTCTTTTCTTTGTTTCTGTTGCTTCAAGTCACTTCATCTGTGAGGAGATTGTACAGAATTCACTGCCATTTAAGGAGGACTGATATTGCCTAACAATTCAGTACTCTTTTCTTTGTTTCTGTTGCTTGAAGTCTCTTCTTCATCTGTGAGGAGATTGTCCAGCATTCACTGCCATATAGAAACTCTGCAGCATTCACTGACATATAGGAAGTTTCCAGCATTCACTGACATATAACCGTTCAGTATTCTTTTCTTAGCTTCTAACGAAATTCTGTTTCTTTACAATAGCCCGATGGCTATATATTTATACCCCCAGATCAGAAACAAATGAAAATATCATAAAAGAAAGATTTGCTGATTTGTGTCCAACGACATGAAAATCAAAAATATCACTTTTTTCTGTCAATTTAATCACGTCCATACTAAACGAAACGTGCTTGTTAAAAAAACACCCATAAAAACATGTCTTTTCAAAAGGATGTTTTCTCTTGATACCGCTGTTACTGTACGCTCCCACGACAACTTTTATTCCTTTTCAAAAAGTATGCTCAGAATTTGAATTACAACAATAATGTGACATTACGTACAATACTTTTTATATAAAAAATTACATACAATACATTTTTTTATATAAAAAATTACATACAATATATTTATATGAAAATTACGTACAATACTTTTTATATAAAAAAATACACACAATGTATTTATATAAAAAAATTACATGCAATACATTTTTATATAAAAAATCACATATAATACATTTTTATATAAAAAAGTTACATACGATATATTTATATAAAAAATTACATAAAATCCATTTTTATATAAAAAATACATACAATACATTTTTATATAAAAAATTACATACAATAAATTTTTATAGAAAAATTTAATACAATAAATTTTTTTAGAACAAAATTATATACAATACATTTTTATATAAAAAATTGCATACAATAAATTTTTATAAAAAAATTTTACATATTATACATTTTTATTTATAAAATGACCAAAAATTAATTTTTATATTAAAATGACCAGTAATAAATTTTTAAGCAAAATTTAACAATATATTTTATAGCAAAATGACCGCCAATGCATTTTATCTGTAGTTGAAGTTTTAACATTGCATTCAAAATATTTTCTGCTTTTCGCTAATGGGATTATTATCCGGCTTCTGATTTTCCGTCTATGCACAAAATCTATGTGCAACGTCTATCGTTATCTTCAGCCTCTTTGGATTCCGTTCATTTTTATTGTTCTTTCTTCACATCAATGCGTGCTCAAATACTTCGGTCTTGTGCCAGACTAAGAGACTATATCAAATACGATCTATTCTAGAATCAGTGTTAGCAAGCTCGACTTAGTTTATGGAGCGCGATCATCAACTGGTGCTCAAATACCACGGCCTTGTGCTAAACTAAGATATCAAATAACACCTATTCTAGAATGATTGTTAAAAATCTCGACTTAGTACTAGTTTATCGAGCACGAGCGTCAGCGAGTGCTCAAATATTGCAGCCTTGTGTCAGGATAAGAGGATATATCAAATAACATCAATTCTAGAATGGGCGTCACAAGCTCGATTTCATACTAGTTTATCGAACGTGAAGTACTCAAATATTGTGGCCTTGTGCCAGACTAAGCTTACTGCAAATATCAAATGGTCTCTGTTTAATTATGTGGGTTCATAAACTACACTTATTTACTCTTGTTTCTACTGTGATCCTAATTGGGGGCTCGACTATTGTGTCCTTTAGCCAGACTTCAATAAGCACAGTAAATTGAATCAATATCTTTTTCCATGGATATTTCTTGATCTTAATCTGACCTATTTTGTTGTGTACACCGCCAGATTTCCAGGAGGCTGGGCATGCCTCATGCCTATATGATCAAAGCCATATACTGATCTGTAGAGAGTTTTAAAGGGATCTGCCCAATGTTCTCGAAAAGGTTAGCGAGTACGACAAGCCAGCGACTTATTCAATGGAAATATATTGTTTTGTATGAATTCATAGTTTGAAGACTTGTTTACATTGAAGTTATTTGTTTTTTAAATTTCGTTTCGTTTCTTTCTTTACATTATTTTATATATTTTTCTTTATTTTATTATATGTTTTCCTATTCGTTCTTTCAATCTTTCTTTCAATTTTTTTCTTTCTTCCCTTCCGTTTTATATATTTTTCTTTCTTTCATTATCTATTTTCATTTTATTTCCTTATTTCTTTCACTGTCTTTCTTTCTTTCCTTCTTTCTTTCACTGACTTTCTTTCATTCTTTCTTTCACTGTCTTTCTTTCTTTCCTTCTTTCTTTCACTGTCTTTCTTTCTTTCCTTATTTCTTTCACTGTCTTTCTTTCCTTCTTTCTTTCACTGTCTTTCTTTGTTTCCTTATTTCTTTCACTGTCTTTCTTTCTTTCCTTCTTTCTTTCACTGTCTTTCTTTCTTTCCTTATTTCTTTCACTGTCTTTCTTTCTTTCCTTCTTTCTTTCACTGTCTTTCTTTCTTTCCTTCTTTCTTTCACAGTCTTTCTTTCTTTCCTTCTTTCTTTCACTGTCTTTCTTTCTGTCCTTCTTTCTTTCACTGTCTTTCTTTCTTTCCTTATTTCTTTCACAGTCTTTCTTTCTTTCCTTATTTCTTTCACAGTCTTTCTTTCTTTCCTTCTTTCTTTCACTGTCTTTCTTTCTTTCCTTCTTTCTTTCACTGTCTTTCTTTCCTTCTTTCTTTCACTGTCTTTCTTTCTTTCCTTATTTCTTTCACTGTCTTTCTTTCCTTCTTTCTTTCACTGTCTTTCTTTCTTTCCTTATTTCTTTCACTGTCTGTCTTTCTTTCCTTCTTTCTTTCACTGTCTTTCTTTCTTTCCTTATTTCTTTCACTGTCTTTCTTTCCTTATTTCTTTCACTGTCTTTCTTTGTTTCCTTATTTCTTTCACTGTCTTTCTTTCCTTCTTTCTTTCACTGTCTTTCTTTCTTTCCTTCTTTCTTTCACTGTCTTTCTTTCTTTCCTTCTTTCTTTCACAGTCTTTCTTTCTTTCCTTCTTTCTTTCACTGTCTTTCTTTCTTTCCTTATTTCTTTCACAGTCTTTCTTTCTTTCCTTCTTTCTTTCACTGTCTTTCTTTCTTTCCTTCTTTCTTTCACTGTCTTTCTTTCCTTCTTTCTTTCACTGTCTTTCTTTCTTTCCTTATTTCTTTCATTGTCTTTCTTTCCTTCTTTCTTTCACTGTCTTTCTTTCTTTCCTTATTTCTTTCACTGTCTTTCTTTCCTTCTTTCTTTCACTGTCTTTCTTTCTTTCCTTCTTTCTTTCATAGTCTTTCTTTCTTTCCTTCTTTCTTTCACTGTTTTTCTTTCTTTCCTTCTTTCTTTCACTGTCTTTCTTTCTTTCCTTATTTCTTTCACTGTCTTTCTTTCTTTCCTTCTTTCTTTCACAGTCTTTCTTTCTTTCCTTCTTTCTTTCACTGTTTTTCTTTCTTTCACTGTCTTTCTTTCTTTCCTTCTTTCTTTCACTGTTTTTCTTTCTTTCCTTCTTTCTTTCACTGTCTTTCTTTCTTTCCTTATTTCTTTCACAGACTTTCTTTCTTTCCCTCTTTCTTTCACTGTCTTTCTTTCTTTCCTTCTTTCTTTCACTGTCTTTCTTTCTTTCCTTCTTTCTTTCACTGTCTTTCTTTCTTTCCTTCTTTCTTTCACTGACTTTCTTTCTTTCCTTATTTCTTTCACTGTCTTTCTTTCTTTCCTTATTTCTTTCACTGTCTTTCTTTCTTTCTTTCTTTCTTTCACTGTCTTTCTTTCCTTCTTTCTTTCACTGTATTTCTTTCTTTCCTTATTTCTTTCACTGTATTTCTTTCTTTCCTTATTTCTTTCACTATCTTTCTTTCCTTCTTTCTTTCACTGTCTTTCTTTCTTTCCTTCTTTCTTTCACTGTCTTTCTTTCTTTCACTGTCTTTCTTTCTTTCCTTATTTCTTTCACTGTTTTTCTTTCTTTCCTTCTTTCTTTCACTGTCTTTCTTTCTTTCCTTCTTTCTTTCACTGTCTTTCTTTCTTTCCTTATTTCTTTCACTGTCTTTCTTTCTTTCCCTCTTTTTTTCACTGTTTTTCTTTCTTTCCTTCTTTCTTTCACTGTCTTTCTTTCTTTCCTTCTTTCTTTCACTGTCTTTCTTTCTTTCCTTATTTCTTTCACAGTCTTTCTTTCTTTCTTTCTTTCTTTCACTGTCTTTCTTTCTTTCCTTCTTTCTTTCACTGTTTTTCTTTCTTTCTTTCTTTCACTGTCTTTCTTTCTTTCCTTCTTTCTTTCACTGTCTATCTTTCTTTCTTTCTTTCACTGTCTTTCTTTCTTTCCTTCTTTCTTTCACTGTCTTTCTTTCTTTCTTTCTTTCACTGTCTTTCTTTCTTTCCTTATTTCTTTCACTGTTTTTCTTTCTTTCCTTCTTTCTTTCACTGTCTTTCTTTCTTTGCTTCTTTCTTTCACTGACTTTCTGTCATTCTTTCTTTCTTTCACTGTCTTTCTTTCTTTCCTTCTTTCTTTCACTGTCTTTCTTTCTTTCTTTCTTTCTTTCACTGTCTTTCTTTCTTTCCTTATTTCTTTCACAGTCTTTCTTTCTTTCCTTATTTCTTTCACTGTCTTTCTTTCTTTCCTTATTTCTTTCACTGTCTTTCTTTCTTTCCTTCTTTCTTTCACTGTCTTTCTTTCTTTCCTTATTTCTTTCACTGTCTTTCTTTCTTTCCTTCTTTCTTTCACTGTCTTTCTTTCTTTCCTTATTTCTTTCACTGTCTTTCTTTCCTTCTTTCTTTCACTGTCTTTCTTTCTTTCCTTCTTTCTTTCACTGTCTTTCTTTCATTCTTTCTTACTTTCACTGTCTTTCTTTCTTTCCTTATTTCTTTCACTGTCTTTCTTTCTTTCCTTCTTTCTTTCACTGTCTTTCTTCCTTTCCTTCTTTCTTTCACTGTCTTTCTTTCTTTCCTTCTTTCTTAAACTGTCTTTCTTTCTTTCCTTATTTCTTTCACTATCTTTCTTTCCTTCTTTCTTTCACTGTCTTTCTTTCTTTCCTTCTTTCTTTCACTGTCTTTCTTTCTTTCCTTCTTTCTTTCACTGACTTTCTTTCTTTCCTTATTTCTTTCACTGTCTTTCTTTCTTTCCTTATTTCTTTCACTGTCTTTCTTTCTTTCCTTCTTTCTTTCACTGTCTTTCTTTCCTTCTTTCTTTCACTGTATTTCTTTCTTTCCTTATTTCTTTCACTGTATTTCTTTCTTTCCTTATTTCTTTCACTATCTTTCTTTCCTTCTTTCTTTCACTGTCTTTCTTTCTTTCCTTCTTTCTTTCACTGTCTTTCTTTCTTTCACTGTCTTTCTTTCTTTCCTTATTTCTTTCACTGTTTTTCTTTCTTTCCTTCTTTCTTTCACTGTCTTTCTTTCTTTCCTTCTTTCTTTCACTATCTTTCTTTCTTTCCTTATTTCTTTCACTGTCTTTCTTTCTTTCCCTCTTTCTTTCACTGTTTTTCTTTCTTTCCTTCTTTCTTTCACTGTCTTTCTTTCTTTCCTTCTTTCTTTCACTGTCTTTCTTTCTTTCCTTATTTCTTTCACAGTCTTTCTTTCTTTCTTTCTTTCACTGTCTTTCTTTCTTTCCTTCTTTCTTTCACTGTTTTTCTTTCTTTCTTTCTTTCACTGTCTTTCTTTCTTTCCTTCTTTCTTTCACTGTCTATCTTTCTTTCTTTCTTTCACTGTCTTTCTTTCTTTCCTTCTTTCTTTCACTGTCTTTCTTTCTTTCTTTCTTTCACTGTCTTTCTTTCTTTCCTTCTTTCTTTCACTGTTTTTCTTTCTTTCCTTCTTTCTTTCACTGTCTTTCTTTCTTTGCTTCTTTCTTTCACTGACTTTCTGTCATTCTTTCTTTCTTTCACTGTCTTTCTTTCTTTCCTTCTTTCTTTCACTGTCTTTCTTTCTTTCTTTCTTTCTTTCTTTCACTGCCTTTCTTTCTTTCCTTATTTCTTTCACAGTCTTTCTTTCTTTCCTTATTTCTTTCACTGTCTTTCTTTCTTTCCTTATTTCTTTCACTGTCTTTCTTTCTTTCCTTCTTTCTTTCACTGTCTTTCTTCCTTTCCTTCTTTCTTTCACTGTCTTTCTTTCTTTCCTTCTTTCTTTCACTGTCTTTCTTTCTTTCCTTCTTTCTTTCACTGTCTTTCTTTCTTTCCTTATTTCTTTCACTGTCTTTCTTTCCTTCTTTCTTTCACTGTCTTTCTTTCTTTCCTTCTTTCTTTCACTGTCTTTCTTTCATTCTTTCTTACTTTCACTGTCTTTCTTTCTTTCCTTATTTCTTTCACTGTCTTTCTTTCTTTCCTTCTTTCTTTCACTGTCTTTCTTCCTTTCCTTCTTTCTTTCACTGTCTTTCTTTCTTTCCTTCTTTCTTACACTGTCTTTCTTTCTTTCCTTATTTCTTTCACTATCTTTCTTTCCTTCTTTCTTTCACTGTCTTTCTTCCTTTCCTTCTTTCTTTCACTGTCTTTCTTTCTTTCCTTGTTTCTTACACTGTCTTTCTTTCTTTCCTTATTTCTTTCACTATCTTTCTTTCCTTCTTTCTTTCACTGTCTTTCTTCCTTTCCTTCTTTCTTTCACTGTCTTTCTTTCTTTCCTTCTTTCTTTCACTGTCTTTCTTTCTTTCCTTTTTTCTTTCACTGCCTTTCTTTCTTTCCTTATCTCTTTCACTTTATATAGTTTTCTTTCTTTTATTATATATTTTCTTTTTATTTCTTTCTTTCTTTCTTCCTCTGCCTCTTTTTCTATGATTTTTTTTACTTTCTATATTTTTCTTTCTTTATTATATATTTTTCTTTTCGTTCTTTCTTTCTTTCTTTCTTTCTTTCTTTCTTTC
This sequence comes from Acanthosepion esculentum, assembly GCA_964036315.1. NCBI lineage: Eukaryota > Metazoa > Mollusca > Cephalopoda > Sepiida > Sepiidae > Acanthosepion > Acanthosepion esculentum. The sequence goes on along the minus strand of OZ038517.1, from coordinate 53,695,579 downwards.
TTTGCTTATATTTCTTTCTTTACCTCACTTTATATATTTACTAGAAGCCATACCCATCTTGTCGATCAGAAAAAGTGTTCAATTAGAATGGGGCAAAACAGCATCATGTTTAGATGTAACAGAGTCTGTCTTCTTCAATTACTTTAAATACTTTCATTAAAAACATTTTGAATTAATGTTGTTACTGATATAACAGAAGTAGTCTGCATTTATTCAATCGAAATTAGCCGTGGTCATGAATGGGTAAAACAGGCAACATGAAGACCGGTTTCAGGCTACAATTATTTTGGTGTTTTCGAAATTCAATTTGTCAGTGTACTGCTAGTGATGTAAAAGAGGATACAAAATTGATGAAAATTGGTTGAAAGATCAACGAAAAATAAGAAAGAAACCAGTAAAAATCGTCATTTTTCACTATTTACGCGGGTTTCCACTATATGGGTGGACTCATTTATCAAGTTAAATGACTGTTAAACAATCAACTTATTGTTGGCTACAATTGAGTGAAGTTTGTATTAGATTGCTTGAAAATTGAGGGAGTTTTTAGTTTTAAATTTGTGTTGAAATCGATTTTTCGTTTTTCGCGGTTTTTCTTTAAACGCAGTGGCGTAGAAATAAAAATGAGATATCGTTGAGCTAGTCATGATGTAAGTAACCTACATATCGAGTTTGAACGAAACCGGAGGAAAAAAAGATGAATTTATCGATTTTTGATCGGCTTTATCGATTATTGATTTTTTACGCTAAGAACCTATCTCTTACATTGTACAATGTATGTGCTAAGTTTGGTCAAAATCAGTTGGATGGATCTCGAGTGAAAAGGTATCACACAGACAGACAGACACACAAACATCTCCACAGATATAATTTTCTTTCATTATATATTTTATTTTTCTTTCTCTTTTTTCACTGTTTCTCTTTCATTTCTTCCTTTCATTTTTTCACTTTATATAGTTTTCTTTCTTCTATTATATATCTTCGTTTTCCTTCCCTCTTTTCACTTTATACATTTTTCTTTCATTATATATTTTCAATTTCTTTCTTTATTTCTTTCGCTGTCTCTTTTTTTTCTTTCATTCACTTTATATATATGTTTCTTTCTTTTATTCTATCATGACATTGAGCACGTGGCTGAGTGGTTAAAACGTTTGCATTATGAATATGAGACTCGGGTTCAAATCTCACTATGGTCGATTTGCAGGAAGGAGACACAGGATCACAGCGTGCGGCACCATTGGAAAGTGCCTGAAAACCATACCACGGGTTGACCCAAGCTTTGTGGAATTGGGTAGACGGAACCCTTAGCAGTGGTTGATAGCAGTCCTAGCAGGAAATCACAAGTCATCATGCGCTTGAGCGTGCTGGCCTTGTTTAAATCGTTGAACACGCTCTTTCCCAGAAACTGTAACTAAGGTCTGCTCAGCATAGTTACGGTATGAACCACAGGTGGGCTCTGTGAATAAACACAAATGTGCCTGAGCAAGTGTCTGCAATAGGGATTGGCAAGCCTCCCTAGTGGACGCGTATCCACGAATACCAGTGCCCAGCTATAGTGTGACACTGAGGTTGTGAGGTGGTTAAACATTAATTCTAAGCAGAAAAAGCCCAAATGAAATATAAACTGGAAGATAGAGAGATAATAAGGAAGTGAAGAAAGGTCTATCTGTATTGCCTCGCCCCTACGAATTGGAACAATGCACCGAGAACCTACTTTTTATATCTGTCGAAAATCTGGCCTGGGGTAATGCAAATTGGGAAATGGCTTTATCTTTTTCTTGTTAAATAAGAATAACATGTCATTGGCGAAACAGAAGCAGACGGAAATTATATTTCCGTTAGCGAAAACAAATTGAGGAATGAAAACAGACAATGAACCCGCTACGAGGGTTAGGATTATGCAAATTGATCCGTTATAACAGGAAGGTAATCTGGTTTATGTCTCCACGAAGACGGCGACCGGCCCAAGGATGGAAAACAACGTGTCTCTATGTTGAGAATTTATGTAAACAATTATATTTTCATTGATGAAAACAAAGGTTAAAATGAGAAGGTGATCTGGTTTGTGTTTTCAATGGAGAGGTGGGGTCCAGGAAAGTGAGTCAGAGAATTGAAATTAATGAAATTAAACCATGCTCTTTCTCTCAGGCACTTTAAATATTAGATTTGTCACAAAGACATTTATGCTAGCCTTGAGAAGTGGGCAGAGTTAGAATACCGAGAATGTCAGAATTTAGATCAGCCTGTGTGGAGTAGTGGTGTGAGATGTGAAGTGAAGTAGGTTAGAGTTAAGGGAGGAGAATTCCCTGTCACTACATCCAAGGAAGGTGGATAATTCTCCAAATTTGAAAAGTTGATTAAAAAATAAGAAATAGGGAGCAAAGAAAACCTTTATTGGGGAATCCCAGAATCCCCAGAACCCTTCCGCCCCACGCAAGTTTTGGGCCGAAATGCATATAAGCAGCTGACTCTGGGGAGTTCGGAGACTTGGGCTGAGAAACCGCATCAAGTCCCTCTGGAAACATCATCAGCTGCCACCAGACTTCCTGATTCCAAGACTTTGAACCCAGCTCATCCAAGCCCAGTGTCACTATAGATATCGATGCGGGAAGGGTTAATTTTTGTTTTGTTTTTTAATTGAAGATTAACCCCATGAATCTCCCGTTTTATTTTTCGCCGTGAAGATATTTTTCTTCCTTAATGTTTCAACCGCCACTACTTCAACCAGCATTGCCATTATGACGATATTTAATCTTCCACAGCTGTGAGATCAAGAACACAACGTGGGCAGAGTTGTTCGAGATCGAAACGGTCAGCAACCAACAACCAGCTTGAAGCAACATCAGCATTGACCAGCGCAGAGTTAGCTCTGTGGTTAAAACGTTTTCCTAAGACCATGTAGACCGGATCATTAAAACGTGGTTACACCACCGGTGTAGGCGGCTGCCAAAAGTGTTATATTTTCCTTTTCTTTCTCTCTTTTTCACTGTCTATATTTCTTTCTTTCACTTTATATATTTTCGTTCCTTTTCTTTTTTCATTCGCAGTCTCTCTTTATATCATTTCATTTTACTTTTATTATATAGTTCCTTTTCTTTTTCACTCTATTTCTTTCTTTTACTTCATACATTTTTCTTTCTTTATCATATATTTTCTTTTTTCCTTTCTTTCTTTCACTGTCTCTCTTTCTTTCTTTCATTCTTTCACTTTATATATTTTTCTTTCTTTTTCTTTTTCACTCTCTATATTTCTGTCTTTCAATTTATATATATTCCTTTCTTTTATTATATATTTTTCATTTATTTCATTTTTTCTTTTTTTCTTTTTTCTTTCACGGCCACTCTTTCTATTTTTCATTCTTTCTTTTATTATATATTTTCCTTTTCTTTCTTTCTTTCTTTCTTTTCAGGTTTCGTTTGTTTGTATGTTTCTTTCTTTCTTTCTCTTTCACTTTCTTTCTTTCTAGTTACATACCTTTTTTCAAGCCATATGTTTGTTTTCTTTCATTCTTTTCCCGTTATCTTTTTTTCTTTCAAGTTTTATGTTTCATTTTCTTCCTTTCATCATATGAGTTCTTTCTTTCTTTTTGAATTCCTGTGTTTCTTTTCTTCCTTTCTTTCTGAAATCATTTCTATTCTTTCTTTCTTTTTTAAGTCTTATGTTTCTATTTGTTTTTTTCTTCTTATGAAATAGCGTGTTTCTTTTCTTTCTTCCTTTTTGAAATCATGTTTCTTTTCTTTCTTTCTTTTTGAAATTATATATTTCTTTTTCTTTCTTTTTAAAATACTGTTTTTTCTTTCTTTCTTTCTTTTAGAAATTATGTTTCATTTTCTTTTAAAGTGAAGGAAAGAAAGAATGAAAGAAAGAACGGATGAAATGGAACATTTTGTTTTTTTAACTCAAAAGTAATATCCCACATTAGCTAAAAATGCTTGATCAGTTTTATTGCAATTTTCTACTTCTTATTTATGTGAATTCGCCTTCTCAGCCCTAAATAACATCAAAATAAGAAGCAAGAAAAACTACACTCAACTGAAGGATAAATGAGGGTCTTCACTATTTATATTATTCGGACTATTGTCCTCACCTTTGTCGCCATATTTCTTACAACGTTTCGGCCGTTGTACGCTTCGGCCTTCTTAAGGTGGTTGGAATGTCGAACTGAACCCTTTATTTCGCGCACTCGGGGTAGACTGTTCTAGTTCCAGTTATCTCCTGTTAATTTCCCTCTGAAAGTTCTCCACTGCCTTAACCGGCTATTGTTCTCACACTCTTTGGGTCCTGTCACTGGATCTAACCAACGTCTTTATCCACTGTGCCATGTGTCCTCAAGGACGTTGTAATAAATATGGCGACAAAGATGAGGACAATAGTCCGAATAATGTAAATAGTTGACATAATACCTCATCTCAGAAATATAGACAGAAAATGAGGGTCTGCTTATCGCACATTCTACCAAACATTGAAGAAATCGCGAAAAAAAAACAAACATCAGACACAGGTTTCACACTAAATAAACTGCACAAATAATTGAATAGAAACATTGAAATAATGTAAGTTCATATTTGTGTGTGTATTTTTTAATCTATGTTTAAATGTATACCCGTTACAAATTTTGATAATTGTACCGTGATATTTTCATTTGCTCCGAGGTGTGCCGTTACTTAAAAAGGTCGAGTAACACTGTCTTATAATATAGAACACCATCGATTTATTACTATAAAAGTGTAAGCAATTTGTTGAAAGGCGGAATATTTTCACTGAAGCGCATCAACGTGACGCTATATCATATTCATAAGTATTTTTGCTTTCAATTAAATATAATGTTTCTCGCTCATCCATCCGATGTTTATAAGATGCATGAAAAACTTACTTTTATGTACGTAGCTCTAAAGGAAACGATACCTAAGGTTTAAAATTATTTTTTCAAAATGAAAAATATTTTTTGAGCTTTTATTTTTGTTTGGATCCCATTTTAATAGATTAAACTTAATATTTCTAATAAGCAAAATACTTCATTTCAAACCGAATTTAAATTGATTGGAATTATTTTTTAACTCGCTAATAATGGCTGGTTGTATGCATTCTTAGGCATATTTACAAATCTGTCAGCACAATGTGTTTCTTTTTATTAAAAAAAAAATTCAAAAATAAAATATACTTTTCTGAAACTTTATTTGAGGAAGGTTACCTGATTTAAAGTTTAATTAATCTCAATTAAAACAAATATTACTTACTTTTAGTTTAAAATACCACAGAAAAGCATTTTTAACACAAAGGTGGGTGATTTTATGAGGTGTTGGCATATATCTCGATAGATTTACGTTGGGGAATATTTTCGTTTTTTTTTTTTTCGAAGAGGGGCAATTATTGTAACAGTTTCTTGACGGATATAAATTGAACGCCTTTTTATATCATTTTTTAACCTCCCAATAACCTTTAAAATTAAAGAAAATATTCTCAGTAATTTAATATTTTATTGAATTTTAGGTACTTTGACTTTATAGTCTTACTTCCGAAGACGCTTGTTGAGGAAATGTTAAAAAATTAGCAATAAATTTTAAATTTACTATAGTTATTTTCATATTTCCTGATAATATCGTGTATGAACAGCTGTATTTATAAAAAGCATCACTTTTATCTACATACACACACAAACACATACACACACACAAAATATTTTTTAAAATACTGCAGGTTGCGGAATTGTAATCTGATTTTTCCATTTATGATTAGTAAATATAGTTTTATTTATAAACATATCACCTAACGGCAATAAATTAATACAGAATTTTAAAAGATTTAAAACTTTATAAATTATTATAATTTCATTTGTTAAAAAAATGAAAACAGTTCTTGTAAAAATTCTTCATTCATTGAAAAAAAATAAAGACAATAGTGTCCATAATATATCTTATTCATCAAAGCAAATAAAAGCTTTTTTTTAATTAAATACAGTCTTAGCTTTATTGTATTTTTATTTTACTATTCAGAGATTTTCGGTAACTGGTTCTGTTTGACAAAAAAATGTGATTTAAATTCTCTACGGACTTGCCTTTATAAATAATATAAACATTAAACCTTACAAATATGAATTTCACGAAATTTCATAAAATTAAATAAACGATGGGTAATAGATTTTCTAAAAGAAAACTTTCTAAAATAATTTTATTCATTTGTGAATAAAATAATTACTGAAAGTTTTATTAAAATTTAGCAACTATTTGATTTTTGCAAGAATTTCCAAATTAGTGTGTTTTTGACCGAAAAAAAAGCTAAAATTTCCCGTGATGATTTATGATCACCCGCTGACGCAAAAAAAATATTTAAACAAAATTTTGAAGATTATAAAAAGGATTTAAAAAAATGTAATTTAATAATAAAAGATCCTTTGGCCATTTCGAATAATAATAAAATAAAGATTTTGACAATAAAACAATAAAAAGGTTGGGGTATTTTTTCATAATGTATGCTCATTTTTTAGCGAATTTTGGAGATACCTAGTTTTATGTGAATAAAATTGTATTTATTTGCGAGCCTAATAATTTGCACTTGGATTCTCTTGAAAAATTCGGTTGGTCTTTTAAACTAAAACCTATAACAGAAGCAAATTGCTCTCATGCGGATAGAAAGTGAATTCAGTAAATTTACAAAAATAGAAAGGGGAATAAGACAAGGATGGGTCTTCTCACCGGACTTATTCAACATATACAGGAAGGTGTTTTTTTTATTTCCTCGTAATTTACAAGGTTCGATCCTTTTGCTCGTTCTGGGGTATCGTATATCAGTCGTGGTAGACTGGGAGTTCGTTCGGTTAATAGTCGTGATAGACACGTAGATAAAATGGACACGCATATGTAGTTGAATAAACAAATATTCATCAATAGGCGATTCAATTTGAGATGAAAGAAATATTCGTCGGAAATAAATAGCGAATATATCTTTTATTTTTATTTAATTTGGATGTTACAGCAAAATTGAAACGACAGTATGGCAGTTGATGAAGGGCACCCGGAATTGCCCAAGAGGAAAAGTATCATCTTCCCTCAGGACAATGCTAATCCTCACGTCTCTTTGCTGACCCGGCAGAAATTGGTAGAGCTTGGTTAGTTCTACTGCTTCCGTCGTACTCACCTGAAAATGGCCCTTCGGATTACCATTTATTTCGATTCTAACGATATTCTTTTAATAGGAAGAATATCAATTCTCTGACGGCTTTCATATAATTACTTTAGAGAACCTTTTCTGCTTGCCAATATTAGGGCTGATGCTAACCTCCTAAACTAACCTCTTATCTCTTTGCGTCTTCTTGAAATCAGTTTTTCAACTGACATGAAGTGGGTTTGGTTTGGTTTGGTTTGTTTTACGGCATATCAACCTCAATGGGTCATTTAATGCCGACAACTTTTTTTCCTGGTAATATTTTGTTTTGTCAAAAATCTATTTCTGGTAATATTTTTTTCCTCAAAAATGTATAGCTGGTAATATTATTTTTTTAAAAAATGCATTGCTTGTAATATCTTTTTAAACATATTGCTGGTAATAGTTGTTTTTCTTCAAAAATTCATTTCTGGTAATCATTTTTTTTTACAAAGTTTTTCTGGTATTAAAACCTATTTTTACTTTCATAATGATTTTTACCTCAGTTTGTGGGGTAACTATTTGTCCATAGCTGGGACCCTAACGGATGCTACCACCCCGGGTCAGGGTGGACCTGGGAACACCAGCAATTAAGAGGTGGATCCACGCTCCTCAAAGCCTTCTGATCAGAGGCCTTGCTGTTGGACGTAGTTTATTGTCTTACCCTGGACGCGGATGTAGTTTATCGTCATACCCACGACGCTGACATGAAGTGGGGGTGACTGTATCTAATCAATTGCCCGGCCTACTGCTAGGAAAGTTGGTTCACCGTATAATTTCTCGCGTCAGAATCCATCTTGCACTTTTATAACTCTACAATGTATTGAATATTTCTGTCACATCTGGTCTGGAACTTCTGCTATGTATTTAGAGATTCTTTACAGAATTTAAAGAAGAATCTGCAATAAATAGTTAGATAGAAATCTCTTACATTGATTTCTACCTTCTTCTACCCTGTAATAGAAACGATCAATTCCCCAACTAGGAATTTATGCTGATGACTCAACTATTTAATTCTGTATCAAGTTCGACAAAGTAAAACTGGTAGATGCTCTCAAGAAGGGGTTCCAATCTGTGGTCAACTGGGGCAAGGGATAGTTTGCAAATTTTAACGCCACTAGAACAAAACTTATTTGATTTAATCACCACAGGGAACTGTTTCTGCTTGCCGTCAGCATGGTTGAGCAAAACTCCAGGAGAGCAAAAGATCCACGCCTTCTTGGGTTCAGGTATTTTTAATGTGAAGTGATTATATTGAATCAATTACTAGATCCACGGCTAGGAAAGTTGTTTCATTGTTTTACTAGCCAATTTTCTCAGAATGCATCTTGCACATTTAAAAAAAAAAATCTACCGTTCTTCTGTGCATTGAATATTGCTGTCACATCTGGTTTGGTGCACCTGCTATATCTCTTGACAAAATTCAAAGAAGAATCTCTAATGTATCCGATTCTGAACTGGCATCACATCGACGTGACGTGTCTTTCCTCTGTCATTTCCGCAAATATTTTCATGGCAACTGTTCTGATAAGATTTCCGACTTGGTGCCTTCACTGCAAGAACTTAAGCGCGCTAATGAATTGAAAACTAGGTCTCACCGTTTTGTTGTCGAACTAACTAAATGTAACCATAAGTTCTATAATAATAGTTTCTTTTCTCGCACGTCTCGCCTGCGGAATTCCCTTCCAATTTCTTGCTTTCCTACAATCTTCAAAAAATTTAAATGCAACGCTAATCACCAATCGTGTCTTCTTGAAGTCTGTTCTTTTATTGTCCTTTCTCATCACTAAAGTCTTCTCATGCTCTTCGACTCCCAGTAACTATTTGCGTCTTAATGGCATTATCACCATCTTCTGTCTTCCTGAAGTTTCTTCTGTTATTGTCCTTCCTCCTCACTAAAGTCTTCTCATTTTCTTTCACCCCCAGTAATCCCTTGCGCCCTAGTGACATTATCGCCTTGCATCGGGTAAAATGATTTTTAAAAAAGCTTGAAAAAACCTACTATGTACAAATAACTAAGTATTGCCTTTGAAATTCAGTACGACCTGAACTAATAAAATATGGATAATTCTAATGTAATGTTCACTAAAAGTGTAAAACGTAAATTATTAACGTAAATTACTGAGTAGTCACGAAGAAAAATGGTCAGAAATGGTTATACTTGTGTCATTATCAATATGGCTGATATACGAAAGCAAACAAAAAAAATGTCACGTGATGATTTTTGCTGTGGATACATACAAGATCGATGTTTTTAGAAGGTTACTTTTCATTTTTTCACTTTACGTCGATCAGAAAATGTATGCAGGCACGACATGAAAAAAAAAGACCACATATTCTGTCGCTTTCTGTGCTTTGTCTATGCCAAGGAAGTAGAAAGATATTAACACCATCGAAAAGAAAGGAGGAAAGCAAATGCAAGAAAGGAAGAAATAAAAGAAAGAAAGGAAATGAAAAAATATGTAAAGAACGGAAGAAGGATAAAGAAAGAAACAAGCCCAGAGGAAAAGAAAAAAGGCAATAAAAAAAGGAAAAGAAAGAAATAAGTTGAGTAAAAACAAAAGCAAGCAAACAAGAAAGAATGGAAGAATGAATGAATAAATGAAACAAAGAAATAAATAATGAATGAATGAAAGAAAGAAAGAAAAAATGAATGAATGAATGAATGAAAAAAGAAAGGATAAATGAAAGAAAAAAGAAAGAATTATGAAAGAAAAGTGAAATCATCATCATCATCATCATCATCATCATCATCATCATCATCCACTTCAAGTTTCTAATCCGAGGGCGGATCCGAATGCAAAAACGGTCTATCAACAGCAGACATTAGCAATTCTAGTACAGTCATAGCTGTCTACTGTTTGACATTGTCCAACCAGTTTTTGCGTTGGCGTCCTCTCCTACATCCACCTTCAACGATGCCTTGAATGATGGTCTTGCACAGACTGTCGTGAATGAAACTAGGAACAGTAAAACAGAAAGAAATATAAAAATTTAGAAAGAAGAAAAGAAGCGTTTACAAAAGAAAGCGCGCAAAAATGATCGAAAGTCCGACAGTGAAAACAAAAAAATGCCAAAAGCTAATGAAGGCGCTGAGAAACGGAAACAGTTCGTTCTAAAGAAAGAAAAGAGACCTGGATTGCTATGTGATATGCGGCACCGAGATCCGAACACGCATTGGACGAGCGAAAGAAGCATTCCAAAATCTAAACAAGGTGCTGAGAAACGGAAACATTTCGTTCTAAACAGAGAAAAGAGGACTGGGTTGCATTTTGAGATGCGGCCCCGAGATCCGAACACGCATTGGATTAGCGAAAGAAGCATTCCAAAAGCCGATCAATCTGGCGAGAAACAGAAACATTTCGTTCTAAACAAAGAAAAGAGACCTGGATTGCTATGTGATATGCGGCACCGAGATCCGAACACGCATTGGACGAGCGAAAGAAGCATTGCAAGCTACTGATGGTTTGGAGAAACAGAAACATTTTGTAGTAGGGAAAGAAAATAGGGCTGGATTGGTATGTTATATGCGACACCGAGATCTGAACACGCATTGGACTAGCGAAAGATGAATTCCAAAAGCAAATCATGAAAACATTTCGTTCTAAACAAAGAAATGAGGTCCGGATTGCTATGTAACATGCAGCACCGAGATCTGAATACGCATTGGACTAGCGAAAGAAGCATTCCAAAAGCTAATGAAGGTGCTGAGAAACTGAAACATTTTGTTCCAAACGAAGAAAGGTCGGTTGGATTGCTATGTGATAAGTGGTACCGAGATCCAGACATTTTCCATTTTTTCTAAAACCTCGTCTTTGCTCTGATATTCAGTCCATTGTTTTAGTCAGCATCATTCTGTAGAACCACATTTGTGTTGCTTCAAGTCTCTTTTTTCATTTGTTAGGAGCTTGTCCGTCATTCATTTCCATATAGGTGGCCCGGCTATTACATAACATTTGATGGACCATTAGAAAATACAAAAAATACAATTACAATTATCAGTTTTTGGAGGACCAGGACACCACCTTTTTTCCGTGATGGGATTGCAATGCTTAACCATCATCGGACGAAGAGCATTGCTGCCAAGGGAGGAAAAACTGTGTTATTTCTCCAACCCCTTCTGGGTGAAACTATTTTTTTTTATTCTTGAATGATTTTTGTCCATTGGTTAGCGTAAAAACAACGATACAAAAAAGAATGAAGAAGAATTAAATGAAGAAATATTTCCAACCAATGCACGTTTTAACCGTTTCTAAAGCGAGAAAAAAAGGACTGGACATTAATTGCAAGAAGGAAGCAAATATTGTCATCAACAAGAGAAAAAACCTGACATGCAATTTACAAATTGGAGATTTAGGCATCAAGCAGGTGCAAAAGTTTAAATATCTGCGAATAGAGAGTTCAATTAAAGGGAGATAACTGAGACACCCCAAAGAGGCATGGCACGTGGAATTAGAAAAATCTCTCCCGGTGGAGAGAAACAAAGGTTTCAGTTCGAAATTCCAATCACCGGAAGAAGGCCGGAGCTTATAACGTCTGAAACGTAACGAATATGTCAACAAAAATGAGGACAACAGTCCGAACAATGTAAATAGTGTAAAGAAGTGGCAGTTTTTCTTTTCCACGGTCTTGAGTGGAAAGTTCTCCTTACAAGTGAATCACGACCACCAGAAAGAATAAAAACATTGCTTTTGTCTTGTTCTTCAAGAGAGATGGGGGAAGGTAGCGAGACACTTACCTGGCGAGCTTGTGTGAACGGATGGTAAAACGTGGGGTGGGAGTTTTAGCAAAGGGATTAAAACCTTCTATGAGGCACACGATATAAGAAGATGAGAAGCACCGTGATCACTTATTCTATGAACGGAAGCGGTACATAAAAGAAAAGATATCCCTTAAGCACTTAATACCTTGGGCAATTGGTTATGTCGGACCGGCCCTGACTGCATCTTTATAATTTGTTTGGATACATATCTCTCTCTCTCTCTCTCTATCACCTGATTATTAGACTTTTATAGCAGCCATTTCCTTCATGACACATACGTCGCTTTTATAATTATTAAATCTCTCTTAAAAATAAATAATTATAGCCATTAGCTAAAGAATGCTTTATCGCTTTTCACTGTAATTAATCAGTGTTAACTCCTTGCCATTCAAGTGTTGGTTTTATTGTGTAAGAAATATATTTAAGACGTTTTAAAGGGTAATGTTTTCTGGACACTGTTAACATTGAATATTTCTTGCTCCCCACCTCATCCCAGCAAATAAGATTGATGACGTGGAAGATATACAGGTTATAGTTTCCGGCAATATTATTAGCGTATATCGCAGATTTTTTAAAAACCTTTTTTTATCTATAGACAAATTTTTCTGACAAGCATCTGGACCGAATGGGTCAGATCGGGGTTTTCCAAACGTTTGTCCGCGGGTTATATCAAATTCGACACGAGGTTTTAGCTGGTTGCCTGCGACAACTTCTGAAATAAATAGCCTGTTTCTTTTATGTGCATTTCGGCCATTTTCTCAGGATATTTGTTAACGAGAAAGACCCGAGAAAATTTCACGGTTTTCCTATTTTAAATTTCTGACGAATCTTAATTCTTCAGTAAATGATTAAATAAGCTAATGGTGAATTCTACGAAAAAAATATCCGTAGAAAATCCCTTATCACATCGTTGAATATTTACGCTTAACAAAATATTGCAACAACAATTATAGATTGGACTTCTAGTGGCATTTTCGACATGGTTTAAGAGCTCGCAAGCTTGTCTCGCAAGATCAGTCACGACTGAATGGACAAACAGGTTAAGATTGTAGTAATCTGGAAAGCATCTTCTCGGGAGTCAAAGTAGCAGCTCGTGGGAACAAACTGTCCGAATGGGACTTTCCTGGAAGAATTACATTGCAAATGAATTTCCTGTATTCAAATTTCCTAATTCAAAAACTTTTACAATGGAGAAAATCAGCTTTCTTAAAGGCAGGAATTTAATCCCTTCAGCAGTTACATAGCAAGGTAATTAAAGACCTTAAACTATGGAGAGCATGAATTTACACCCACGAGAAGCTATAGATACATAGTAAAGTAACTAGAGTCCTATACCATTGTAAGGCGTTAATTTACTCCCAGCAGTAACATAGACTTGTAAGTTATGAATTTACTTCCATTTGCAGCTTAGCCTTGTAAGACATGATTTTACTCCCACCAGTATATCATCATTGTAAGGCATGATTTTACTCCCTTCATCACTTTAGCCATGTAAGTCCTGAATTTACGCCCATCAGCAATTTAGTCATGTATTGTAGGGATTTCCTCCAACCAGCACCTTGGCCTTGTAAGTCCTGAATTTACTCCCACCAGCACCTTAGCCTTGTAAGTCATGAATTTACTCCCACCAGCACCTTAGCCTTGTAAGTCATGAATTTACTCCCACCAGCACCTTAGCCTTGTAAGTCATAAATTTACTCCCACCAGCACCTTAGCCTTGTAAGTCATGGATTTCCTCCCAACAGAAACTTAGCCTTGTAAGGCATGAATTTACTCCCACCAGCATTTAGTCATATAAGGTATAGATTTCCTCCCACCAGCAGCTGAGCCTTGTAAGACATGAATTTTCTCCCATCAGCACGTTAGCCTTGTAAGTCATGAATTTGCTCCCATCAGCACCTTAGCCTTGTAAGTCATGAATTTACGCCCTTCAGTACTTTAGTCATATAAGGTATAGATTTCCTCTCACCAGCACCATAGGCTTGTAAGACATGAATTTACTCCCACCAGCACTTTAGCATTGTAAGTCATGAATTTACGCCCAACAGCAACTTAGCCTTGTAAGACATGAATTTGCTCACACCAGTACTTTAGTCATATAAGGTATAGATTTCCTCCCACCAGCACCATAGCCTAGTAAGACATGAATTTACTCCCACCAGCACTTTAGCATTGTAAGTCATGAATTTACGCCCAACAGCAACTTAGCCTTGTAAGACATGAATTTGCTCCCACCAGCACTTTAGTCATATAAGGTATAGATTTCCTCCCACCAGCACCATAGCCTTGTAAGACATGAATTTACTACCACCAGCATTTTAGCGTAGTAAATCATGAATTTACGCCCACCAGCAACTTAGCCTTGTAAGTCATGAATTTACGCCCATCATTCTTTTCTCATTTTCACCTCAATTTGGGTATCCGCTAATTCCTAAGGATCAGATACTATCCTTCGCTAATTCCTAGGTATTAGTTACTATCCTTCGCTAATTTCTGTGTATCAGTGACTATCCACCACTAATTCCTAGGTATCAGTTACTATACTTCGCTAATTCTTTCGTATCGGTTAATATCCTTCACTAATTCCAAGGTATCAGTTACTATTCTTCGCTAATTCCTAGTTTTCAGTGACTATCCTTCACTAATTCTTAGGAATTAGCGAAGGATAGCAACTGATACGTAGAATTTTGTGCAGGATAGTAACTGATATCTAGGAATAAGCGAAGGATGGTAACTGATACCTAAGAATTACTGAAGGATAGTCACTGATAACTAGAAATTAGTGAAAGATTGTAACTGATACCTAGGAATTAGCGAAGGATAGTAACTGATACCTAGTAATTAGTGAAGGATAGTAACTGATACCTAGGTATCAGATACTATCCTTCGCTAATTCCTAGGATTCAGTTACTATCCCTCACAAATTCCTAAGTTTCAGTGACGATCCCTCACTAATTCCTAGGTATCAGTGACTATCCTTCAGTAATTCTTAGGTATCAATTATTTTCCTTCAGTAATTCCTAGGTATCAGTTACTATGCTTCACTAATTCCTAGGTATCAGTTACTATCTTTCGCTAATTCTTAGGTATCAGATACTATCCTTCGCTAATTCCTAGATATCAGTTAGTATCCTTCGCTAATCCTTAGGTGTCAGATACAATCCTTAGCTAATTCTTAGGTATCAGATACTATCCTTAGCTAATTCTTAGGTATCAGATACTATCCATCGCTAATTCCTAGGTATCAGTTACTATCTTTTGCTAATGCTTAGGTATCAGATACTATCCTTCGCTAATTCCAAGGTATCAGTTACTTTCCTTCACTAATTCTTAGGTATCAGATACTATCCTTCGCTAATTCCTAGGTATTAGTTATTATCCCACACTAATTCCTAGGTATCAGTTACTATCCTTCACTAATTGCTAGGTATCAGTTATTATCCCTCACTAATTCCTAGGTATCAGTTATTATCCCTCACTAATTCCTAGGTATCAGTTACTATCCTTCAATAATTCCTAAATATCAGATACTATCCTTCACTAATACCTAGGTATCAGTTACTATCATTCTCTACTTCCTAGGTAACAGTGAATATCTTTCACTAATAACTAGGTATCAGTTACTATCCTGCACTAATGCCTATGTGTCAGTTACTATCATTTGCTAATACCTATATATCAGGTAATATCCTTCATTAATTCCTAGGTATCAGTTAGTATCCTTCACTAATTCCGAGGTAACATTTACTGTCCTTCATTAATTCCTAGGTATCAGTTACTATCCCTCGCCAATTCCTAGGTATCACTTACTATCCTTCACTAATTCTAGGTATCAGTTACTACACTTCATTAATTCGTAGATATCATTTACTATTCTTCACTAATTGTAGTTATCACTTACTATCCTTCGAGAAATTCCTAGGTATCTGTTACTATCCTTCAATAATTCCTAAATATCAGTTACTATCCTTCGCTAATTCCTAGTTATCAGTTACTATCCTTCGCTAATTCCCAGATATCAGTTACTAACCTACACAAAATTCTACGTATCAGTTACTATCATTCGCTAATTACTAGGTATCAGTTACTATCCTTCGCTAATTCCTAGGTATCAGTTACAAACTTTCCCTAATTCCTAGGTATCAGTGACTATCCTTCACTAATTCCTAGATATCAGTCATTATTCTTCGCTAATACCTAGGTATCAGTTACTATACTTCGCTAATTCCTAGGTATCAGTTACTATCCTTCAGTAATTCTTAGGTATCAGTTAAAATCCCTTGCTAATTCCTAGGTACCAGTTACCATCCTTCGCTAATTCCTAGATATCAGTTACTATCCTGCACAAAATTCTACGTATCAGTTACGATCCTTCACAAATTTCTAGGTATCAGTTACTTTTCTTCGCTAATTCCTCGGTATTAGTTACTATCCTTCGCTAATTCCGAGGTATCAGTTATTTTCCTTCAGTAATTAGTAGGTATCAGTTACTATGCTTCACTAATTCCTAGGTTTCAGTTACTATCGTTCGCTAATCCTTAGATATCAGTTACTATCCTTCGCTAATTCTTAGGTATCAGATACTATCCTTCGCTAATTCCTAGGTATCAGTTAATAACCTTCGCTAATTCCTATGTATCAGATACTATCCTTCGTTAATTCCTAGGATTCAGTTACTATCCTTCACAAATTCCTAGGTATCAGTGACTATCCTTCGCTAATTCCTAGGTATCAGTGACTACCCTTCACTAGTTCCTAGGTATCAGTTAAAATCCTTCGCTAATTCCTAGGTATCAGTCATTTTCCTTCAGTAATTCCTAGGTATCAGTTAAAATCCTTCACTAATTACTAGCTATCAGTTACTATCCTTCACTAATTCCTTCGTATCAGTTACTATCCTACGCTAATTCCTAGGTATCAGTTACTATCCTTCACTAATACCTAGGTATCAGTTACTATCATTCTCTACTTCCTAGGTAACAGTGAATATCCTTCGCTAATAACTAGGTATCAGTTACTATCCTTCAATAATTCCTAGGTATCAATTACTATCTTTAAATAATTCCTAGGTATCAGTTACTATCCTTCGCTAATTCCAAGGTATCACTTACTATCCTTCACTAATTCTAGGTATCAGTTACTACACTTCACTAATTCGTAGATATCATTTACTATTCTTCACTAATTGTAGTTATCACATACTATCCTTCGAGAAATTCCTAGGTATCTGTTACTATCCTTCACTAATTCCTAGGTATCAGTTAGTATCCTTCGCTAATTCCTAGTTATCAGTGACTATCCTTCACTAATTCTTAGGTATCAGTTAAAATCCTTTGTGAATTCCTAGGTATCAGAGACTATCCTGCACTAATTCCTAGGTATCAGTTACGATCCTTCACTAATTTGTAGGTATCAGTTACTTTTCGCTAATTCCTAGGTATCAGTTACTATCCTTCGCTTATTCCTAGGTATCAGTTACTATACATCAGTAAATTCAACCTATCAGTTACTATCCCTCACTAATTCCTAGATATCAGTCATTATTCTTCGCTAATACCTAGGTATCAGTTACTATACTTCACTAATTTGTAGGTGTCAGTTACTATCCTTTGCTAATACCTAGGTATCAGTCAATGTCCTTCACTAATTCTTAGGTATCAGTTAGTATCCTTCACTAATTCCTAGATATCATTTACTATCATTCATTAATTCCTAGGTATCAGTTAATATCCTTCACAAATTCCTTGGGATCAGTTTTCTATCCTCCGCTAATTCCTATGTATCGGTTACTATACTTCACTAATTCCTAGACATTAGTTACTATCATTCACTACTTCCTAGCTGTCAGTTACTATCCTTCGCTAATCCCTAGGTATCAGTTACTATCCTTCACTAATTCCTTGGTATGAGTGACTATTCTTCACCTATTCCTAGGTATCTGGTACTATCCTTCGCTAATTCCTGGGCATCAGTTACTATCCATCATTAATTCCTAGTTTTCAGTTAGTATCCTTCACTAATTCCTAGGTAACACTTACTATCCTTCACTAATTCCAAGGTATCAGTTACTATCCTTCGGTAATTCCGAGGTATCAGTTACTATCCTTCTCTAATTCCTAGGTATCTGTGACTATCCTTCACTAATTCTAGGTATCTTTTAGTATCCATGACTAATTCCTAGGTATCAGTTACTATACTTCGCTAATTCTTTTGTATCGGTTAATATCCTTCACTAATTCCTAGGTATCAGTTACTATCCTGCACTAATTCCGAGGTATCAATGACTATCCTGCACTAATTCCTAGGTATCGGTTACGATCCTTCACTAATTCGTAGGTATCAGTTACTTTTCGCTAATTCCTAGCTATCAGTTACTATCCTTCGCTTATTCCTAGGTATCAGTTACTATACTTCAGTAAATCCAAGCTATCAGTTACTATGCTTCACTAATTCCTAGGTATCAGTTACTATCCTTTGCTAATACTTAGGTATCAGTCAACGTCCTTCGCTAATTCCTAGGTATCAGTTAAAATCCTTCAATAATTCCCTGGTATCAGTTAGCATCCTGCACTAATTCCTAGATATCCGTTACTATCCATCGCTAATTCCTAGGTATCAGTTAAAATCCTTCAATAATTCCTAGGTATCAGTTACTATCCTTCACTAATTCCCTGGTATCAGTTAGTATCCTGCACTAATTCCTAGATATCCGTTACTATCCATCGCTAATTCCTAGGTATCACTTACTATCTTTCACTGATTCCTTTGTATCTGTTACTATCTTTCGCTAATTCCTAGGCATCAGTTACTATCCTTCAATTATTCCTAGGTATTACTTACTATCCTTCGCTAATTCCTAGGTATCAGTTAATATCCTTCACTAATTCCTAGGTATCAGTTAGTATTATTATAAAAATTGATACCATCAAATGTCTTTACTTTCTTTCCATCTTTAATGCATAACTTTATTTTATGTACACATCTAAAGACAAACTTGGACTCCAATATATTATACAATATTATTGTCATATCTTAATGTAATATAGGAAGAAAATGTGTAACTACCAACACCGAGGTTCGAACCTGAGACTCTGGAACTTATGAATATATGTTTTCCGTCTGATGTATAAATAGCAGTGTCAGGCTACTAACTGCAGTGATTATTGAGTGACTATTTAGTGGAACTATCCAGTCGTATTATTATGCGTCGATGTTGGGTTTTGATTTAGGATTTACCGGCTACTAACAAGTTATTCACTGAAATGTTTAATTATCTTTTGTTGATTTTTACTTCTTTGTTCTTGTTAAGTATTTATTTGCGGTTGTAATGAAATACTGTTTTATCTTAACAGTGAAGTCTTGAGTTATACTTAATCATTTAACGGCCACCATACGTCACAAAACTTATTTATTCCGAAGTTTATTTCATGTACACATCTAAAAACAATCTATAACTCCAAAATATTATATTATTGCTATATATTCGGCTGCATCAAAAGTATTTTCTTTTTTTCTTACTTACATTTATTCGAAAGTTTCTTTCATCTACATATCTAAATACAATCGATGACTCCAATATATTAGTTAATATTATTTTTATCTACTATTTTGTATCAAAAGTATTTCCTTTTTTTACGTACATTTATTCCAAATTTATTTCAATCTACACATCTGAAGACAATATATTATCCTAATATATTAAATAACATTATTTTTGTTCACTAGGTTGCATCAAAGTATTTTCTTTTTTTACGCGAGGTTCCACCTTTACAAGATCCGAGGGCCAATCGAGGAAGAGGGTTACGTTAGGAGGCCACTTGTGTGTATAGGTGAGGGAGATAACGGTTAACCCTAGCCTTGAATAGATTAAGATCGGGGAGATATCCTCTTGGGAACCGGTTTCACAGGGCAGTGGTTCGCGGAAAGAAGCCGTGGAACTTACTTCTCACCGATGAGATACGGAGGGAATGCGGGTGGGTTGCTACTATGTAAGTAGCATGGCGTGTTCTTGCCGTGAATGTTTGCCCCTGCGGGACCAGGGAATGTAGTTCTTCCGAGCACTTTCCGTGGAATTAGCGATAGAGAAGTGAGAGGCTTGTTTGAGAGAGGTTGAAGGGTGGAGAATAGTTCGTCACCCACAAGGGCTTGGAGACACTTTTGAACTCTATCAAGGCAGCTCCCGGCCATATATGACAACAGTACTCCAATTTCTGGCTTGATCTGGCTCTTGTAAAAGTAGAGGATAACAGGAAGATCCAGGTACTTACTGGATCGGTGCAAAGAGCCGACCCTTTTACCTGTATCCTTAACAAGGGATCGAACGTACGAGTTCCACATGAGGTCGAGTGTGAGTTTGAGGCCCAACAGTCTTTCCAGGCACGGTGCTTTCTCGAGAGGAACACCGTTCAGCTTCATTGGTGGTAGTTCGTTTTCGTATTGGTGATGATGGAATGTAACTAGCTTGGTCTTCGAGGCCTTTTATTCCAAAGTTAATTTTATTTATACTCATGAAGACAATGTATTACTCCAATATATTATATAACATTATGTTTGTCCCGTAGGTTGTATCAAAAGTATTTTCTTTTTTTACGCACAATTATTCCAACGTTTATTTCATGTACACATCTGAAGCCGATTTATGTTTCCAACATATTAGCTAATATTATTATATATTCGACTGTATCAAAAGTGTTTTCATTTTTTTTACTAACTTATATACAAAGTTTTATTTCATGTACAGATCTGAAAACAATCTATAACTCCAACATATTACTCCTTCCGTTCCGAAATAGTTGTACCAAAAACATTTTCATGTTGTTCAAAGATAATTGTTCCAGTAGATAAAAATACACCAAAAAAAACAAAAAAAATATCATTTACTCAACAGTAAATGAGTAATATTAGTGAATTGTCATATAAATAAGTGTGAAATATATCGAAACTGATATACATAAACAGTTAAATTAATAACAAAAATAACTGGGGAAGGTTTACTTTAACAAAAGCAGTTTTTGTCGCAACTCGTCAGAAATAGAAATGGATACTTCAAGTTTTCCTTCTCTTTCAAGCTTCTCTTTAGACATGTGCCGGGGTTTATAGTTGTTATCGTCGCCAACTAAAATAACTTGTTCCATTGCTAAGTGCAAACTTAGAAAAGTATTGTTAAGCTTCGACTTCTGAAGTTTATTGAAGCTTTCTTCCACTGCTTCAATGAGCTGGTCAACATTATTTGGAGCTTGCTGGTGCTGAATTGATTGAATCGCATTAAAATAACCCAGATCAAGGACATTGAGATCAGGACTATTTGGAGGCTGGTAAACTAATTCAATTGGCAAACCCAGACGTTCTGCAGCTACGTTTAATTCATCTGCAACCTGTTTTATTGCACCACGCTTCAGGACACGATCTGTGGATCTTTCCAGCAGTGCTTGCAACATAGCACTACGTTCATTATTTGTCAATTCGTGCTTCTTGCAATTTCGTTTAGCATTTCTGCTAATTGGCTTCTCTTCTCCCATCATAATCTCTTGCCAGCGGGTGATCTGGAAAAAAAATACAGTGCTAATGTGGTTTAAAAATGATATAATTTGCGCTTCAAATTATTCTACCTCAATAAGCTAATATAAATACTTGAGGAACATAATGCTAACCTGTTAATGTAAACGGCAAACAATTCGACTAAGAATTAGTATATTCCACATGAAATTTCCGGCTATGGAACAACTATTTCGGAACATAGGGAGTATATATTATTGTGATCTACTCGATTGTATCAAAAGTATTTTCTTTTTTTTCAATTACATCTATTCCAAAGTTTATTTCATGTACTTATTTAAAGTCAATCTATGACTCCAGTATATTATATAATATTATTATTTACTTACTGTATCAAAATTCTTTCCTTTTTTCTTTACAAACCGTTTTTCTTAAAAAGAATAAATATTCTATTCATACGAACCTATCCTAAAAATCTTATCGGCATTAAATAACCCATTGAGGTTAATATGCCGTAAAACAAAATAAACGAAATGCAACGTATATCTAATTGGGTTGTATCAAAAGCGTTTTCTTTTTTTAATGTATATTTATCCCAAAATTTATTTCATGTACACATCTAAAGTCAATCCATGACTCCAATATTTTATTTAATTATTGTTTATTACTCAATTATATTGAAACTCTTCTTTTATTTGCTTTATTCCAAAGTTTATGTTATGTATATATCTGAAAAGAATCTAAGACTCTTATATAATATATAATATTATTATATAATATTATTGTTACATATTTGGCTCTATCAAAAGTATTTTCATTTTTTTTTCAATTACATTTATTCCAAAGTTTATATACGCTTAATTATAAATGCTGATCGTCATTTTAAGAATTGGGTGCAAATGAAAAGATTTGAAATCGACAACTTTATCCATTTCACTGAAACAGCCGTTAAACACTTCTATCATCAACTCTTTCTTTCTTTTATTCATATCCTCATTGAAACCAAGTAGCGTCTCCTATATGCGTTTTGTTTATCAAAACGGAATAGTCCATTATTTGTGAGGCATTGGCAAGAGACGTTAAACACTTCTTTCGCATTTTCGCTGAAAACAAGTAACGTGTTTCCCCTTTTTCCACGTGCTCAAAACGGAATAAATCTTCCGTTATTTATGATGCATTGGCAGGACATAACGGTCGTGCGAACTAACGATTATTGTTGAAAGAGTCTGTTAAGATTTAGATAGGAATGATGAAGCTCGGGCTATTGCTTTGGATATCTCAAAGGTATTTGACAGGGTTTGGCATACTGGTCTTCTTCACAAGTAGTAAAGTTATGGTATTTCTGTACGAAGTTTTGAACTGATTCAGTCTTTCTTATCAAATCGCGAAATGAGAGTTACCTTTTAATGGCCACTTTTCTAGATATTTTGCATAAATGCAGCTGCTCCCCAGTGCTCTATTCTTGGGTCACTGTTGTTCTTAATTTTCAACAACGTCCTTCCTGATATCATCCGTTCTCAACTCGGTATTGTTGTGGAGTTACTTCCACAATAGAACTTGTAGTCGGACTAAATGCGTCCTAAATGGGGTAAACGTACAGAAACGTTAGGAACTTGTAATAAAGTGTTACGCAGAGTAATCGAGTTGTGGTCGCTGATAACTTACTCCTCCCTCGACTACCTACTGACTCCTACTTATAATAGGTGGTAGAGTCTATTCTCTAGACCAGGTGTCTTTCACTATAACAGGTATGTATGCTGACGACACAACTATTTACTCCTGTCTTCAGTCTGATCGGTTCGATAAGGTCAAATTGGCAGCTGAGCTCCCAAAATGACGTACAATCTGTTGTTAACTGGAGCAAGGAATGGCTTGTTAATTTTAAGCCCTCCAAGAAAAAAATGCTCTCTATCAATCATCTCAGAGACACTTTCTACTTTCCATCAGCGTGGCTGATTTTAACCTCAAGAAGAGTGACGCAATGCGCCTTCTTGGACTAACGTTTTCAACTGCCATGAAGTGGAAAGAGTTATCGGTCCTGACCTGACATCTCGGCTTCAGACTCTTTCCCACCGCCATAACGTAACGTCCCTGTACCTTTTCTATAAATATTTTCATGGTAATTGTTCGGATCAATTTATCTCTATGGTACCTAGACTTTATAAATTTAAACGCAGTACTAGATTGGCGGCAAGGTCTCATCATTTTAAAGTTGAAATGATGTAACCGTAAGTTCTATACTAACAGTTTCTTCTATCACAACCCCGGGTCAGGATGGACATGGGAACAACAGCAATTAAGAGGTGGTTCCACGCTCCTCAAAACTTCAATCTTCCGATCATAGGCTTTGCTACCGGATGTAGTTCGTTGTTATACCCAGGATAGAAAGGGTAAAAAGTGAAGTTCTTTTTTTTTGGGGGGGGGGCTGCAGGAAAGATAACAGCTAACTCTAAATATGAAACGGTCAAGATTAAATTAGTGAATAACATTTCAGTTTTCAGTCGGAGACGTTAGAAGAATCGAAAGGGAGATAGACTTTGGAAGGAACCGGAAGCCCAATCCTAAACAGGAATAAACTTCTACTTTCGTTCAAAGGACCGGGGACAGGCCTCCTCCTATTATATATAATCTCTCGTTAAAGATACTTGAAAAATGGGCGGTACCCTGTACCGCTTCAGTAAGTATCTGGCTCCTCCTACTATCTTCTAATCTTTACAAGAGCCAGATCAGGTTGAAAATGGTGTACTGATGCTATATATGGGCAGGAGATGTTCGGTCTTCATTTCCCAGGTCAAGAGCATCTCCACGGCTTTGTGGGTGATTATTTTTCATCCTGCCTGCAACCCTTTTATGTTACAGGCCTCGCGATACTCTTTCGCTAATTCCATGGAATATGATCAGACGAACTACATTCCTTAGTCCCATCAGTTCTAACCTTCACGGCATTGTAGCGAACCGCCCTCATTCCCTTCGTATTCCATTTGGTGAGACCTAAGTTCCACTCGAGCAGATTCTTCACACGAACTGCTGCTTTGTGGAACCGACTCTCAAGAGGTTGCTTCTCCTATCACTACAATCAACCTTTTCAAGACTCGGGTTAACCGATATCTTCTCACTATCTATCCCCATAAACTGTGTGTCTTACTCTGTAACCCTTTACCTCGAATGGCTCTTACGCCTTGTACAGGATGAACAATATTGTAAAAAAAAAAATGGAACTTTGAATATTTTTGGTTGTTTTTCAATTTTATATTTTATTTTTCTCTTAAATGAACAAACACGCTTTGTTTTATTAATTTAATCTCCGGGAGAACTGAACTTCTTTTTTTTTTTTTGTGAATACAAAAAAAAAAAAACCCAACCCAAAAAAGAAAAAAAAATAAACAAAAAAAAAAGAAAAAAAAAGATAATCGTCTTGTTGATTCAAAAGTCGATAAACAACTTACAGGTGACAGTGAAAGGTTTACTTAGATTGAAAATGATTTAAAATAAATTTAAAAAAATAAAATATAACCTAGGTTCATTCTTGTGTCTAATTCTCTCTCGTTTTAAAACCGGAGTCTTTACAACTTTGACCTCTCGCACAATGTTCCACCGCAAAGCTCTCAATCGGAAACATCTCTCGAAGCCGATCGCATATTTTTTGAACTAAGAAGTTTGAAACTCGTAAAGTTCAAGAGGTGCTAATCGACACGGTTTTGACATTTTATTATCAGAAAACACTCATCACCCACCCCACAAAAAAGAAAGAAAGAAAGAAGACACATTGTTTAGCTGTTAAACCAACATCTGTGTCTATCTGTCACTTGCCCAACCCTCGGAAAATATAGCTGAAAGCAAAAGCTAGGTTTTGTTCTTTCAATGGCTTCGTGAAAAGAAAAAAAAAGTCGAAGCGTCATATCCTTAAGAGAGAATTAGTTCAAGAAGAAAGATTTTCATGGATGACATTAACAGCTGATGAGCGACTTGGTGTTTAAAATAGACTACGATAATCTTTTGTTCGGTAAACTGAGCCGATAAAAGTAGTTCAAATGCGAAATCGATTTAGAGTCCTTGAACAGAGTTGCTTGTTCATTATGAAACAGCAGAAATTTGGTGGTTTTCTAAAAATATTAATTTGTCTTATCAACTTATGATATGACAAATAAATATGTCAAATAAACCGAAAATATCTATGAAATCAATAATGACTATGGAATAATATTTGGCGGTTAGAATGTGCGCCTTACGAACCCATATTACATCATTTGGCTGTGAGATTTACGAAACTAATTTTAGTATGTATGTATGTATGTATGTATGTATGTATGTATGTATCTGTCTCATACCCTTTATACCTACCTATTTCATTATCTATCTATCTATCTATCTATCTATCTATCTATCTATCTATCGGTCTATCTATCTGTTTCAGTCTCTATCTATCTATCTATCTATCTGTTTCAGTGTCTATCTATCTATCTATCTATCTATCTATCTATCTATCTGTTTCAGTATCTATCTATCTATCTATCTATCTATCTATCTATCTGTTTCAGTCTCTATCTATCTATCTATCTGTCTGTTTTAGTATCTATCTATCTATCTATCTATCTATCTGTTTCAGTATCTATCTATCTATCTATCTATCTATCAATCTGTTTCAGTATCTATCTATCTATCTATCTATCTATCTATCTATCTATCTGTTTCAGTCTCTATCTATCTATCTATCTATCTATCTATCTATCTATCTATCTATCTATCTATCTGTTAAATGCCAAAATTAACATACATATATACACATATATATGTGAGCGTGGATCAATAAATTTTGATCTGACATTTTGATAGCATGTTTATCTTTCTCAGTATCTATCTATCTATCTATCTATCTATCTATCTATCTATCTATCTATCTATCTCAGTCTGTTCATATCTATCTATCTATATATATATATATATATATATATATATATATGTTTCAGTCTCTATCTATCTATCTATCTTCATACCAAAGAAAAAAAATGAATTTACATTTAAAATTCCCAGGGTTCTTTTTTCTTCGTGCACCTGTGTATTAAGGGTAGCTAAGTTCCTCTCGGGATAGTTGCAGTATGAACCACAGGTGGGCTACAGCAGGGATTGGATAACCTCCCTAATAGATAGGCCTACTCGTATACGTGCGGCCAGCCACCACCACATCTTGCACATTTATATATTCGTGCATTGAATATTGCTGCCATATCTCGTCAGGTGCTCCTGTAATAAATCTACAGAATATTAACTTAGCCCGATTAACGGGACGTCGTAAGCCTCTCGCTGCCCTATTGCTATTTCCATGGAGTGCGTCCAGATGAACTGCACTCTTCAGTTCCGTCAATTCTAACCACAGATAAGACCCACCATGCCACGCCCATTGTAGCAACCCACCCCCATTCCCTTCGTATTCGACTCGAGAAACTTCTTCCCACGGACCACTCCCTTGTGGAACTGATACCCCAAAGATTGCTTCTCCGATCACTATAATCTTAACTTGTTCAACTGTAGGGCTTTACTTCATATCTCTATCTATAAAAGGCAGTGTGTGTGTGTACGTGTGTAACGAATGCACGGCGGAAATTTTCGACGGATTTGCACCAAAATTTACATGCTCCAAGTTAGCGGGAAGGCCAAGATCGACTTTGCACTTCCCAACTCCCATCGATAGTGGAAATAATCGATTTTTTCATTTTCTACTGGCCAGAGTGAGATCCTACAGCTGGCTGCCACGAATAGGCAGGAAGATTCTATTGGCCAGCGTGAGAGCCAACAGCTGACTGACACGAATGTTAACTAGCATGGTAGCATGCCAAAAAAATCGATAGCTGCATTCGTCACAAGTGGGAAAAATTTAAATCTGCATGGCACTTTACTTCAATTGGCTCATTCGCTTGCTTAAACTCAACGTTGATTCTGATTACACAGAACTGGGTTGGGTGTAAAAAGTATTTGTTGCTAACATTCTTTTTTCATTCGGTTTTTCCAGTTACGAGTCCTTTTTTAAAGCTGATCGTTTTGTGTTCATTTTGTTTAGTTCTTTTTTCGTAACAGATTTAATGTTTAGTATAGAGCTTAGAAAAAATTCGCAATGTGAGATAGGAAAGAAGTAAGGCATATAGCAACATCAGCACGGCAAGGGGCACTCCTTTAAAGGCAAGGAAGGGCAAAAATATTTTAAGTCAAGTGATAGCGATTGCTGTATGAGTCGTACGATTTTTGAATCAAGCACGGGCAACGCCGGGCCATGCTGCTAGTATATATATATATATATATAAGCTGTGCTTCTTGCCCCGTAAGCTTCTACCTCGAGTGGCCCTGGGGCCTTATAGAGAGTGAACATAATGATTATAAAAGAAGAGGAAATATTTGTTTTTACGGGTTATCAAACCTTTGTGGATTATTTAAAGCCTAATCATACACTGAACCAATAGCTGCGTCTACCGCAATGGAAGTTGGTTCTCTGTGCCGTGCCAGAAGGTTTTCCTCATCCTACACACATCTACAAGTCTACCATTCGTCCATACATGGAATACTGTCGCCATATATGGTCTGGTGCCCCTGCTGTTCAGCTCGGGGTCCTCGACAAAATCCAAAGTAGGATCTGCAATCGGTCCTTACTTGGCAGCTCTTTCTCACAGACATGATGTGGCTTCCCTCTGTCTTTTCTAAAAATATTTTCATAGCAACTGCTCTGACGAGCTTTTTTCCCCCCTGGTGTCCCAGCTGCATAAATTTAAGCGTGCTACTAGACTGGCATCTAGGACCCACCCTTTTACTGGCGAAACAGTTAAATGTAACCGCCTCTTCAACTCCAACAGCTTCTTCTCTCGCACTACCCGACAGTCGAAGTCTCTCCCTCTTGTTTGCTCCCCTGATAGCTATAATCTTCAAATATTCAAATGTAATGTCAATTGACATCTTCTGATGCCATGATCCCCGTTCTTCTTTTTATCATTTCCTCAATTCCCCCCCCCCCTGTACCCAATCTTTTCTCTTACTTTCACTCTCTGTAACCCCCTTACATACATACTCATGACACTTCAGCCTTGTTTCGGGTGAAATGCTTAAAAAAAAAAGTTCAGATTGTTGTCGGCTGCTTACAGTGCTCGGTGTTTCGAAGTAGTCCCTCATCTAAGTACTGACTAGGTTCGACATTGCTTAACTTCGCTGCTCGAACGAGAACTGTTGAACTGACGGTAGACCACACCGAGACATAGTGATTTTCTAAGCGTATCTTAGATGTGGCACAAGGCCGAAAGTATAGAGTACCTAATGAGGATCGAACTCATTACTCAGTTGTTATTGCTCTAGCTTGACAGGCTTGCTAACCGTTACACTACGTAAAGTGTTCAGGCCATTTAATAAGCGTAGCTTAGGTGTGGCACAAGGCCGAAAGTATGGAGCACCCAATGAGGTTCAAACTACTCTGTTTAATCTAAGCGTAAATAAATATTTTCGGAATTTAATATTTAAATGAAATTTGTTCAAAAATTATTTTCTTGAAATTAGGCAAAATATATAATCCTTAACTAAATAATTTTTTTTCATGAAATTAAAGTAAATAATGTTTTTTTTATTAGGAAAAATTTGAAATTAGCTAAAATTATCTTTAGTTGAAATTAGGTCGTATAATCTTTTCTTAAATTTAGGGTAAATTAGGTCAATTAATCTTTTTTTTTTGTTTTGAAATTAGGGTGAATACTCATTAACTGAAATTAGGTCAAATCTTCTTGAAATTAGGTCCAATAGGTTTTATTGAAATCAAGTCAAATAGTATCTATGGAAATTAAGTCAACTAATCTTTTTTTTTATTGCAATGAGGTCAACTAAGCTTAATTGAAATCAGGCTAAATAATCTTTTCTTAAAATTAGGGTTAGTAATCTTTAATTGAAATTAAACATTCAACTGGTGTCTGACAAATATAAAACATCAGCTGAGCATTGATGTTCTATATTTTCGGACAAATGGCAAAAACCTCGCGGACAAAAACCCATCAAACAAAATCCCAGATTCTTATCCCAAAAGTGGGCAAAATCCCAATCTCATAAATAAATTGAAAATTCAAAGAACTTTTAATTTAAATTTTAATGTCAAATTGGAAATTTCTTAAGATATAATCAGGTTTTATGGGATCCTAGAACTTCCTAAAATATGAAATATATCTATTATGTGACCGTAGCATTGTTGGAAAACGTTTTTGATGGCTTAAATCTATCTTCGTATACCATCTCCATAGTTTGGAGATGACATAAACGATAAAAACACTTCACATAAAATCGGGTCTTATGGGATACTAGGATTCCCTAATTATGAAATATATAGAATATACGACCATAGGATTTTCAAAAAAGCGTCTTGTAGAAGTTGGATCGATTTACTGTGAATTTCTGTTGCAAACAGCGCGGACCCGTAAATTCGTAAAGTACCCGACAGAAATAGATGAATTTATTACCGGCCACCATAGAGCCCACCGAACCCAGTTTAAAAAAAAAAAAAAAGGCACAGTTAAA
The DNA here is from genome assembly GCA_964036315.1 of Acanthosepion esculentum. Lineage (NCBI taxonomy): Eukaryota > Metazoa > Mollusca > Cephalopoda > Sepiida > Sepiidae > Acanthosepion > Acanthosepion esculentum. Next base: position 53,665,653 of record OZ038517.1, on the reverse strand, counting down.
AAAAAAAGTCACAGGAAAAAAGAAACAGGATTGTATTCGCACACATCGGACACCCCCCCCCCACGCGTCTTATCACAAAAATTGACATAACCCCAGTCTCATAAATAAATTGAAAATTCAAGGAACTTTTAATTCAAATTTTAATGCCGAATTGGGACAATAATAATATTAATATCCAATATATATATATATATATATATATTGTTCATTTTTTAGACGAAAAATTTTGGTTAAAAATCTTGCATTTCTCGCCTCTTGGAAATTCTTGTAAAAATCAAATAATTGTCGGATTTAATAAAACTTTCATGACTTATTCACAGATGAATGGAATTATTTTAGAATCCTTTCTTCTTTTTTTTCCTTTTTTTTTTACATCTGTTACCCCCACATAATTAAAAAAAAAATTCCAGAAAGTAAAATCTGCCACTCTACATATTTATATTAGTTAAAAGCAGAAGTCCTTGGAGAATGTAAATCATCATTTGTTTCTCAAACAGTAACACATTTACCGTAAATCTGCTCTGAGCTTCGTCCTGGGTACGACGTTAAACTGTATCCAACAGCAAGGCCTCTGATCAGGAGGTTTTGAGGAAGTGTGGAACCACCTCTTAATTGCTGGTGTTCCCAGGTCCACCCTGACCCGGGGTGGTAGCACCTGTTGGGGTCCCAGCTATGGGAAAATAGTGAACGTCCAGGTCTTTTCCACCACATTGAAACAATGATGTTGCCAACTACACTTTTTTGAAACAATGATGTTGCCAACTATACTTTTTTGAAACAATGATGTTGCCAGTTATACGTTTTTGAAACAATGATGTTGCCAGTTTTTGAAACAATGATGTTGCCAGCTATACGTTTTTGAAACAATGATCTTGCCAGCTATACGTTTTTGAAACAATGATGTTGCTAACGTTATCCTTAAATTACCTTTGCAAAGTATATATATTTAGTAAATACGTGGAAACTGGATCTGGCATTAAATAACCCATAGTGGTTGATATGCCATAAAACCCCAAACAACAACCAAATCTGCTCTGAGCTGTAAATTAAAAAATGCAATAAAAGTATAACATCATTTAATTAGAAACGCTTTTAATTGCTTTTATAAATAAAATATATTATGAACATTATTGTCTTAAGAAACACATTTTTTTCGATGACTAATGAATTCTTACAAGATTTGTTTTCATTGTTTTTTTACATTTTAATTAGAATAACTTATTAAGTTTTACATTTTTAAATCTTTTAAAAATCTGTCTTAAGTTAATCCTTTTACATGATATTATTATTAATTGAAAACTATATTTACTGATCATGAATTGAAAAGTTTAGTACAAATCATCAAACACCAATATTTTTTAAAGAATTTTGAATTTTTTTTATGTGTATAAACGATCCGATTTTCTATATACGGTCGACCATTCACGACATTATCAGAAAATAAGAGCGATAACTATAGTAACTATTTACAGCCCAAAATATTTAAAATTCAACAAAACGTTAGATGACGGAGAATATTTTCTTACATTTTTAAGATTACTTAGTACTTAAAAATTATATATAGAAGGCGCTCATGTTAATACAATTACTTTTTTAACGCCTACAAGCCTCTATAGAACAAGATTAGATAAGTATCAATCTGTCAGCAAGATCTGAAACTTATGAACGCCTTAAATAAACATCTACTGTTGGGTTAAAAAAATATATTTCTGCGATATTTTAAACTTAAATAATATTTGTTTCAGATCAAATTAATTATACTTTAAATCGGCTAATATTCAAAGAAGTCTCCGTACGACAACATTAGACCTGTCATCAGGCTATCAACACGTCAAAACAGCTACTGTCAGGTTAAAAATTACATATCTGCGATATTTGAAACTTTGAGTAAATAATAGTTTTTTTTTCAAATCAGATTAATTATACTGTAAATCAGATAATAAAGTTTCAGAAAAGTATATTTTATTTTTGGAAGATTTTTAAATAAAGAGAATTACATTGCCATGAAAGACATCTAAAAAGCGACTCTAATCAGCCATTTTATAAAAAACAAAAAAAAAACAAAAAAAACTCCTTCCAGTCAATTTAAATTGGTCTTTTGAATACAGACACTTCTAGACAATGTTTCTTGCCAAAATCTATCTTACTTATCTACATGTCTACCATTCGTCTATGAATTGAATATTGCTGCCACATATGGTCTGTTGCTCCTGCTATATATTTAGAGATCTTTGATAAAATCCAAAGAAGAATATGCAATATTATTGGTACCGGCCTGACATCTCTGCTTCACTTTCCCACTGCCGCAAAGCTGCTTCCCTGTGCCTTTTTCTATAAGTATTTTCACGGTAGTTGTTGTGATGAACTCCCCCCTCTTGGTCTCTTTTATTTCTGTCCCCACTTTCTTTAGTTTAATTTCCCCTCCCCTGTTAGGTAACAGAGATGTCAGTTCTCTGGCGGATGCGGAACATTTTTCGTTTTTCGAGTCTGTATTTCGTAATTGTTTCTGAGTATGGATGATTGGGTGTATTTGAGTAAGTGTTGGTCGAATGAGAGTTTTTACTTACCTAGTCCCGCATTAAATTTCGTCCAATTAACTGATTTTTCTGCCATAATTAAGGATTGTGAGATTTTATGACTAGACTATTTTGTTTAGTTTCTTGTATATAAATTGTATTCACCGTAAATATTCATTGGGGTTTCATTTTTAAATGTTGTTTTTATTCCCAACACCACAGGCAAATTGTACAGGAACTAGTTAGGACTAGCTAGAGACCTTGAGGCATTATGGTGACTGTAGTAAGAATGGTAAGTAAGAATGTGTTGTTTTGGTGTAAGGAATACCGTGGTATGTTTGGGTCACTAATCGTGGCTAGCTAAATATAGCACAGATTGAAGACTAGCCTTCACTTTTTCCCCCTTTTGGCTTTGTGCCACATTTTTGCATTAAAACAAAAGACATATCACTCCCCCGTATTACCATAACGTTTAGTAATTTAAGTGCATTACCAGATTGGTGGTAACATCTCACCATTTTACAGTTGAAATAGCTAGATGTAAATGTAAGTTCTATGCTAACAGTTTCTTCTCTCACACTTGTGGAAATCTCTTCAAGTTTTATATTCAAAAATTTTAAATGCAATGTCGTTATCTTCAGACTTCTTAATTTCTGTCCTTTTATTATTCTCTTTTCGTAATAATGTTTTTCCTTTTCTCATATTCTTTCACACTCAGTAACCCCTTGTTAGTAGCTTTATTGCCTAGTTTGCGGTGAAATGATAAAAAACAATATTTGAATATCATTAATAAAGAAACTATGTTTACCTGCAAAGAGCTGAGAAGCCGTAGAAAACGAATCGATGAAATACTGATTAGCTACACAGGCATGTCTTTCATAATTATTTACATTCTCTGGAATATAAATGTACAGAAAGTACCATGAGCACAAAGTAAGGGATCAATTTATATATTTATTGTAATATAGAATTGATTCCCTACTTTATATCCACATTATAATTACTTGTTTGTTTATCCAATTCTGATTAGGCATGAATTCACCTCTTCTCCCTCAGATATGGGTTAACTAGTAAGAATTATATCAGTATTATCTCCCAAAATAATTCTTACAATTTAAAAATATATTCTGGCTTTAAATAATCTGAAAAGGGTTGATAAACCGTAAAAAACGAATCAGTCAAGGAAAGAGCACATCGACATGGTGTAAGGGTTAGCATGCTTTCTCGCTATATCAATTACTACTGAGTAGTGAGTTCGAAATCTCATTAGGGTTTCAATTTTTAAATCAAAATTGTCAGTTTCGTTATGTTGAGCAACTACATCATTAAGAGATGAATAGACAGATTCTTTTTCCTTTTAAGTCAATTTAATGACCAGAGTTTCTCAGGAATCGTGTCTCCAGCCCATTTTTGAGTAAATTTAATTTGGCAAACATAAAATTTTGTTAGTGATTTTAGATAGCCGTAAAAGTAGATTCCTTTAAAAAAAAACTGACCGCCCCCTAAAAGCTGTATAGGGAGTCCTCCTTTCCGGTTGGTGAAACACATCAATTTCTTAGTGTCGGTTTAAAATTGATGGAGAAATAAGGCATAATTTTTCTCATTCCTTCTATTTTCAGCAAGTACTTTCAATCACGTCGAAGATCATCTTCAGGGGGTGAATTGCTAAGACAAAATTAATGTAAGTTATAAAAATGCTCTTAAATTCGAAAAATGTTACTGCTATATAAGGGAGGTAACTTAATTTATGCAAATTCTATTAAAATTGTAATTACGTGTTTTAAAATATTGTTTTAATTATAGTTTTAAAAATTACATTCAGCTATTTTAGAATTTTACTGTTACAAACATTTTAGAACTTTGTTGCTATGCTCATAATTGATTTTATTTATTTTTGTCCGTAATATTTTCATATGAAGGGCTTCCAGAATTTGAAATTTTTGTTTATTATTTTCATGGTAGAGTATGCTAGTATTGTCGATTAGTATTTCTCTAAATCGTGAATGTGGACAGGAATGTTCTTTTAGATGTTGAGAGATTGAACTATATTCATTCATATGAAATGTAAGCCTCCTTGAAAGCATTATCATCGTAAAACCAACATATATATTTTCATTTTTGTCAGAGATACAATCTCCCAAAGGACATTTAAATTGATATATAATGTTGGTCTTTTGACAAATGTTTGTTGACGGAGAAGAGTTATTGATGATGATTAATTTGGTTGTATTAAATTTAGTGTAGTATTTAATTGGTTTCATTTTTTACTGGGATCAGTGGGAGATATATTAATACTTATGAGTTTTTTTTAGGATTGTTTCTTCTTGTTTGTAGTTAGAGTATTTGATTGCGGTATAGTAGGTTGATATGTTTAGGGTTATTTGAGGAACTAAGTTCTTTTTTATTTATGTTAATATTTCTAATGACTCGTCTAATTTGTTCATCAACAATGTAATTACGAAAGTCGTTATTAATGAGAGTTTTTTTTTTTTAATTCAGTGTAGAAAATCTTTTACGTTAAAGAATTAACTTTTGTACAGTTTATTAAATTTCGTATAATAGCTAAACGGTACTTTCACTTTTATATAGGGTGTTCCAATAACCTGGACTGATTTTAACTGTGAATTAAGTTTAAGCGTCTAATGATTTTTTTTTCTTTTTCTTTCAGATTTAACAACTTAAGTCTTTGGCAATTTCAACCATGGAAAGATTAATAATCAACCAACATTATCGAATCTTATTACGAAAATGGACATTCAAACAGAAATGAATTTCGCGCACTTCGCGATTTTTTTTTGTCAAGATAATCGACCAACAGAGAGTGCAACTGGAAAAATTGTTCGTAAATTCAAACAGACTGGGTCGGTGGCAGATGTGAAAACACCATTACGTGTTCGTTTACGCCGTTCAGCTGAAAACATTGCTGGAATGCACGAGAATGTGGCCAAAAATCCAGACACCTCTATTCGTCATCGCGCGCAGGAAATGAACCTCTCCACAACAACGTTACATGGAATTATGATAAAAGATTTGTCTCTACACGCTTACAAAATTCAATTGACGAAAAAACTGAAACCTGCTGACCATTTTGGAGTGGTGTACATTCGTCAATTGGGTGCACGAGCAAAGATTAAGATTTTTCGCAAAAAAAATTTTCCTTAGTGATGTAGCCCATTTTCATCTTGGTGGATTCGTTAATAAGCAGAATTGTCGCATTTGGGCTGATGGAAATCCAAGGAAGACTGTTGAAAAGCCACTGCATCCACAAAAGGTCACTGGTGTGCATTTATTGCTAGCGAAATCATTGGGTTTATATTTATAAATTTGAACGTCTATTTGAGAGTACACGTGTTTATGCTAGTTATTTTTTTATATGGGGAAGTAGTAAATGTATTATTATTAGTGTCTATGAATACATAAAAAAGGGTTTTTTATTGTTGCGTTCGTATGTAAACTGAGCATTTTTGGAAGTTCTTTTGCAGTTCAGGTATTTCATCTGTGTTTTTGATTAAGATGAGAACATCGACATATCTTAGGTCAATGGAGGGTTAAATAGTAAGGAAAACTAGCAACCAGATTAGGAGATGAAAAATCCTGAATTCCTAAACCTGAATAAATAGAATTCTTTAGCATGGGGATTCGTGATCTTTTAAGCGAGGCGGGAGTAGAAGAGATGGATTTATGCATTGGTCAAGAACTCGACAGGAATTCGAACTTAGTTCGCCGATTTTCTCGTTCCGATCTGTTATCATTAAACCACCAGGCGTGTTCACTTTAGCGTACCGAAATTTGGGACCCTTATTTACTAAAATCAATTATTTATTTCTGGAGATAACAGTGGGAATCTGAAACCGTAAGTAATGAAACAGCGGATGAAATGGGGAAACACTGTTATAATTTTTAAGAGAAAATTGGGCGCTGTTCTACAAGTATAAATAATGTAAATATTATCAACCTTATTAATATATTTAAAATGCGCACGTGTTGGCACTGGGTGACCAATGACATTCAAGACGCCGTAGTCCTTTTTTGAAGTCGAGGTTAAAAGTTGATGTTAGTCTGATTTAAAAACAACCAACTCGTAGCGTGGTCATTTATTGATTGTCACGCGTAATTAATATACATAAAGAAAACGTGAAAATTGCTAACAAGACGGGGTCAGATCCAAAACTGAGACAAAAGGTGCGGGTCAGGAATTCAATTAGAAACGTCTATGTCACGAACTACAACTGGAAGCTAGGTACTCGGCGGGGGAAAACAATGGTTGCAGGGTCACCAGACAACATTCAAATGGTGTGGAGGGGGTAGCAACAAAAAAAGGATTATGGGTAGTCTTCTTTCCTTTTTTTTTTTTAAATGGACTTGACTACAGTTTATCGGGTACACGGGCCTGGGGGTAGACAACGACTTGAATAAAAAAAAATGGAGTAAACTTTAGACTAAAATAGTGATACAATTCCACTGCAATATTCTGAAATGTACATTCCAAGCCTCGTTAAACAGTCGAATCACAAAAATCGAACTACTGATACTATTTTATTCTATCGTTAATTGTTATTAGGTTGAATCGGCTCGGATAGTGAAATCGGAGAGCCGAGTTCGAATTCCAGTCGAATCCATTACATTCACTTATGTGCACTCTTAGGAAAGGGGCGAATCCTCTTCTACCCACAGCTATGGATAAATAACAAGACAGAACGGGTTCTATAGCCTTGGATGGCAACTGGTCTACCGCAGAAAGAAATGGCAAACTACTGCTGGAAAAAATCTGCCTCGTCAGTCATGTAACGAAAGATACATGATCGCCTAAGCGTGTATGACGCATGGCACATAACTGACTGATAGTTTGGTGTGTTTTGTTTTACGGCATATCAACGTCAATGGGTTATTTAATGCCGACAAGATCTTTATTGATGGTAATATTTTTTTCAAAAATGTATTGCTGGTAATATTTTTTCCAAAGAAGTATTGCTGATCATAATGTATTCCTGGTAATAAGTTTTTCCTGGTAATAAGTTTTTCCTGGTAAAACATTTTTAGAAAAATGTATTGCTGGTATTAAAACCTATTTTTACACGTTTTTACCCCAGTTTGGGGGTTAACTACTTGCCCATAGCTAGGACCCTAAAAGGTGCTACCATCCCAGGTGAAGGTGGTGGAGCTAGGAATAGCAGCAATTAAGAGGTGTAGTTTATCGTCACACCCAGGACGCAGGTTGAATATAATTACTTAGTGACTGATTTTTTTTACGGCTTACCAACCCTCTGTGGATTATTTAAAGCCGAAACATATTTGGCATTGTAGGAAATTGTAACTATTGTTGCTACATTACCTGATTAAATGTAGAATAAATAGGAACCGTTTATAAATTTCACATGTTTCGCTTTTATTTCTAGCTTCATCCGAAACCGTTTGGGAAATGAGTTATGGAAGAGAATATTTAGGTATTTCGAATTCTATGCTGTTTGTTTTCATTGGTCAGGTAGATCTCACGTGTTTATGTCACGTGGCGTTAATGGTGTTTGCGTGTGTGTGTGTCTGAATGCTAGTGTTTAATTGCTCAAGATTGTAGTGGGAAGAAGTGGGGAAAAGTGTACGTCTTTGTGTGTGCCCTCTTTAATACGGCACTCTTAAGACGAAGCCATTGCCAGACCACAGTCACGCCGGATGAAAGAAATCACTCCTAAAAATAAATTTATGCAAGCACAACCTTGCCAGCCCATTCCACAGACACACACACACACACACACACACACACACACACACACACACACACACACATATATATATATATATATATATATATATATATATATATAGTTGTGTTAGCAATGGTAGAAGAAAGTTTAATCAGGAAATACGAAAATCATCAAGACTTCCAAACTGTTTACTTAAATTGCTTTTCAGCTTCAAATTTATTTGGTTTATAAATATTGTTTTTATAATTCACAAATTTTAATTAAGTGTAGATGATCAAGAAAATCTTTTCTTTCTTTTTTCTTTCTTTTTTTCTTCCTTTATTCTTTCTTTCTTCCTTTTTCTTTCTCCCCTTTTACTTCTTTCTTTCTTTTCTTCTTTCTTTCTTCCATTTTCTTTCTTCTTTTTCTTTCTTTTTTCTTCTTTCTTTTTTCCTTCCTTTTTTCCTTCTTCCTTTTTCTTTCTTTCTTCCTTTTACTTTCTTCATTTTTTCTTTCATCCTTTTCTTCTTTCTTCCTTTTTCTTTCTTCTTTCTTTCCTTTCTTCTTTCTTCTTTTTTCTTTTTTCTTTTCTTCCTTCATCCTTTTCTTCTTTCTTCCTTTTCTCCTTACTTTCTTCCTTTTTCCTTTCTTCTTTTCCTTCTTTCTTTTTTCCTTTTTCTTTCTTTCTTTCTTTCTTTTTGATCTTTCTTTCTTAATTAACTTTCTTCCTTTTTTTCTTTTTTAGACTTTTTAAAACGTTTCTGAAGGAAGACAACTTGGATAAAACAATTCACTAAATAAATTAAGCTGGGTTACTCCACAAGTCAATAGATTCAATTTAAAATTTCCAATAAGCAAAATACTTTGCTGTATTTCAAAAACTAATTTAAATTGAATGGAAGGAGTTTTTTGTTGATAAAAAGCTGATTAGCGCCCTTTTTTTAGTCAGTCTTTCATCGCAATGTAATTCTCTTTATTAAAAAATCTTCAAAAAATAAATTAATTTTCTGAAACTTTATTTCAGGAATATTAGCTGATTTATAGTATAATTAATTTGATTTGAAAAAAATATATTATTTACTCAAAGTTTCAAATATCGCAGATATGCATTTTTTTACCTGACAGTATCTGTTTTGAAGTGTTGATAGCCTGATGACAGATCTAAAGTTGTTCTACGGAGACTTTTTCTGTAAAACATAATTAAAGAAAATGACGTGAGCGCCTTTTAATATAATGTTTAAGTATTCAGTAATCTTTAAAAAATTTATTCTCCGTAATCTAATGTTTCATTGAATTTTAGAAATGTTGGCCTTATATTTACTATAGTTATCGCTCTTATTTTCTGAAAATGTCGTTTATGGTCGCCCGTACTTATAAAAGATCGGCACGTTTATATACAAAAAAATTCAAAATTCTTTTTAAAATATTGGTGTTTGATAATTTGTATTAAACTTTTCCATTTATGATTAGTAAATATAGTTTTCACTTAATAATAATATAATCTAAAAGAATTTTAAACGATTTAAAACTTAATGAATTTTTCTAATTAAAATTAAAAAATGAAAACAATTCTTGTAAAAATTCATTATTTATCGAAAAAAAAATTAAAGACAATAGTGTCCCTAAAATATCTTATTTATAAACGCAATTGAAAGCTTGTTTAATTAAATAATCTCATAGTTTTATTGCATTTCTTATTTTACGATTCAGATCAGATTTTCGGTAAATGGTGTTTCTGTTTGACAAAAACGAATTGATGATTTAAATTCTCCAAGGAGTTGTGCTTTTAAGTAATATAAATATGAAATGGCTGAAGTTTTAATTTCTCGAAATTTCATAAAATTCAGTAAGTGTGGGTAACGGATGTAAAAAAAAATATTTTTACCAAGATTTTCTAAAAAAATAAAATTTAATAAATAATCTAATTCATTTCTGAATAGGTTCTGAAAATGTCATTAAAATCCGGCAATTATTTGATTTTTGCATAAATTTCCAAAACAAAAGTATTTAACGCCAAAAAAGACGCTAAAATTACCTATACTAATTTTTGGTCCACTCGCTGACACAAGAAAAACAAGAATTTTAGTAAAAATTTCCAAAAGTGCTAGAGAGGACTAAAAATTCCATAAAATAATTTAAAAAATACTTTGGCCTTTTCTCTTAATAATAACATAAACATTTGAACAGTATAACTTTGTTTTTAACAAGTTTGTGCGCTGTTTTCATCATGGTATGCACTTTTTTAGAAAATGTTTGGAGGTACTAATTGATGAAAATATAATGATGTAATCTGACCACGACATTTGGGCAAGTAGACGTCAAGCCTCATTGACCAATCGGATCACAATCACCGAACAACTGTTACTACTTCATTCTACCGTTAATTTTAATTAGGTTGAATATAATTGATTATATTGACTGACTGGCTTGTTTTCTACAACTTATCCACACTCGGGGTTTATTTAAATCCCAAACATACTTCGAATTTTAAGAGTTTGCTTACAGTACCCAATATACCCAAGTTGTCCCCCATCTAAATACTGACCGAGATTGACGCTGCTTAACTATGGCGATCGAACAAGAGCCATTGTTTTTTAATTATTTATTAAAGGCGGTTCAAGCGAAAAAAAATAAACGGGGTTATTTTATTTAAATTATTACTTAGGTTTCCTCTGAAATATTACGGTCATGTCACTGAAGTTAAGCAATATCGAGCTTGGTCAGTATTTAGATGGATGACCGCTTGTGAATAGCAGTTGCTGTCAGCTTGGATACGCAGGCGATGTAATGGTGATGGTAATGGTAATATTGCCGTTTCCCTATAAAGAAACATTTGGCATTCATTGAACGAACAGCCAGCACTGTTTACGGTTGAAATGTGTAATAAATTTGGGTATGTAATCCCGACAGAGTTATAAGTTATTGACATTTGAAGAAACATTCATGAAAGTATGTTTCGAAAATAATATCCGATAATGTATTTCACCTCTATGGCTACATAAGATGGATAACGAAAAATGCGTTGTGTGTGTGTGTGTGTGCATTTGTGAGTGTTTAAAATAATTAAATCTTTTATTATTTTCCCAAGCTGACGTTGCTCGAGACTAAATTTTAAAAAATGGATAAAAACAATTCTGAGTCTGTCTATATTTTGAGATGAGGTATTATGTACAGTATTTACATTAGTCGGACTATTGTCCTCATCTTTGTCGCCATATTTGTCACAACGTTTCGGCCTTTGAACGCTCAGGCCTTCTTCAGGTGGTTGGAATTTTGAACCGAACCCTTTATTTCGATCACTGGGGTAGACTGTTCTAGTTCCACGAGCCATGTTTGATGGATGTCAGTTATCAGTTATCTCCTGGTAATTTTCCCTCTGAAAGTTCTCCACTGCCTGAACCGGGTATTGAACTCACACTCTTTGGGTATGTCACTGGATCTCAAGGACACATGGCATAGTGGATAACGGCGTTGGTTAGATTCAGTGACATACCCAAAGAGTGTGAGTTCAATACCCGGTTCAGGCAGTGGAGAACTTTCAGAGGGAAAATTACCAGGAGATAACTGATAACTGACATCCATCAAACATGGCTCGTGGAACTAGAACAGTCTACCCCAGTGATCGAAATAAAGGGTTCGGTTCGAAATTCCAACCACCTGAAGAAGGCCGGAGCGTACAACGGCCGAAACGTTGTGACAAATATGGCGACAAAGATGAGGACAATAGTCCGACTAATGTAAATACAAAAACAATTCTTTCATCTATTTTCTACTAATTAAGAATGATTCCTTCTCAAAATTCGAACACAATACAGAGAATATAAAATGTTAAACGATAAAAGTCACTCATTTTCCTTCTCTTCTTTTAGTCTCGAGCAACGTCAGTTTGGGGAAAAAATAATATAAGACTTAATTATTTTAAACACACACAAATGCATACACAAACATTTTTCTTTATCCATCTGATGAAGCCATAGAGGCGAAATGCATTATCCAATATTATTTTCGTAACATACTTTCAGGAAGGATTTTCAAAATGTCAATAACTTATAACTCTGTCGGGATTACATACCAAAATTTATTAGACACCCACATACACACACATATATATAGTCATCCACAGATAGACTGTTTAGCTGTATGACAGCTCTTCAGTTGTGGCTAGACGTCCGATTGCTTCAAGCCGTGATCAAAATCCGACCAGATTTAGCATCGGTCAGAGATCCTACCCCTAGGCTATCGTCAGTGAAAGGAAATGAGTGGCTTTTAAAAAATCGTTTAACATTTTGTATTCTCCACCATAAATGTCTTTTTTAAACTCGAGCAACGCCAGATTTGGGGAAAAAATAATATAAGACTTAATTATTTTAAACACGCACAAATGCATACACACACAGAACACATTTTTCGTTATCCATCTGATGAAGCCATATAGGCGAAATGCATTATCGGATATTATTTTCGTAACATACTTTCATGAATGTTTCTTCAAATGTCAATAACTTATAACAGTTGAAATGTATAAAATCTTACTCTTAAAACAATTTTCGAGTAAATAGGTTTCTCAATTCTAATCGCTGTTATCGTTTTTTCCAGTATTCCTAATCTTAACGAAATCTTTTACTTAATTGCTTTTGTCTAGAAAGCAGAAGAAATGACGATTACTCCCTTCAAACTTCGCTCTTGTGACCTGGAAAGAGGGCAAAATAGAGCCATGAAATGCGCAATCCAACGAATTTGGAGAGAACCAGCAATTGATTCTTCTGCATGGTGGACTCTTCCAAGCGCCAAGTTGCCAAGAATGCGCCTGCTATCCAGACCTTCCGTCATTTGTCGTCCAAGCGCCACACCGTCCTGAGCTTCGCGTGCCCAATCATCCAAAGCAGCCGCCTTCAGAAGAGGATGGAGCCATTGATCCAAATTATATTGGTGCAGCTGAGAAGAGAAACCCATTCAAGCTGTTGTGGTGTCCTTCCTCTAAAGAGTCTATGTTGGACTCTTCCACCTACTATGAAATTAGTAGGAGAGAAGGCCTTGGGGGAACAGTCGAATAGATTGAACGCTGGTCAACCGACACACACTCACTAGTTGTGTAATACTCTTCTATTGTATTTCATATTACTGTTCCAACAGTAGTTGTTGTTCCTGTTGTTGTTTAATCAACTCTAGCATTGCACTTTTAAATTCGTTCATTTTACTGCGGTAGTACGTAAAATTAAGAAATGCGAGGGGGGAATTTTTTTTCTCTTTACCCTCTTAACCAACAATAAGTCTGTTTGACTTGTACAGTTCTCTTACTGACTTGTTGGAATGGAAAAAATAACAAGGTTCACCAACCTTCTTCCCTACCGCTCAATTAAACTTGTAGAAATCCTATTGTTTTGAGGAGTTTCTTTTTTTTCACTTTCAGTGTTGTAATTAACACTGAATACCCTTTTGCCGTAGAGTTTGATTAAAATTCCTTTCTTCACCACTGTTGTAGACACTGGCAATTTTTTTTAACGATTTAACGGGGTCTGTTTCGTCGAATCCTTCGTCGCCAAGATGTTGTGACCAAGTAAATGGTTAAAGAAATAACAAAACAAGTGTTACAGATATATCATATATTAAACAGTAAATACAATAGAAGAGTATTACACAACTAGTAAGTGTGTGTCGGTTGACCAGCGTTCAATCTATTCGACTGTTCTCCCAAGGCCTTCTCTCCTACTAATCTTATAGTAGGCGGAAGAGGTAGGGCACCATAACACAACCCCAACCAAAAAGATCTTAACGACCTGAACAGCGAGCTTGGTCTCACAAATTCTAATGCTAAGCTTTTGACTTTGAGACTCAAGCGGTGGAATTTGATAGACGAAGTGTGCAAGTCGCAGGTTAGAGAAAGCGTCACCAGAGTTTTTGAAGCTTTTTCATCCGTCAAGGTGGGCTAAACTTCTGCCACGATGTGACCGGTCTGCTCGAGGCCATTAGAATCGCTTGTAACCACCAGCAAGTTCTTGCTAGATGCCTTAAAATATTAAGAGTGCGGTTGAGAGGTTATCGGTGGCATCAAAATGGTGGCCTTCCTGAAGGATCTTCAAGGCGGCTTTATCAAGTTTCCGTGTTATCTTTGCCTTTGGAACAGCAGGGATATCGTAACACATTATCACGGGACTGGGCAATTTGGGGAGGAACAACACCAGATGGGAGCCGCTCTTGGACCCCTAAAAAAGTATTGTTTCCTCCACTTAAAATTAGGTCTTATGAAGCAATTTGTCACAGCTTTTGATAAGGAGACTGCAGCCTTTAAGTACCTTCAGGACTTCTTCCCGACGCTGTCTGCAGCAAACGTCAAAGCCGGCGTCTTCGTCGGACGACAAATAACTATATGATAGAGTGCAAGAAATCGCCAAGAAGCTCACTAGGACGGAGAAGGCAGCGTGGAACAGGTTCGTCTCAGTGGTTCAGGGATTCCCGAAGAGTTACAAGGCCGACAAACTATGTGCAGCTTTTTTTAGACTCTGGGGAAGAACTATGGAAAAATGGGCTGCGGAATGTTCCTCAAAATTATATCTTTGACGCTTATCTTGATAAATTCAAGGCGAACATATGGGCGTACTCAGAGGAGCAAGGCAAGCGATTCAACCAGGATATACCAAGGATCGTATAACGAAAACAAGACGGGATATTATTTAGAAGTTGATTCATCCATCTCTTCTGGATCACTCGATGTCACTCAAAGAGGAATACAGCAATGTCAAGCTTTTGATTGATGCCTTGAAATATGAATAGTATAGTTGGGAGGTTATTAAAAACTTCAAAATGGTGACCCTCCTGATTGGTTCCAGGACGATTTTACCAAGTTTCTGTGATATTTTTGGCTTCGGGACAGCACAATACTACAGGCGGGAGGGACCACAGCGAGTTCAGTTTAGCGAGGAACAACGTCAAATGGTAGCCATGTTGGATACCCAGAAAGTATTGTTTCTTTCACTGCAATTAAAATTTGGTCTTATGAAACAATTTGATCACATCTCTAGACAAGGAGAGTCTGCTGCATTTAAGCACCTTCAGGACTTCTTCCCGAAGCTGTCTGCAGCAAACGTCAAAGCCGGCGTCTTCGTCGGACGACAAATAACTATATGATAGAGTGCAAGAAATCGCCAAGAACCTCACTAGGACGGAGAAGGCAACGTGGTACATCTTTGTCGCAGTGGTTCGGGGATTCCTGGGGAATCACAAGACCGAAAACTATGTGGATTTTGTTGAGACCCTGGTGAAGAACAATGTCAAAACGGGCTGCAGGATATTCCTCAAAATCTATATACTTGATGCTCAACTTGATAGATTTAAGGCAAACATAGGGGCATATTCAGAGGAGCAAGGCAAGGGCTTCCACCAGGAGATACTGGAATTTGAACGCCGCTACCGAGAATCGTCTAATGAAAACATCATGGGAAACTATATTTGGGGACTGATTCGTGAAAGTAATTTACAGTATAAATGTAAATCGCCAAAAATCTACCCACATCTAATTTTTTGTGGCTTCTCTTGTGTAATCCTAGAATAAATAAATGCTACTTTTGAATCATATGTCGTTTTGTTCCTACTTTTCGTGAACAAGAATGTTCTTGCATAATCCAAGAATAAATAAATGCTACTTTTGAATCATATCTAGTTTTGTTCCTATTTAGCATGAACGAGAATGTTCTTGTGTAATCCTAGAATAAATAAATGCTACTTTTGAATCATATGTCGTTTTGTTCCTACTTTTCGTAAACTATTTTTGTTCCTACTTTTCGTCATGGGATTAGGTAAATTTCAGAAATATTTTCCCGGTTTATTTTGTTTTACTCTATGTTAGCCGCAATGAGTTATTTAACGCAGACACAATTTTTAGGATAGGTATGTATGAATAGAATATGTATTCTTTGTAAGAAATCAGTTTATAGATCAGGTTTCATTGACGTATTTTTGCAAAAAGGCTTTTTGTCGAGAGTAAATTGGATTGTTGGTAATATTTTTTTTCAAAAATGTATTGCTGGTAATATTTTTTTTTCAAAAATGTTTCGCTAGTATTATTAGTATAAAAAACTATTTTTATACTTTCATAGTATTTTTAACCCAGTTTGGGGGTTCACTATTTGCCCATAGCTGGGAGCCTAACAGGTGTTACCAGCCCCGGGTCAGGGTAGAACTGGGAACAACAGTAATTAAGAGGTAGTCCCTCGCTACTCAAATCATCCCGATTAGAGACCTTGCTGCCGGATGTAGTTTATCGTCATACAAAAGCAAAGTTTGAAGCAAATATTAGCCATTTTTCATACTTTCTAGGCATAAGCAAATAGGAGATAACAGTTGTTACTCAAGGACAAAAACCGTGTTATTAGTTGTTATTCTGAGGTTTTCTTTGCAATATTAGGCTTACGTCTATATCACCAACTTTAACGTCGGGCCAAGCTTAAAAATATCATCTACTTTAAGCTTGCATGTAAATAGGTTTCTCAAGTTTCTCAGTCGCTGTTATCGCTCTTTCCCGTGTTGATGGGAGGTTTCCTTCCTAATCTTCTACTTGAAGCGGTGCGGAATGTCAACATCTTGATTATGTCATTGTTTTGTCTTCGAGTAACATGTGCTATCCATTTTAGTTGTTGCTGTGTTTTTTAGTCCGCAAGTAATGGATAACGGCTGGAGATTGGAATCGCTATATTTTGGGAGTACACACACACACACACACACACACACACACACACACACACACACACATACACACATACACACATACATACACACATACATACACATACACACATACATACACACACATAAACACACACACATACACACACACACACGTACACACACATACACACATACACACACATACACACAAATACACACACACATAAACACAGACACATACACACACATACACACATACACACACATACACACATACACACACATACACACATACATACACACACATAAACACACACACATACACACACACACATACACACATACACACACATACACATAAATACACACACATAAACACACACACATACACACACATACACACATACACACACATACACACATACACACACATACACACATACATACACACACATAAACACACACACATACACACACACGTACACACACATACACACATACACACACATACACACAAATACACACACACATAAACACACACACATACACACACATACACACATACACACACATACACACACATACACACACATATACACACATACACACACACATATATTCTGTTTATTCGTTATTTTTATAGATACAAATATCTTAAGAAAATGCTCTGTATTAGCAACATTTACTGGCCTGAATGTTTCATAGAAAATATGTGTCGTCCGACAGGAATCGAACCTGTATCGTACAAGGGACCGTGCTATACCATTTAGCTACAGAGGAAGCGACTGGCTAGCAAGGTCGAATTACTGTTTTTAAACTACACATTTCCCATGATTTCTCTCGAATGCTCATATCTGCTGGAAGCGTATCTTAAAGTAATAAAACAACATCATATATTATGAAATGGACTAAGTCCGATAAACTTTATTATAAACAGAACATTTACTTAAAAATATTTGTATCTATAAAAATAACGTATAAACGTAAAATATATTAAATTAATTCTCGGACTTAGTCCGTTTGATCATCATCATCATCATCATCATCATATATATATATATATATATATATATATATATATATATATATATATATATATATACAGCAAACAATCCAAAATTACCTCATGTGGGTATAGTCTATTTCAAACTAGCACTGCTATGTGCCAGCTATCCTCAACCCAATAGTGTCTGGTAATAGTGTTTTTTGAATTTGGTTTAGATAGCGTTGGTGAAAACACATGTGGCTACTTAAGAGGACGCCTCAGTTTAAATAAGGAGTCTGTGTTGATGACCGGGAGATGGGCCGGGGTACATCTTATTTAAGGATCATAAACATAACTTCACTAGTACTGCACAGTTTAGACTAATAAACCCAAGAAAAACTGAACAAGGTCTAATCTAAAAAATATAATTAAAAAATAACCAATAAACTACTAAATGCAACCTGTCCTAATCTTTGGAAAGATTCGTCTGTTACTATCAAATGGTTCACTAATATGAATAATAAGGAAAGAGTAACATTTATTAAGTTTGATATCATGGATTTCTATTCCTCTATATCCAGGGATTTTCTAATTAATAGTATCAACATTGCAAAGAACTATATGGAGATAACGGATAATGAAACTAATATCAGCTTAACAGATAGAAAATCACTGCTAAAACTTAATAATTCCACCTGGACTAAGCGCCATAATGACGATTTTGATGTCCCCATGGGAACATATGACTCAGCACAGGTTTCAGATTTAGTATGTTTTTATATTTTAGATATGCTTAGTTGAATCGTAAAACCAGAACTAGTGGGACTATATAGAGATGACGGACTCGTCTTCGTCCCCAATAATAATGGTCCGCTAACAGCGAAGTTACAAAAGAAAATCATTAGGGCCTTTAGATTACTAGGGTTTAAGATTGAAATGTCTTCTAACTTTAAAATAGGTGACTACCTAGACATCACTCTCAACCTTTAAACCCTACCATAAAGGGAATGAAACCCCCAATTACATTAATGTTAGTTCTAACCACCCCAATGCCCTCCTGAAACAAATACCCACCACCGTTTGAACCAGAATTAAGTAAATTATCGCCCAACGAAAAAATCTTTAATAAAAATAAAGAATAGTATAAAAAGGTTCTCCAAAAAAGTCGTTTTAAAAATAGGTTATTTTACTTAACCACCATAGGTAATACGGAAACACCTAAAGTGGGATGAAGGGTAGAAATAGAAGAAGAAAAATCATTTGGTTCACCCCACCCCCTTCTGCGAACTGACAATATTAATATAAGACAACACTTTCTAAAATTAATAAATAAACACTTCAACAAAAAAACCTTTTAAGTAAGGTTTCAATAGGAAAACGATCAAAATTAGCTACTCCGGCATTAACAATATGTCCGTCCTGGGTATGAGGATAAACTACATTCACGTCCTGGGCAAGACGATAAACTACGTCCAACAGCAAGGCCTCTGATCAGCAGGTTTTGAGGAGCGTGGAACCACCTCTTAATTGCTGGTGTTCCCAGGTCCACCCTAGCCCGGGTGTTAGCACCTGTTAGGATCTCAGCTATGGGCAAATAGTTAACCCCCAAACTGGGGTCAATACACTATGAAAGTGTAACAATAGGTTTTAATACCAGAAATACTTTATAAAAAAAAGTTATTACCAGCTATAAGTTTTGGAAGAAAAAAATTATTACCAGCAATACATTTTTGTAAAAAGATATTACCAGCTATACTTTTTTGAAGGAAAAATATTACCAGAAATAGATTTTTGAAGAAAACTTTTTTTACAGCAATACATTTGAAAAAAAAATTACCAGCAATAAAAATCTTGTCGGCATTAAATAACCCATTGAGGTTGATATGCCGTAAAACAAACCAAACCAAACCAAACCAAACTAATCCAAACTAACAACATGTACCAAATTATCGACTCCCATAACAATTATGTCTTAAGTAAATTCCATGGTAAAAAAAAATAATTCTAGTACGCCCCCCCCCTTTAACCGTAAAGATAGGAAAAACTGTCCAGTTGAGGGCAAATGCAAGTTCACTAGGGTAATATACCAGGCAAACATTGCTCCCAAAGAAAATATGACAAATTATAATGTTTACATTGGAATTTCCGCAGGAGAATTAAAACAGAGAATTTATATTCATAGGCACACATTTACCATTCCAAAGCTAAAATTCCAAAGGGCCCTTTCAAAGAAATTTTGGGAATTGAAGAAAAAGGGTCTAAACCCGCAGATAGATTAGAAAATTATAGGTTTCGCACATAATCCTAATAACTTTAGAGATAGATGCAGGTTATGTTTGGAGGGGGAAAAATAGAATAATTAAATACAATGATCAATGGAAACTAGTATTAAAATGTAGTCACAGAAGCAGGTTCAAGCATATATAAAAATATACATCTTACAATCACTCACTAACTACCAAAAAATAACTCAATTGATATAACCCCATCTGATAAAAATTTTTCGTATATTTTTATGTATATATATATATATATGTACATGTATTATATATGTGCGGGTGTGTGTACGTGTGCACGCATATATATGTATACATATATATATATATATATATATATATATATGTGTGTGTGTGTTAAATCTCCCACTACTTAATAATATAATCCACTAGCAGGAACCTAAATTCATTTACATAACAGCTAATGGGTTTGGCCACAAATAAACTCCCAACCCCGACCCATCTCCCGGTCATCAACCCAGACTCCCTTATCTAAACTGAGGCGTCCCCTTAAGTGGCCCCATACGTTTTCACTAACGCTATCTCAACCAAATTCAAAAAACACCATGTCCAGTCAGTCTTTGGCTGAGGATAGCTGGTACATAGCAGTGCTAGTTTGAAATAGACTATACCCACATGAGGTAATTTTGTAATGTTTGCTGTATAAAATGTGGTCTGTTATAATAAATTCATTGAGCTCTCAGTTTTAATAATGAATATTACAAGGATCCACCCGTATTATATATCAACGTATGGATTACCTGTACTATATATATATATATATATATATATATATATATATATATATATATATATATATATATGTGTGTGTGTGTGTGTGTGTGTGTATATATATATATATATATATATATATATATATATATATATATATATATATATATATATATATATATATATGCACATTTAATTAAAAACGACTGACAAGGTGCTTTTATTTAGTTTTTTATATAATTTTTCGTGCGATCTAATAAAGTTTTTCTTTTCAGAGGATAAATTATATAAAAACTGTCCGAATGTTCTTTTTATCCGAGCGCTTTCGGCTATACATCATACGATTATCAATGAGGTGCTGAATTTATCAGCTTTTCTGATGACTATATTAGGGTTATTTTTTTAATTCTTTACCAGCAATTTTGAAATAATGAAGTCCAAATACATATAATAATATATAAAACCGGTTAACTATATATATATATATATATATATATATATATATATATATATATATATATATATATATATATATATATATATTAGTCATGCCACCGAATATTTTAATGTGTATTACGTTAACCTGTTGATGTAAGCTATTGTTATTCATGAATGAGTTTCGTTTTCCATGCATATTATTTTTCCTTTTAGGATAAGTCCTTTTTATATCCAGGTGACATGACTCATCGCTTTTATTCTGACCAACTCGTCTAAGCTCGTCGTAAAATAGGTAAGCTGAAAATAAATTTCATATCTATTGCATCATATTTTACGTTTCATAACCTAGATTGCAAAATTACGTTGCCACAATTTTTCTACAGCGTTACATAGAGGTCGCAAAGACGTTATTTGGAGATTCACAACAATGCCAGTAACGTATCTACAACACTAGTTCGAGACTGTAAAAACGTTATTTGAAGAGTAACAGCAATGCCGTGAAGAGTTATTTGGAGAGCCACAACAATGTCGGTAACGATTTTACAACGTTACTTCGCGACTGTAAAGACATGATTTGAAGAGTTGCAACAATGCCGGTAATGATTTTAAACATTACAGAGAGACCGTAAAGACGTTATATCGAAATTCACAACAATGCCGGTAACGTTTTTACAACGTAAAAACGGAATTTGAAGAGACACAACAATGCTAATAACGTTTATACAACGTTACATAGAGGGTGTAAGGACGTTATTTGGATAGTTACAACAATGCCGGTAACGTTTCTACAACGTTACTTCGAGACTGTAAAGACGTCATTTGAAGAGTCGCAACAATGCTGGTAACGTTTTCACAGCGTTACATAGAGTCCATAAAGAAGTTATTAGGAGAGTCACAACAATGCCGGTAACGTATCTACAGCGTTACTACGAAACTGTAAAGACATTATTTGGAGAGTCACAACAATGACGGTAACGTTTTTACAACGTTACATAGAGGCCGTACAGACATTATTTGGAGAGTCACAACAATGACGGTAACGTTTTACAACGTTATGTAGAGACCGTGTAGATTTATTTGGAAAGTCACGGCAATATCGGTAACGTTTCTACAACGTTACTTCGATACTGTATAGACGTAATTTGAAGAGTCGCAACAATGCCGGTAACGTTTTTACAATGTTACATAGAGGCCGTAAGGACGTTACTTCGAATATCACAAGAATGCCGGTGACGTTTTTACAACGTTACATAGAGACCGTGGTCTCTATGCAACGTTGACGTAAAGTCGTGATTTGAAAAGTCGTAACAATGTAGGTGACGTTTTTACAACGTTACGTAGAGACCCTGAAGAGTGATTTGGAGAGTCACAGCAATGCCGGTAACGTTTTTACAGCGTTACATCAAGGATAAAGACGTTTTTGGAAAAGAAACCGCAATGTGTGTAATGTTTCTTAACCGCTGCATAGAGGCTATAAAGACGTTTTTTCAAGCGTCATCACAATGCCCATAAATTAAATGTATGTAACTGAGCAACCTGAAAGTGAATTGACTCCATCTGTCATTTTTCAAACTGGAAAACACCTTGGAATCAATAGAATATTTATTAAAAGGACAATCATTACTTGTGGTGTTGAAAGGAAATGAAATAAATTTCAACAAGGCGATATTTTCATGTGTTTTATATATGGCTAATAAATGATTAACAAGAAATGAAATGTACTTGCATGATTTTAAAATAACTGAAAAGAAAGAAGACATTAAAATCTAAGCATTAGGAATTTAGTGTGTCTATATGTGTACGTGAAAGGATTCAGTCACCCAAGTCGAGAACGAGTCCTGTGTGGCTGTTTTTATTACCGCGTGCTGAGAGGAAAGAGGTAAAAAAAAAGAGGAAGCGAGAAGTGTCCCGTTTTATAGCCGTTTAACAGCGCCACCTAGCGGCGTCTTGTAAAATCTGGTAACCCAGATGAGGGTAAATCACAATGCAAATTTTTAAATATGTTTTCAGGAAAAAAACAAAACGAAACAAAACAAAACAAAAACAAAGCAAAAACCTTAAAATTGACACGGACGTACTGGACTGCATATATATAAACCAATCTCCGGTATTCTGCTGTAAATTTTCCAAAATATACGATCTCACTGTTATAAAAATGAAAATAATAAGCCAGTAATCCAACAGTCAAATCGAAATCTGACAGCTTGTCTACACGACACGACTAATTTCTTGGTCCCTTTGAGGCAAGGAGACGGCTAAACATGAAAAGAATAGGCTCGGCAAAAATTAAGCCCTTTACATGACATGCCGATGTTGAAACCTCATACTACATCTGTCTATATTTCCAAAATGAGTTATTGTAACCATTTACATTATTACATTGTTCGGACTATTGCCCTCATCTTTATTGTTTTGTTCATGACAATTTCGGCCGTTGTACGCTCCGGCCTTCTTCAGGTGAGTTGAGTTACTAAAGGAACTTATTTAGTTCACTAGGGTTGATTATTCTAGTTCCACGTGCCATACCTTTTCGGGATATCTCAGTTTCAGTTATTCATGGCCCTGAAGATAAAATCGTTAATTGAAGTAATCCACTGACTTGACTCAAAGAGTTGTGAGTTCAATAACTAACCGCAAAAACTTGGAGAATTTAGTTACTAAAGGGAAATAGCTGAAACTGGATCGGGAGAGAGGTTAGCTGCCGAACTCTGATCGTCAAGAGTTTTAGAGGTGCGCCCGTACATCGTCGTATCATCGGCATAGACGTTTATAAATAACGTGAGTATATTCTCAGGTAGATCATTTATGTAAATCAGAAAGAGGTTTTTGATCTGCGAAGTGGTCCCTAGGGGATGCCTGCATTGACTGTCAGGGTCTTGAAGGAGTGGGCATTAAAAACTACCTCCAGGGAAGGATTTTATAATTGAGAAAACTCTTCCAGTGATTCCATAGCTGGAGGTGAGTTAAAGAGAAATAACTAAGACTAAGATATCCAGAAAAGGCATGGCACATGGAACTAGAACAATCTACACTCGTGGACTAAATAAAGGGTACGACTCGAAAATTCCAACGTCATGAATATGACAATAAAGATCAAGGGAACAGATCGAACGATGTAAATAGACCAAAGACTTATCAGATTGCTATTCAACAATTCTTCCAATGTATATCACCTGAAGAAGGCCGAAGCGTAAAACGACCGAAACGTCATGAATATGACAATAAATATGAGGAGAACAGCCCGAACGATGTAAATAGTGTAAATAGACCTAAGATTTGCCAAATTGATATTCAATAGTTCTTCCAATGTATATCACCCGAAGAAGGCCGAAGCGTAAAACGGCCGAAACGTCGTGAATATGACAATAAAGATGAGGAGAACAGTGCAAACGATGTAAATAGTGTAAATAGACCTAAGATTTGCCATATTACTATTCAACAGTTCTTCCAATGTATATCACCTGAAGAAGGCCGAAGCGTAAAACGACCGAAACGTCGTGAATATGGCAATAAAGATGAGGACAAGAGTCTGAATGATGTAAATAGTGAAAATAGACTAAAGACTTTTCAGATTGCTTTTCAGCAGTTCTTCCAACGTATATCACGTGATGAAGGCCGGACCGCACAACGGGCGAAACGTCGTGCACAAACTCACGCACGAATGAGGCGGTGGTTGGTGGAGGTTTCTTTATGGCAATGCCCGTTCCCACCAAATATCTCTTATGACTTTTTGTGCCAAGATTAAAAGAAAATACACAGCGTGTTAACTTATACAAAATATTTTTATATAACAATACAATAGCCCTACACATAATACTGGTTCAATGTGTCGTGCGAGAGAATTTTTCTATCCAGAATCTATCTTGCATATCTATAAGACTACCGTCCGTCCATGTTTAGAATATTTGCTGTCACGGTGCTCCTACTATTTATCTAGAGTTCCTGGATAAAATCCAAACAAGAATCAGCAATATTACTAGTACTGATCTGGCGCCTCGGTTTTACTCACTTTCCCACAGCCGTAAGGTTGCCTCCATATGTCTTTTCTATAAATACTTTCATGATAATTGCTCTTCGCCGTGGTACCTAGACTTTGTGAAAAGGAGCGCAGATCTCATCAATTTACAGTTGAGTTGAGCTTGATAGATGTAATAGTAAGTTCTATGCGAATAGTTTCTTTTCTCGCACTTCTCGCTTGTGGAAACTCCCTCCCAGCTCCATACTTTCCAGCCAATTTTAATCTGAAAAATTTTAAATGTAATGTCAATCGCTATCTACTGTCTTCCTGATTACTCTTTCCTCTTCCCGCACATTATTAATGTTTCTGTTCCTAATTCTTCCACACCCTGTAACCCCTGTGTCTTAGTGGGTTTACTGTCTTGCATGGGGTGAACTCGATTAATATATATATATATATATATATATATATATATATATATATATATATATAGGGCGGAAATCCAAAATTACCCCATTTAAATAGCTATTTCGGCCAACATTTCGAAATAGCTATAGGAATGAGGTAATTTTGAATTTCCGATCTATGTAATGTATATGCTTTCTTATAATAAATACACTGAGCTCATTTTGTGGATTAGTTTTAACATTTTATATTATTAGGATTCACTTGGATTATATACAAACGGATTATTACCTATATATATATATATATATATGGGTGTGTGTGTGTGTGTGTGTTTGTGTGTACAGATAAAAAGTTGGAGCTTCAAGAGTTTAAACGTAAGGCAATGCATAAGAGAGAGAGAGAGAGAGAGAGAGAGAGAGAGAGAGAGAGAGAGAGAGTCCAGTAAACTATTAAATATATCTTATTATGTATATGTATGTATTCAAATGTAGTCGCCGCCTGCTTAACAATGCTGGTTAAAGAAAAGATATATGTTTTAATTTCGATGTAGGACTGTGTGGACGTCTATGATCACCAGTGGATCGCGCATGTGTCATATTTCGGCTCTGGGTGTGTTACGATGGCCGCAGTATCGGAAGAATGGATAAAATGAATTAATCGATTCCGATTTCCATCGTTATATACAGATCTAGAGACCCGCTTTTAAATGTCGCCGCGCTTCTTATATCATGGTTGAGTACATTTCTTGTTTCTGATTCGCACGCTAGGCTGAGATGTTTGTATCCTGATCGGGATGGTTTCTGATTGGTCGGTAGAAATATGGCTTTATGGCGTAGTTATTCAGAATATGTGTCTATTTTTAGAGATGGTGAAATTTTGGGCTCTTTGGTATTATTTTTATTTTTTAATTAATTTATTTTTCTATCACGTCATACATGCGCGCGCAAGTTTTAAATAAAATATCGGAATAATATATTCCCAGTCTGCACAACACCTACACTGGGCTAAGTAATAAAATGGCGACACGAAAAATAAAAAAATAGAATCACTTAACAGTCTTATATCTGTATAACTGTTAAATGTAAAAAAAAAAAAAAATTATAATCAGCTTTTCTTTCTCTTCCCTGCACTGAGAGAGTTTTAGTATCTTACCCTATTATATCTTGCTTGCCTCTTCTTTTTTTGTTCGCACGACTATTACGCCCTGCCAATATCTCATAAATAATGGACTATTCCACCTTTTGATCGCGTGGAGAGATGGGAAAACACTACTTGATTTCAATCAGAAATGAAAGTAAGAAAAAGAAAGAAGGAAAGAAAGAAGTGAAGTAGAAGTGGAGAAAATGAATCAGATTAAGCTGATAATAACAGATACTACACTTTGATCTTAGACAAAAAACGAGAAGCGATTGTATTTTCTTGTTGCCCCACGCTGTCTGGATGTGACACAATGTTGGTTTAATGTGGAGAGAACCAGTTTAAGCTGATGAGAACATATTCTACACTTTGATCTCAGCCAAAAGGTCGAGAAGCGATTGTATTTTCTCATGTCCCCCATTGCTGGGACGATATGGCACAAGGTAGATTTAATGTGGGGATCCCGAGCGCGTACGTCCGGGCCAGGTTCAAAAGTAGCCCAGCCTCCGCCACCGTCAGTTGCCCTGTTAGTGTATTACTACCGATTCCCTCTTTTTAGTGCAACGATGAATGTACTGTCGCGGGCAACTGTTTCCCGAGAGAACGGGCAGCTCTCAATAATATTTTAAGTTACGCATTGTTCGAAGACAGAGACACAACGGAGAGTTAAAATATAATTGATCCACCCGAGCGCATATACTAAACTTTGATCCCAGCAAAAAGGCCAAGAAGCGGGTATTTTCAGTGCACCCACGTCACTAATGTGACACAATGCTCCATAGAAAATTAAATTTCGGCAATGAGGTGTTGATATTGCCACTAAACAAACAAATCTTTTCTTTGGTGGCCGGTCAGTTATGTGCCATGCGTGATACACGCTTAGGCCATCATGTATCTTTCGATACATGACTGACGAGGAAGATTTTTTCCCCGGGGTAGGTTTCTGCGGTAGACCAGTTGCCATCCAAGGCTGCCGTGAGAACTAGAGGATTCATACCTTTCCCAAGGATTCGACTGGAATTCGAACTCGGCTCTCCGATTCCATAACCCGAGCCGCTATCCATTACTCCACTGCGCCTCCCTACTCTAAAACAACCTATCACATAAACATAGATTTCTCTCCAACAAAAGAAAATACCCCACTTTAACAAATTGGTCAATGCCACTATAAACTTGTAACCTAAGCTTGTTAGAATCTTATTTTAATTTATGGCCTTGTTCTCGTAATTTTCAAAGGAGGTTAATATGGCCAAAAGGTGGTCACAGATAAGAAAAAATTGACATCACATCAATCATGTATTTCAAATAAAATTTTATTCTAAAAAAGACACGCAATCTTATCAATAAATATTCTTAATTGACAGGAATCATGTTTAGTCACGTAAAGAAATTACCCTATTGAATATTATTGTTAATTGCTCTGTTTATTTCGTTTTATAAATTCAACTTTGATAACTAACTCAACCTCTCGCAATTTATTTTGCCCAATAAGATCGCCGATAAAAATTAATTTTCTCTCACCCAACTTTTATTACAGTCAGAAGGTGGGTTGAAAAAATTATAGTCCATGAAGGGTGATGTTAGAGCTGTGAAATCTTGCAGGCATTCATTTCAACTAGGTACTGTCACGGGAGTCACGGTGGAGCAATGAATAGCGGCTCGGATTGAGGAATCAGAGAGCCGAGTTCGAAATCCATTCGAATCCATTACATTCACTTACGTGCTAATACCATTGGGAAAGGTGTGAATCCTCTTCTTCTCCCACCAGCTATGGGTAAATAGCAGGACAGATATAACCTTGGATGGTAACTGGTCTTCTGCAGGAAGAAATGGCAACCTACTGCGGGAAAAAATCTGTCTCGTCAGTCATGTATCGAAAGATACGTGATCACCTAAGCGTGTATCACGCATGGCACATAACTGACTGAAATTCATAGATTCGCGAGACCTAAGGGTCATAATGTATTTTTTAAAATTAAAATTCTTTGTTGAAGTGTTTATTTTACTTTTAATTTAAATCTAATAGACTAAATTTAATGTTTCCATCCAAGGCTATAGAACCCCGGTCTGTCCTGCTGGGAGAACTAGAGGATTCATACCTTTCCCAAGGATTCGACTAGAATTCGAACTTGGCTCTCCAATAAGTAAAACAATTTGTTGTATTTCAAAACGAATTTAAATTGGCTGGAATGAGCTACTGTCTTGAAGTTGCTAAACATCC
This sequence comes from Acanthosepion esculentum, assembly GCA_964036315.1. Classification (NCBI taxonomy): domain Eukaryota; kingdom Metazoa; phylum Mollusca; class Cephalopoda; order Sepiida; family Sepiidae; genus Acanthosepion; species Acanthosepion esculentum. The sequence continues at coordinate 53,636,643 of OZ038517.1, read as the reverse complement.
CTGATTTTAGCGCAATTTAAGCCATTTCTCATCACAGTTAAATTCTCTTTATTAAAAATCTTTCAAAAATAAAATGTACTTTTCTGAAAGTTTATGTGAGGAATATTAGCTGATTTAAAGGTTAATTAATCTGATTTGAAAAAAAAATATTGCTTACATTGAGTTAAAAATATTGTAGAAATGCATTTTTTAACACAGAGGTAGCGGTTTATTTTAGATGTTGACAGCTCGACTGACGGACGGAAGTTTATCTATTTTTCCTACGGTGGATATATCTGTAAAATTCATTTGAAGAAAATAAAGTGAGCGCCTTTTTATATAATATTTAACTACCCAGTAATCTTTAAAATTTCAGAAAATATTTTCCTTAATCTCATGTTTTATTGAATTTTAGATATTTTGGCTTTAAATTTAATATAGTTATTGTCCTTATTTTATGATAATGTCATGTATGGACGTCCGTATTTAGAAAAATCGGCACCTTTATACACGCAAAATTTTTTACAAATCTTTTTAAAATATTGGAGTCAATGAATTGTACTAATCTTTTCAATTGATGATTACTAAATATAGTCTTACTTAAAAACAATATCGCCTAACCTCTAAAAAGTAAGACAAAATTTTAAGAGATTTAAAACTTTATAAATTATTCTAATTAAAATTTTAAGAAAATGGAAACAATTCTTCTAAAAATACTATTCATATAAGCAATGAAAAGCTTTTCTAATTAAATAATGTCTTAGTTTTATTGCATTTTTTATCTTACTATTCAGATCAGGTTTTCCGTATCTGGGACCCTATTTTACAAAAAGAAATTGAGAATTTAAATTCCCATTTAAATTCCCATTGAGTTCGGCTATTAATTAATATAAACATTAAGTAGGACAAAATTTAATTTCTCGAAATTTCATGAAATTAACTAAGTGGTGGATATCAAATGTAAAAAAATATATTTTTACTAAGATTTTCTAAATAGAATGATTTCTGAAATAATTTAATTAATTTCTGTATACATCTTGAAATTTAATTAAAATACAATTATTTGATTTTGCAAGAATTTCCAAATCAATGTGTTTTTCATCGCAAGAAAGACGCTAAAATTTCCTATACTAATCTTTGCTCCCCCGCCTCTGCTTTGACACCCATAAAAAATATAATTTAATAATTAAAAAAAACCTTTTGGCCTTTCCTTTTAATAATAACATAAAGATTTTGAGGATAACACTTTGTTTATATTAAGTCTGGATTTTTTTTTCATAATGGTTTGTTAATTTTTTCGTCTTGCCATGATGAAAACCTTGCACGAATATCAATTACAGAATGTTCTGTTTGCCGTTTTTCGGCTAAACATAACTACTGATAACATTATTGGGACATTCAGTATTAAAGCAATTTAAAAGGTTTAAAATCTGAAATTTGCATTGTCAAATACTTTTTTTCACCCATTAAAATGAATAAATGGGATTTATTTCTATTAAGCAATTTTTTTCTGTTTTCTATGCATATTTAGTTATTATGCATTAGTGTATTGTATGAAAAGTATATTTATTCATTAGTTGTAAATATAATAAATTAAAAATTTCTATGTGTACAAATATTTCCCCCCACTCTATATATATATATATATATATATATATATATATATATATATCTGTGTGTGTGTGTGTGTGTGTGTGTGTGTGTGTGTGTGTGTGTGTGTGTGTGTGTGTAGAAACCCGTTACAGAATTGTAGAAAAATGCAATAAATTTAAGTACTGTCACTGGAAACTCATTTTTCGTACAAAACCGGCTCACACATAAGTCGGCTCCAGATTTGAATTTCTTTATTCGCATTTATTAACCAATCAGCGACGTTATCACAAACGCGCTGTGGGCCTTTGAATTTTCAGACAATTAATGTTTGTTGTCTGCTATGAGATTTTGAAGGCTCACTCCAGAAAATTGTCAGCAATATTCCACCCAACGCCTTAAAATAGATACAGTACAAGCTCTCATATCCGAACGTCCTTATATCCGAACTACTCAGTGTTGCCATTTAGATGTTGCAGGAATATGCCACATTCTAATATTTTTCTTTTCTTTGCTTATAATTGTAATAACTTGGGATTTTCAACCTATAAGTCTCGCACAGAATATAGAAATATAGTCTTAAAGTGTGGTATATCTATGGGATAAAGTGCTCAATATCAGAGATAGAGCGTGTGTAAATATAAAAGTGAACATAGAAGTCAACACTTAGAGGCGATAGTCTGTTTCATGCTAGATGCAATCGTCGTGGCCTGACAATAAGCATCTAGCATGAAACAGACTGTCGCCTCTAAGTTTTGACTTCTATGTTCACTTTTATATATATATATATATATATATATATATATATATATATATATATATATATATATATATATATATATATATATATGCCCAAAGAATAACATGATGTACACAAAAGAATTCTAACTACAATACTAACACGCCATTGGTTCTTGATAATGAAAATGCTTGAACAAAACAATAACAAAATGTGAACTTTGAATAGTTTAGCCACAACTTCGAGCACAACACTCAACACCTTATCCTCGAATATATATATATATATATATATATATATATATATATATATATATATATATATATGAAACATGTATAATCTCTCTCTCTCTCTCTATATATATATATATATATATATATATATATATAATATAATAGCTGGTATTCGAGGATACCCGTCTACTAAGGCGGATAGCCAATTCCTATTGCAGTCACTCGCTCAGGCACACTTGTGTTTGTTCAACACCCACAGAGATAACCTGTGATTTATACTGCAACTATGAGCAGACCTTATTTACATTTTCTAGATAACACGCTCTCTTCCAGAGCGAGAGTGCGTGTTATCTAGAATGATCAACAATCTGAACAACACCAGCACTATCGGTCACGCTGACTTGTGACTTCGTGCTAGCTCAGCTGTCGACGGCCCCAAGTGTTCCGTCTACCCAGTTTCACTCACAAGACTTGGGTCATCCCGTGGTATGGTTTTCAGGCACTTTCCAAATGTGTCGCACGCTGGGTTCGTCTCCACCTCCAAACTGATAACATCAGGATGTCTCCTTCCTGACAAATCGACCATGGTGAGATTCGAACCCGGCTCATTGTCAGAAAGCGAATGTTCTAACCAAGAAGAAGAAGGGGGAAGAAAGAAGGAGGAAGAAAGAAAGAAATAAAGAAAGAAAGAGGAAGAAAGAATAAAGAGGAAGAAAGGAGAAGAACGAAGAAAGAAAGGAGGAGGACGAAAGAAGAACGAGGAAGAAAGAACTAGAAAGGAAGAGGAAGAAGGAGAAGAAGAAGGAGGAGGAGGAGGAGAAGAAAATCAAGGGAATTATAAATATATCTGTGGGGTGCTAATTGAAATTTACACACTTTTTTATCCAGCCCCATATGAGCTTAAGAGGATTTTTTTAGTATGTATGCAAGGGCTCATGACACTCGAATTTCTCGTTCAAAGTGTTCTTTGGATCCGAAAATGTCATTATTACTATCTTTTTAAACCACACACACACACACATATATATATATATATATGTGTGTGTGTGTGTGTATGTGTGTGTGTGTGTTTGAACATATGTGCGTGTGTGTGTGTGTGTGTTTGAACATATGTGTGTGTGTGTGTTTGTGTGAAAGACTAAAAAATTCACTGTTAACACGACCCGGGTTTTAACAGGTGATTTTTGGTAAAGTTACTAAAAAAAACCGTCCGTTGAAACCCGAGTCGTGTTAACAGTGAATGTTTGGTAAATTTACCAAAAATCACCCGATAAAACCGTAAGGTTGCAACCCGGGTCGTGTTAGCGGTGAATTTTTCAATCTTTTAAATTACTATTATCATCTCTACCCATTCGATTTTTTATAGTTGTGTTTTGAGTAATTTCTCTGGTCTGACTCCGGTCTGGTCAATTAATTTTATATTCTGATATATATAAAATTAGGCTTACAGTTGTTTCACTATTTGTTTTACGTTTTCGATCTAACTTCGCCGAACTGTTCTATCAGCAAGATGAAGCACCTCCCCATTATGTTTTGGCATTTAGGAACTGCCTTAACCAAATCTTGCCACAGCATTGGTTTGCAAGAAGGGGCAGCATCGAATGGCCTCTACGTTCACCTAACATGACACCAATGGATTAATTTTTTTGGCTGGGGGGTAGTAAAAAACAAGGAGAAATGCCCACAGAGTAGACGAATTAAAAGAGTCTATCGCAGAATTATTTATTGAATTTGATCGGGATTTGTGTCGTCGTGCTGTGTGTCATAATGTTCTGGGATTGTTCGAGACATGTTGCAATGTTCAAGGAGGACATCTTGAACACTTGAGAGATTAAACTGTGCTAAAAATATAAGTAAACAAATGTACATAAACAGTTTTGAACAGATATGATTGTAACGAATAAAAATAAATGTAATAAAATGTTTAGAAAATGTAAAGTATCTCATTTTGACAGATGTATTTACCAAAATTTCACAAAAATAACTTGAAATACTAAACAGTAATACTAAACAGTATTAAAAAATCGCCATTGACCTCAACTAAAGAGTAAATTTATTCAATAAAATCGCCATTGGCTTCAACCACGGCCTCAAGAGGACTTCGGAATCCCCTGCAAATCTTCTCGACGGTCTCCTTGTTTAATTTGGTGAATGCTGCCATAATCCTTGCCTTCAGTTCATCTTTGGTATTACAAGGAGTTCTTTTTGGTCTCTCGCTCAACTGAGCCCCAATAATCAAAGGGGTTGCAGTCTGGGGAGGGGGTGATGTGATCGCAGAAATTGTCTGACAGCCATGATTGGTTTCTCTTGTGTGGCATGGAACAGAGCCCTGTTGCAAGACGTAGGGTCTTCAGGAAGCCACACTCTTGACGCAGGGAAGCACTATCTCATCAAAGCACTTGATGTTGGCCTACATGTTCAGTTTGAGGCCCTCACTAACAAATTCTTTTTTTCTTATCATAACAATCAGAGTGAGTTTTCCAAGCTGCCATACCTTTTTAATCATCCAACTCTTTCTGAATCCTCTGCACCTAAACTCTCTGAAATGTTCGTGTTGGAGCTTCCGGCGCGAATGCCAAGAAGTACAGCATGCCGTTTCCAAATCTTTGGCGGAGTGCGCGTCATGGGGCTCTTTTTCTCTCTGACGGTGCTCAACTGATCCTCCTATAGTGTGCCAACCTGTGGCTTGCCTCCGTACCACAAGAGGGAGAAGAACAATTGCTCGATCGTTTTCATACGGTCCTCACAGAAAGCACGCATCAGCCACACCGTTTAAGGATAATCGCCTTCACCTGGACTGACGCTTCAGCTAGAGATCCGACCCGTATCACACTCCCAAGAATCCGGACGGGACCAACTGAAGTGCCCCGGAAGAGCAACATCCTTTCAAGTATCTAACCGCAAACCGGAACACTTGTATCGGTTAATCTTGGCTCTCGTATTCTTCAAGCGCCTTCTGCACCACCCCACTGTCGCTGTGGCACGTCGCGAAAATGGATACGTCATCGGTGTACGCAGAAACCCTGGATCGAGCTCCACGTGAGACAATGATTCCGTGTAAGGCCGGACTGCACGTCCTGTCCCTCAGCCGACGGAAGAGAGGCTCCAACGCCAAAGCGTAAAGTAGGGGCGACAGCGGACAACCCTGACGAACCAACCGTGACAGCGTAAAAGCGCTCGACCTCTTCTCGTTCAACTGTACCACATCACTGGGAGAGCGATACAGAAGGCTGGTTCACTTGCATCAGCCAGGTACTGATGGTCAACCCTGCTGAAAGCCTTGTATTGATCCCAATTGATAAGCGCACCTTCATCGTTGCTTTTTTACACCTTCTAGGATCGTGAGGATCATTTGCGGATCTGAATTGTTGGGGCCTTCACAGAACAAGTCTGCTCTGGTCCCAATAGAATCTCGGCAACTGACTGCAAATGCTCCGTCAGAATCTTGGCCCAAATCTTTAACTGTGTTTAACAGAGTTATAGACCTATAGTCATCAAATTCTTGTCCACCATGTTTTGTTTTTTTTTTCAACAACGTGATCACACTCCTAGAGATTCAGTCGGGGACGAACTTCTGCCGGAAGCAGTTGTTGAATACAACTCTCAGAATAGGAACAAACATATGCGACGGTCTCTAGTACAATTCGTAAGGCAGGCTATCAAGTCCTGAAGACTTTCCACTGCCGACCCTTCTTCAATGCCAAGTGGAATTTGCCCTTTGTGAGATCTCATTCTCGCAGACAGCCGCTTCAGTCGACGAAATATCTGCGAAACTCTTCGCCAGAGAGTCCAGACTCCTTGGTAAACCTGTTCTGGAAATGTTACAGAAACGTCTCGCACATGTCATTTATCGACTGCAGGGTACGCCTATCCAGGGTGTAGACCTGCCGAAAGGGAACGTTAGATTGTGGGAACTATATAAGGAGAGGTGGAGAAATACCGGAGACCTCCTTGAATAATATTTTAATAGTTTTTTTAATCAGGTGATTCAACCTGTGCCATCCTTAATTCTGGGAAAGATCCCTTGGGGACAGACACATATTCGCACACGCCAAGATTTCGAATTAGAGTTTTTGGAAAGTTCCTGAAAGTCTTCTATCAACTTGCTGTCGACAGAAGTTAATTTAAACAAAGGCCCTCCTCTGGGGTTGCGGTGTTGCAGCTTTTTGTACCCTCCTCACAACCTCCATCCATTCCCCAAGGCCTTTTGGAGCCTTCGTGCGCATCTGCTTCACTCGAGTTTGACGGCTGTGGTTGCGGCTGTGGTGCCGAATTCTTTCTGGGGTACGATTTCAAAAGATACCCAGTGGTACCGCAGAACCAACAATGGGGTCGGTGTTCTTCCACGATCACATAAATTCACCGCAACAGGTTAGTACACCGGGGATATCCAAGAAATTTTTGCTGGTCATTGTTACCTACTAGACAACGCCTCCAGTGGCAATGCTTTGCTGTTTACGGATGAGACATCCTTAACATGTCCACAAATGGTGATGTACATGGGCACCTCGTGTAGCATAATCCGGGTTTTACGGGTGGGCATGTACTCCGTTTGCAACCTCACCTTTTTTGTGGTGAGGATGGTCTGTAGCCAGCAGGATATCCCACATGGCATTTGATCTGCGGGCTTATATATTGGTCCCAATATTGAGATTCAGGGCATCTTCTATCACCACCTATCTTCAGGGCCTCTTCCATCACCTCCGATCAATTTTCTAGATTTTACATCTCTTGTCAACAGGGAGATGGTCCTGGTTGTGATTGCCTCCACAACGGAGGTCACTATCAGGAGATCATTCCCGGAGATGAACTGTTGGTATTCCTCCTGCTGGCTTTTCATAATATTCCGGGCCCCTTTTTTCTTTGGCCTGTCTGCCGTCAATGCCAATTGGCTTGCAGCTGTAGGTTGAGGATCTTGGTGACTCTTGGCTTAGTGGTGGGGTCCCCAACTTAGCACACGCAACAAAATTTTCAACAAAACGTGACCAAGAAAAGAGTTTCTGAGAACAAAAATCAGGGATAAAGATAGACTAAATTGAGGACTTCAAAAAACAAGTCATACAATTGGAGAAACGACTTGATAAAGCATTCCATTTTAAATAATTGAAAAAAATGCATTGGAAATTTTTACTATGAAAATGCATTGGAAATGATTTTACTATGAAAATGCATTTGAAATGATTTTTACTATGAAAATGCATTGGAAATGATTTTTACTATGAAAATGCATTGGAAATGAGTTTTACTATGAAAATGCATTGGAAATGATTTTTACTATGAAAATGCATTGGAAATGATTTTACTATGAAAATGCATTGGAAATGATTTTTACTATGAAAATGCATTGGAAATGATTTTACTATGAAAATGCATTGGAAATGATTTTTACTATGAAAAGGCATTGGAAATGATTTTTACTATGATTATGCATTGGAAATGATTTTACTATGAAAATGCGTTGGAAGTGATTTTTACTATGAAAATGCATTGGAAATGATTTTTACTATGATTATGCATTGTAAATGATTTTTACTATGAAAATGCATTGGAAATTATTTTACTATGAAAATGCATTGGAAATGATTTTTACTATGAAAATGCATTGGAAATGATTTTACTATAAAAATGCATAGGAAATGATTTTTACTATGAAAATGCATTGGAAATGATTTTACTATGAAAATGCATTGGAAATGATTTTTACTATGAAAATGCATTGGAAATGATTTTACTATAAAAATGCATAGGAAATGATTTTTACTATGAAAATGCATTGGAAATGATTTTACTATGAAAATGCATTGGAAATGATTTTTATTACGAAACAGTCTTTGAGAAAAACATAATTTTTTTTTAAACGTGCAATCTAAAATCTGCCTTCCTGTTGGTGTGCAGTTTTTGAAAATGAAGGTGAATACATTTTTTGTAAATATCTAAATAAATTTAATTTATATCGTTTCCGGTAAAACGTTATTATTTTGTGTACACCTCAATAGACTGTAATTTATATACATTTAATCACATTAACATTGCTTTCCAATTCTTTGTATAAATTGCTTCTTTATGATATAAAATATAAGCTGCATACTCCAATATATATATGTATATATATATATATATATATATATATATATATATATGTATATATATGAAGAAATATAGTCTTAAAGTGTGCTATATTTATGGGATAAAAGGCTCAATATCAGAGATAGAGCGTGTGTAAATATAAAAGTGAACATAGAAGTCAACACTTAGAGGCGACAGTCTGTTTCATGCTAGATGCAATCGTCAGGCCACGGCGATTGCATCTAGTATGAAACCCATAACCCGTGGCCTGACGATTGCATATAGCATGAAACAGACTATGTTCACTTTTATATATATATATATATATATATATATATATATATATATATTTCACTTTTATATATATATATATATTTCACTTTTATATATATATATATTTCACTTTTATATATATATATATATGTATGTATAAATATATATATGAGTAAAATATGAGCTGTTCACTTTTATATATATATATATATATATATATATTTCACTTTTATATATATATATATATATATATATATATATATATATATATATATGAGTAAAATATGAGCTGAACACACTCATATAGTTACGACATCGGATCCGCTGCACATTAATAATCAGAAACTTAAATTCTGTGGAAAGCGACTAAGACATTTTTACTCTCCTAATTGGATTATACTAAGTCCATTTCACTTTAACAGATAAATACAGATAACAAGAAGAAAATTTCGTGGATTTATAACTTTTCAAAATTCAAACCAAATTCTCACTTGATCGATTTGAACAAGAACTCTAGCGTCACGGCATCGCACGCTGCAAAGTATATATTCAACTGTCAATAAATGGCAAAATTAAAAAAAAACATCTTCCGGTCTACACATATTTCGTCTTAGTGTTTGCCTATGTATGGGAAAATTGCGCCCTGAAGATGACAGTTTGAAATTGTCGAAAGTACTTGGCATGTGTCTTCCATCTGACAACAACTCGAATATAAGGATCTTATTATTCAAGGAATTGATAGTAAGTTAATGTCTCATTAGGTTCTGTCAGCGAAGTGATTTCGCCATTAATCACATTAACATTGCTATTTAATTCTTTGGATATTTTTTTTTCTTTATGATATAATTTATATATGTAGCTATTTGTATAATTTATTCATACTTAAATAATCTCGTCATTTTATATAGGTATTATGGCTTATGTATTATGTGTTATGGCTTATGGGTATCATGGCTTATGTATTATGGTTTATGGATATTATGTCTCATGTATTATGTATTATGGGTGTTATGGCTTATGTATTATGACTTATTGGTATTATGGATTATGGATTATGGCTTATGGGTATTATGGCTTATGTATTATGTATTACGTATTATGACTTATGGGTATTATGTATTATGGCTTATGGGTATTATGCTTATGTTTTATGTATTATCGCTTATGTATTATGTATTATAACTTATGTATTATGTATTATGGCTTATGTGTATTATGTCTCATGTATTATGTATTATGGCTTATGGGTATTATGTATTATGACTTATTGGTATTATGCTTATGTTTTATGTATTATGGCTTATGGGTATTATAACTTATGTATTATGTATTATGGCTTATGTGTATTATGTCTCATGTACTATGTATTATGGCTTATGGGTATTATGTATTATGACTTATTGGTATTATGCTTATGCTTTATGTATTATGGCTTATGGGTATTATAACTTATGTATTATGTATTATGGCTTATGTGTATTATGTCTCATGTATTATGTATTATGGCTTATGGGTATTATGTATTATGACTTATTGGTATTATGCTTATGTTTTATGTATTATGGCTTATGGGTATTATAACTTATGTATTATGTATTATGGCTTATGTGTATCATGTCTCATGTATTATGTATTATGGCTTATGCGTATTATGTATTATGTATTATGACTTATTGGTATTATGCTTATGTTTTATGTATTATGGCTTATGGGTATTATAACTTATGTATTATGTATTATGGCTTATGTGTATTATGTCTCATGTATTATGTATTATGACTTATTGGTATTATGCTTATGTTTTATGTATTATGGCTCATGGGTGTTATAGTTTATGTATTATGTATTATGGCTTATGGTCTTACGGCCATATCACATTGAAACACTGTTTCTGGTACGATCACTGAAGTTAAGCAATGTCAAGCCTGTTTAGTACCCTGATGGGTGATCGTTTAGGAATACCAGGTGCTTGGATGTGCGGATGGTGTAATGGATAACAGGTCGGGATTGTAAATCGGCGAGCCGTGTTTCAATTCCAGTCTACTGCGTTACATTCGTCTCCGCGCAAATACCCTTGGGAAAGCATGAACCCATTACTTCTCCCCAGCCCTAGCTATGACTCTCTATCAGTAAATCATTATTTAAAAAAAAAACAAAAAAAAAACTTAGAAACAAAACATATTTTCTGGCTTTAAATAAACGGAAACGGTTGATAAGCCGTAAAATCAAATCAATCCATTTTATTATTGTTGCTTTTTATACTAACACTCTGGGTCGATACAGTCTTGTTAAATTATTTTGTTAATAGTATTATCCCATGTCTTTTAGATTTATTTCCATTCTCTGGAGTATAAATGTATAGAAAATACTGTGGCTAAAAAAATGAGGGAACAGTTTATATATTGATTTTAATAAGAACTGATCCCCCACTTTATATCCATATTATAATTTTTTATTTGTTTATCAAATTCTGATTAGATATAAATTCACCGCTTCTCCCCCCCCCCAGCAATGGGTTAATTGATAAAACATGTATCTCTAAAACTATTATTATCTCAAAAACAAAACAAACAAAATCTTATAATCTGATATTTTCTGGCTAATTTTCTGGACAATAATAAAATGGATTGATTGTTTTTACGACTTATCAACCTTTTTCATGTTATTTAAACCTGAAAAGGGTTGATAAGCCGTAAAAAACAATCAATCCATTTTATTATTGTTGCTTTTCTCTATTAACATTATGTCGATGTACTCTTTGACCGCAAGAGCAAGCACTGGGTAACCTAGACTTAAAGGTAACAATAAGGTGAGGTAGTGCAAGTAACAAAATAGCAATTTATATAATTGAAATAAACATGAATATTAAAAGCAAGATCGTTTCAAATGTATTACAAATGCTAACATCTTTGTTGTCATATTCATGACGTTTCGACAGTTGTACGCTCCGGTCTTCTTCGGGTAATTGAAATTTAGAACAAAACCCTTTATTTCGCCCAGTGGGGTAAATTATTCTAGTTCCGGGTCTCTTCCGGATATTTTAGTTTGAGTTATTTCCCTTTAACTCAACTGTCAAGTCTTTTATTCACCTCTGCTATTGCCAGGTATTGAACTCACAACGCTTTAGGTCAAGTCACTGGATTACCAACGTTTTTAAACACTGAGCCATGTGTTTATGATAACAGTCTGAACAATGTCAATACTGTAAATAATTATATTAATACCTCATCTCAGAAATATATATATATATATATATAAATATAGGTAACTATACTCGTGTCGAAAAACCTTCGAACTCTTGATTTAACAACAGCCAAATCAATCACGAAGGAAAAGAAGGTTTTAAAAAAAGAAAGAGCCAGGAACATGAAAGTCTGTCGAAAATAATCGCACAGATACAGGTTCAAGGCCCAAAGAAAAAACCCCGATACGAGTAAACAACTAACTAAAGAGCTCAATACAAGCGTAGAGCAAACCTAGTCAAACCTAATGAGCCAGACACACCTACCAAGGTTTCACTTAGGCAGATCGTCAGGGTCGGCTGGCTAAAGAGGCAACAGAAAACGGCGTATATATAGAGACGACCACCAAGACAACACCACGTGATCAAGTAAAAGAAAAAAAAAAAAAAAAAAAAAAAAAAAAAAAAAAGGGAAAAAAGAAGAAAAGAAAAGCGACAACGGGGGGGGTATAGATTTATTCAACTAACTAAAAGGAGAGGGGATAAAAAAAAAAAAAAAAAAAAAAAAAACCCAAAACACAAACAATAATGATAACGCTACAATCGGGAGAGAGAAACTTATTTCAGTAACCAAGCATTTCTGTGTCTACATTTGTTAAGAATCTCGGTTTTGGAATTTAGTAGATCATCAGGTGTATTATATAAAGCTATAGCTAATTTTTCCTCGGTGCATAGCTTACAGAACTTATGGCCCGCTTTATACTTAGTGCATCTTTTTAATATTTCCCATTTCAGGATGGGGTCCTTGCTACCTTGTCTGATTTGCCATATATAGCTAGATAATGTAGTGCTATGTTTAGTTTTTTCATTTTTAAAACTACTCATATGATTATAATATCTTTTTTTAAAGGTATCCTGAGTGGCTCCTATATACACTTTAGGGTTTATGTCGTCTATATCCTTGTAAATTTTCGCCTGATAGACCACGCATTCTTGTTGACATTTACCCTGTAGGGGACATGCATTTTTATTCCTACAATTGCAACTGGGGAAACTAATGCGTGGATTGTCCCTAGACTTTTTCTTATTATGTCCACTAATTAAAGTCTCTACATTAGGCATGCAGCAGTAACTAAGTTTTACATTGTTTTTGTTAAATATCTTATGCAACTTAGTTTTCTTGGGGAAATTCTGCTCTAATAGGTTAAAAAATATTTTACCAATTCTTGTTCTTACGGCTAAGTTAAATGGTGGGTTAAACCACAAAATATTTCTATGCCTGTTATTGCGTTTGTTCTGAGTTCCAGTGTTATTATCTATGTTAATGTATTCCAATTTTTGTTTGTGTCCACACTTATGTAGGGCTTCCTCATAAACTATTTTATTAGCATCGAAAATGCGTTTATCCGATGAATTAGTTGAAAGCCTATAGCTAATATTTTTAGGAATATGTCTTATAATATGTGCTGGGTGGTTGGATTTTATATTTAAATATTGGGGGTCCTGATTCTCTTTCATATACGGGGATATAGAACCATTTTGTAAGTTTAACGTAATGTCTAAATAGTTGGTGACTTTCAAATTAGTTTCAATTTCGAGATTAAATCCGTATCTTTTAAAAAACCAGTGTAGTTTTTTACGGATGGTATCGCATTTTTGGGGGTTACTTTTATCTACTATTATGAGTCCGTCGTCGCGGTACAACCCATGGTTATTAAAATCTATGTAATCATTAAGTTTATAGAGCAGCAGGCACCCTACTAATTCGCACACCTCTGCTCCGTCATATGCACCCATGGGGTTGTCAAAACTATTTACGTCTTCTTTTTTTTTTTTTTTTTTTTTTTTTTTTTTTATCCATAGTGCATTATTATGGAATAGTAGAGTTTTTCGGCAGTGTCTAACCAGATCTATCTTATCGTGCGAGATTTGAATGTATTCTTTAGCTAGACTGAGGGCTTTGCTAAGGGTGTTTTCTGAAATTAATATTACCCGTCAATTTCAGAAAACACCCTTAGCAAAGCCCTCAGTCTAGCTAAAGAATACATTCAAATCTCGCACGATAAGATAGATCTGGTTAGACACTGCCGAAAAACTCTACTATTCCATAATTATGCACTATGGATAAAAAAAGAAGACGTAAATAGTTTTGACAACCCCATGGGTGCATATGACGGAGCAGAGGTGTGCGAATTAGTAGGGTGCCTGCTGCTCTATAAACTTAATGATTACATAGATTTTAATAACCATGGGTTGTACCGCGACGACGGACTCATAATAGTAGATAAAAGTAACCCCCAAAAATGCGATACCATCCGTAAAAAACTACACTGGTTTTTTAAAAGATACGGATTTAATCTCGAAATTGAAACTAATTTGAAAGTCACCAACTATTTAGACATTACGTTAAACTTACAAAATGGTTCTATATCCCCGTATATGAAAGAGAATCAGGACCCCCAATATTTAAATATAAAATCCAACCACCCAGCACATATTATAAGACATATTCCTAAAAATATTAGCTATAGGCTTTCAACTAATTCATCGGATAAACGCATTTTCGATGCTAATAAAATAGTTTATGAGGAAGCCCTACATAAGTGTGGACACAAACAAAAATTGGAATACATTAACATAGATAATAACACTGGAACTCAGAACAAACGCAATAACAGGCATAGAAATATTTTGTGGTTTAACCCACCATTTAACTTAGCCGTAAGAACAAGAATTGGTAAAATATTTTTTAACCTATTAGAGCAGAATTTCCCCAAGAAAACTAAGTTGCATAAGATATTTAACAAAAACAATGTAAAACTTAGTTACTGCTGCATGCCTAATGTAGAGACTTTAATTAGTGGACATAATAAGAAAAAGTCTAGGGACAATCCACGCATTAGTTTCCCCAGTTGCAATTGTAGGAATAAAAATGCATGTCCCCTACAGGGTAAATGTCAACAAGAATGCGTGGTCTATCAGGCGAAAATTTACAAGGATATAGACGACATAAACCCTAAAGTGTATATAGGAGCCACTCAGGATACCTTTAAAAAAAGATATTATAATCATATGAGTAGTTTTAAAAATGAAAAAACTAAACATAGCACTACATTATCTAGCTATATATGGCAAATCAGACAAGGTAGCAAGGACCCCATCCTGAAATGGGAAATATTAAAAAGATGCACTAAGTATAAAGCGGGCCATAAGTTCTGTAAGCTATGCACCGAGGAAAAATTAGCTATAGCTTTATATAATACACCTGATGATCTACTAAATTCCAAAACCGAGATTCTTAACAAATGTAGACACAGAAATGCTTGGTCACTGAAATAAGTTTCTCTCTCCCGATTGTAGCGTTATCATTATTGTTTGTGTTTTGGGTTTTTTTTTTTTTTTTTTTTTTTTTTTTTTTTATCCCCTCTCCTTTTAGTTAGTTGAATAAATCTATACCCCCCCCGTTGTCGCTTTTCTTTTCTTCTTTTTTCCCTTTTTTTTTTTTTTTTTTTTTTTTCTTTTACTTGATCACGTGGTGTTGTCTTGGTGGTCGTCTCTATATATACGCCGTTTTCTGTTGCCTCTTTAGCCAGCCGACCCTGACGATCTGCCTAAGTGAAACCTTGGTAGGTGTGTCTGGCTCATTAGGTTTGACTATATATATATATATATATATATATTCGAATAATTGTAAATAAGATGTAAAACATTATGCGAAAGAGATTAGAAGTTTATATGCATAATTATATATATATATATATATATATATATATATATATATATATATATATATATATATATAAAGATATTTTATTATCATACGTTATTTATAAAGACACAAATAAACACTATTAGCAACATATGTGGGCCTGAACAGAGCATTTCGTAGTGTGTGACGTCGTTTGTTTACCTTTACATACGCTTCGAGCAGATATAATCGGTCGAGGGAAATCATGGAAAATTGTAGTTTAAAAGCAGTAAACTTAACCTCACGAGACAGATGCTCCTCTGTAGCTAAACTGGTATAGCACATCAGGCTAAATGACGGTTTCGTGTAGAATACAAGTTCGTATTCCTGTCGGAGGACACATATTTTCTATGAACATTTCTTGAAAGTTCAGGCCGGTAAATGTTGTTAATATTTTTTATTATAAACAGAATATTTGATTAAATGTTTGTGTCTATATAAATGACGTATAACAATAAAATATCTTAAAATAATTGTCGGACATTGTCCATTTAGTGTGTGTGTGTGTGTGTGTGTGTATATATATATATATGTATATATAGACAATATTAGTGGTGAATATACACATACATATGCAATTATATATACACATACATATATGTATAAAAATAATTCCAAGAGGATATGATCCAGGTAGAACTCGATGTCCAGGACAGAGTAAGGATATAATAAAAAGACTTAAACACTAATATTACATGGTCATAATTTATTCCATTGGCATCGTAAGAACGATCCAATTCATCAGTTTGAATCTGTAGGTCTGATGAATTGGATCGTTCTTACGATTCCAATGGAATAAATTATGACCATGGAATATGAAAGGGGTGCTGTTAAATGAACCCCTAACATTTCCAGACCGGTGGATTGGAAGGGATAGCCCAAATCACTGGCCACCTCGTTTACCAGATATTACTCCCTTGGACTTCTTTCTGTGGGGTTATGTTATAAGATATCGTGTATCGACCAAAGATACGGGACGTCACTGATCTAAAGGAAAAGATCACTGATGCCATTGCCACAATCGATAAGACTATGCCACAACGAATATGGCAAGAAATCGAGTACTGTTTGTAGACAGAGCCCCGAATGATTCACGCTCCTGGGCCAGATTAACTCTTGTAACTCATAGAGGTTGATATAAACTGACTAACAATATTGTAAACTGACCAACAATATATATATATTTATAGTAAAATGACCAGCAAATGAACCCCTAATATTTTCAGACCGTTGGATTGGAAGGGATGGCCTAATTCCTTGGCCAACTCGTTCACCAGATATCACTCCCCTTGACTTCTTTCTCTGGGGTTATGTTATAAGATATCGTGTATCGAACAAAGATACGGGACATGACTGATTTAAAGCAAAAGATCACTGATGCCATTGTCACCATTGATGAGGCTATGCTACAGAGGACATGGCAAGAAATTAAGTACCGTCTTGATGTGCTTAGTGCAACTAATGGTTGCCCATATAGAAGTGGATTAAATTAGTTAATAAAAACTTCAATATCTACTCCTCATTTTGTAACAATTTCTACATGTTTGTCTGTTTATTTGCTTCTGTAATGTTTTTTAATTGTAAAGAGAATTTCTGGACTACCTGTACAAGTAAATATTCTCTTTAGAATTCACTTAAAAACGTTACGCGCTTTTATCGCGATCCAACATTTTTTTCTTACAGAATTATGAGAAATTTGAGAATATAAGAAGTATATTTTTAAAATTGGCTTTACGGCCGAAAACAAAACAAGAGCAGTATTTATGATTGGATACGCCGCTTTGCTTTGTACAAGATTTTTAATCTTGACTACCTGTATCGTGAGAACTTTTATGGAAAATCTGGAGGATAGAATCGGTTATAATATCAATAGACACGCTGTAAGCTTGACACAATCAACTGCTGAAGATCTATTTGTCTTGTTTTAACCATGTAACCGAAAATTCTTAGTCTTGACTAACTCTATCGACAGGGCTTTTATGGAAGACCGGGAGAACATTCTGCAGCACCAACCAGAATAGAATTGGTTATTTCGAATCAGAAAACACGCTGGACACAATCACCCACTGAATTTTTACTTCTCTTGTACATAAAACCGAAAATTCTTAATCTTGACTAAATATATCGACAGGACTTTTATGAAAGATCGATTGGAGATTTATTAGCATCAATTAAGATTAGAATCTAAAATGATTTTTTCACAGATATTTTCTTTTGAAAATTCTTAGATGGTCAATAATTTCTTCAAAATAGGTATTTGCCATCTTTATTCATTTGGCCGAGAACTCGCCAACTGCATTATTTGCAATAATGTCCCAGCCCTCAAGGAGATGCCTTTCATATAGATACTTGCAGACTTAGCTGTAAACCCGATCAATGTTTGCTTATAAACTCAAGTATAAACACGATTTATGTTTACCTATAGACGCAGGTATAAACGTACCCAATGTTTACCTATAACTCAAGTATAAACACGATTTATGTTTACAGTCTCTGGTGTTCATAACCCTAATATACTGATATGTATTAATATGTTAATTATATGAATATATATGGTGAGCCGAATATTCCGGTCTGCTAGAGTTGTTACTTGGTCCCTGTTGCAGACGCCATGTTCAGGCACATTTGTGTTTGTACAACGTCCAAAGAGCCACCCTTTGATTTATACAGCGACGATAGTGAGAGGACTATAGTTACAGTTTCTTGGAGAGAAAGCATAATCCGTCGCGATCAACTGCTTGAGAAAAGGCCGTCGACAAAACCATCGACGACTTCCGGACAGCTTCGTCTAACCAGTTTCATTCACAAGGCTTGGGTCAACACGTGGTACGGTTTTTCGGGTCCTTTCCAATGTCATCGCCTTTCCATGACAAATCGACTATGGTGAAATTCGGACACGAGTCTCATGCAGACACGCGTTCACTTCAAAAAAACGAAACTGCTCTCTGTTATTCTAAAAAAAAAAAATTCTTTTACGTACCATCTTTTGATGCTAACCTCCAGAAGAACAACTCACTGTGCCTTCTTGGTCTGACTTTTCCACAAACATGAATCTGCTGCTCGGAAATTCGGTTCACTATACCGTTAGTTCGGGGTAGTGCTTTTCCAAGCGTAGCTTAGATGTGGTGCAAGACCGAATGTAGGGTGGCCCAGTGAGAATCGAACTCACTACACAGTGGTAATCGTTTCTAGAGAGACAAGCTTGCTAACCATTACACTACATCGAGGTGCTCTATCGTTAGTTCGGGGTGTGACGATAAACTACATCCGGCAGCAATCAGTTGATCAGAAGGTTTTGAGGAGCGAAGAACCACCTCTTAATTGCTATTGTTCACCCAGACTTAGGGTAGCAGCAACTGTTAGGATCCCAGCTATTGAAAAATAGTGACACCCCAAACAAAAGCAAAACACTATGAAAGTATAAAAAATAAATTTTTATAGTAAAACTACCAGTAATACATTTATATTAAAAAATTACCAACAATACGTACATACTGACAAATTGTCGCGACTTCACCTAAATCCGTTTAAAATACTATTAAACAATCAAGATGAAAGAACCTTTTCATGACATTAATCCATATAATATTCTACACTTTCTTGAATCAAACTGTATCCCAAAATATAACAATCAACAAAGCACAAAACACAGATCACCACCTCTAGTAATCATATCCACACAAACATGTATATGCACAAAAGCTGACGATCATCTACCATGTATTCAACTGTGAAAGCAGAATAACATATTTTTATTATTTTCAAGCTCCCAAGAAAATTGAATTTCGGCTCCCATAAGTAATTGATATGTCGTTAAACAGACAAATCAATCTTACTCTGTAGCCCTCTACCACCAGTGGCTCTGTGGCCTTTGTACGGGGTGAACATCATTGTAAAATCACCACTATTTAACCCGGTTATGGTTAAATAGTGGACCCCTAAACAAAACGCTATGAAAGTATAAAAATACATTTTAAAGTAAAAATACCAGCAATACATTTTATATAAATTACCAACAATAGGCAGATACTAACGAATTGTAGCGACTTCACCCAATTCCGTTTAAAATACAACCAAACAACCAAAATAAAAGAACTGTTCCATGAATCCATATAATGCCATACAATTTCTTAAATCAAACTGTATTGCAAAATATAACTTAAGCAAAACTACATCTCACCGCCTCTATTAATTATGTCCACACAAACATGTATATGCACAGAAATCTGAGTATTATCTACCATGTATTCAATTGTGAAAGCAAAATAACATATATCATATTTTTACTTCTAATCCCCCAAGAAAATTTAATTTCGCTATTAAATGACCCATGAAAGAGTCGATATGTAATTAAATAAACAAATCAATCAATTAATCACTATATTGTGTTTGACATTTTTTCCGCCGGAAACTCTTGCACATTTATAAGTCCGCGTCTCGAATATTGCTGCCACATCGGGTCTGGTGCGCCTGCTACGTGTCTCGAGATTCTTGACAAAATATAAAGACGAATCTGCAAATTTTCCGGTCCTGACCTGGCATCTCGGATTCAGTCAACTTTCCTGCCGCCGTAACGTGACATATAAAAGAGGCAAACTATTTACACTATTTACATTGTTCGGACTGTTGTCTTCATCTTTGTTGTCATATTCGCAACGTTTCGGCCGTTGTACTCTCCGGTCTTATTCAGGTGAATTGAATTTCGAACCGAATTCTTTATTTCGTTCACCGGAGTAGATTGTTCTTATCAATAGCAAAACGATTATAATACGTCATATCATAAATATAGACAGATATTAACCCCTTCCCCGCCAATTATTATGGGAAAAAAGTTCCATTTTCAGATGAATTTTTTTATTTGTTTTTAATATAGTAACTAAGAAAGTGAGGCACGTTGAAGTAACACATCTACCAGACGTATGAGTTGACAACTGAACTCGTTACAAGCTGAGAAGGGCATAAAAAGAATCAAGATGGACGTATAAACACGTCTGTAGCTGGTTTTTGAACGTTATGTCTTGGACGTGTTTATTCGTCCGTGTCTGAAATATGACTATTTCCGTAAAAACGTATATACACGTCTACACCCGGGAAGAGGCAAACTCTTCGATAAATATTTACTCAGTAATTGTTCTGATGGGCTTTCCTCCTTGGTATCTAGAGTTCACGAATTTAAATGCAGTACTAAATTGGCAGTGAGGTCACATCATTTTTACTATTGAAATTGCTACTTGTAACCATAAGTTCGATGCTAATTGTTTCTTCTATGGCACTTCTCGTTGGTGCAACTCTCTTGCGGATGCTTACTTTCCTGTCAACTATAATCTTCAAAAATTTAAATGCAATATCAATCGCCAGCTTGTCTTGCTGTTCTTTTATTGTCCTATCTAGTCACTTTAATCTATTGCTTCCATGATAGCTTTTATTGTCTTGCTTGGGGTGAAATGATAAAAAAGAGGATCGGTTTAAGGAATATTCGTCTAAGGAATATTGGTCTAAGGAATATTGGTCAAAGGAACAACGGTCTAAAAATATTGGCCTGAGGAACACTGGTCTAAGGAAGACAGGTCTAAGGAACACTGGCCTAAGGAATATTGGTCTAAGGGACACATGTCTAAGGAACACTTGTCTAAGGAACACTTGTCTAAAGAATATTGGTCTAAGGAACACTGGTTTAAGGAATATAGGTCTAAGGAATACTGGACTAAGGAATATTGGTCAAAGTAACACCGGTCTTAGCAATACTCGTCTAAGGATATTGGTCTAAGGAATATTGGGCTAATGAACACTGGTCTAAGGTATAGTGGTCTAAAGAACACTGATCTAGGGAACACTTGTATAAGGAATATTGGTCAAAGTAACACCGGTCTTAGCAATACTCGTCTAAGGATATTGGTCTAAGGAATATTGGGCTAATGAACACTGGTCTAAGGAATAGTGGTCTAAAGAACACTGATCTAGGGAACACTTGTATAAGGAATATTGGTCAAAGTAACACCGGTCTTAGCAATACTCGTCTAAGGATATTGGTCTAAGGAATATTGGGCTAATGAACACTGGTCTAAGGTATAGTGGTCTAAAGAACACTGATCTAGGGAACACTTGTATAAGGAATATTGGTCAAAGTAACACCGGTCTTAGCAATACTCGTCTAAGGATATTGGTCTAAGGAATATTGGGATAATGAACACTGGTCTAAGGAATATTGGTCTAAGGAATATTGGTTGAAGCCATATTCGTCTATAGACACCGGTCTAAGGAATATTGTTCTAATGAATACTGGTCTAAGGAATATTGATCTAAGGAACACTGGTTTAAGGAATATTTGTCACGGGAACATTGGTTTAAGGAACCCTGGTCAAAGGAATATTTGTCTAAGGAACACTGGTCTAAGGATCACTGGTATAATAAACACTGGTCTAGGGAATATTGGCCTAACGAACACTGGTTTAAGGAACATTCGTCTCAGGAACATTGGTTTAAGTAATATTTATCTAACACTGGTCTAAGGAATGTTGGTCTAATGAACACTGGTCTAAGAACACTGATCTAAAGAATATTGTTCTCAGGAACACTGGTCTAAGGAACACTGGTCTCAGGAATATTGGTCTACGGAACACGGGTCTAAGGAATATTTGTCTAAAGGAAACTGGTCTAAGGAACACTGTTCTAAAAACACTGGTCTAAGGAATATTGGTCAATAATACACTGGTCTAAGGAACATTGTTCTAAGTAACACTGGTCTAAGGGATATTGGTCTAAGGGACACTGGTCTAAGGAAGATTGGTCTAAGTATCACTGGTCTAAGGAAGACTGATCTAAGGAACAGTCGTCTAAGGAACACTGGTATAAGGCACACTGGCCTAAGGAATATTGCTCTTAGGAACACTGGTCAAAGGAACACTGATTTAAGGAACATTCATCTAAATAACATTGGTCTAAGGAAAATTGTCTAAGGAATATTGGTCTAAGGAACACTAATCTAAGGAATACTGGTCTAGGGAACACTGATCTAGGGAACACTGGTCTAAGGAATATTGATCTAAGGAACACTGGTCTAAGGAGTATTTGTCTAAGGTACACTTGTTTAAGGTACCCTGGTCAAAGGAATATTCGCCTAAGGAACTCTGGTCTAAGGAACACTGGTATAATGAAAACTGGTCTAAGGAATATAGGTCTAGTGAACACTGGTCAAACGAACACTGGTCTAAGGAACATTCGTCTAAGGAACACAGGTTTAAGTAACTTTGATGTAAGGAACACTGGTCTAAGGAATGTTGGTCTAAGGAAAACTGGTCTAAAGAACACTGGTCTAAGGAGTATTGGTGCAAGGAACACTAGTCAAAGGAATATTGGTCTAAGGAACATTGGTCTAAGGATCACTGGTGTAAGAAAAACTAGTCTTAGGAATATTGGTCTAATGAACTCTGGTTTAAGGAATGTTGGTCCAAGGAACACTGGTCTAAGGAACACTGCTTTAAGCAATACTGGTCTGAGGAACATTCGTCTAAGGAACTCTGGTCTAAGAAACATTTGGGTAGATAATAATACTCTAATGTGTGTTGTATTAATATACAAACAATACTTGTCAATTAAAGCTTATAAACCACACATATCATTAATCATTAATCTTGCTATAAGTGTCGTAAATATTATTCTGAAATATAGTGAACATCAATAAAATTGCGTATTTTGTACACGAATAAATAGTTAATTAATTAAAAACATATTATAGACCAATGGTCCTTAAGGCTATTCCATAGACCAATGCTCCTTAAATGAGTATTCCTTAGACAAATATTCTTAGATAGGTTTCCCTTAGACCAATATACTTTAGACCGATTTTCCGATATCTATAAAAAAGTATTAAACTGTTAAAACAAGATTACTTCGAGGCGATTTGCTATGTTTGAATTGAAACTATTTACCCCGACTCATTCGTAAATGTTATGATTTGACTGTTTATCAGTTTTAATTGAAGTCATTAAGCATTTATTTTTTATTCATCTACCTATCAATTTATTTGTATTTGTTGAGTGTCACGCTTAGCTTTTCACACATTCATCCATATATAATGAAATAAAAATATTTTTTTTAAAATTAAAAAAAATAACATTTTCAAAAAGTATTTAAATGTTTTATCATAATGGGTAGGTGTTATAGTTTGAAATCAAAATACTGTCAAATCGTTTGAGAAAATATTTTCTCGTAAATTTGACATTCGAAAAATACGGTCCTTACTCTCGCAACCGGTTTATCCTGTTGCGTTATGGTCAAACAGACAACTTTTTTTTTCTTTAAAAAAAAAAAGAAAAAAAAAGCGTCCCAAACTTAATATATCCTATAGAAAATCGTATAATGATTTCCGCTAATTCATTCGGGCAGAGGGGGAACTTCTTCCCCTATCAAGTGGGAGATAAAACTTAACAATAAGTGGAAGGTGATGTCAGATGAATAGATAACTCTTTAGCGGGCGTCGTTTGTGTTTAACGACGGTATTCCTATAGGTCAGTGGTGTGAGAAGCGCGAGCAGGTAGGCTCTCAAATCTGCGAGACAACTTCATCTACCTGACAAGTACATATACTCGAATAGCGTTGTCCAATCTCTCTTACTGACGACCAGCCACTTTACTCGTCGGATGTAAGTAAAAAAAAAAAAACAACAACAACAAAACAAAACAAAAAAAAACACACGCCACCTGTCGACCGCCGCATTCTTTATTTACTCCCCTCCACCCGCTTCTATCAGATAAGTGCACATTTATTTTAAAATATCCATTCTATCTACTCCAGTGTTGGATCAGACCACCTAAAAGCGATAACCATGTTTTTTTATATCTGCACGCTACAATTTGTTCTGCTACTGGCGGCGGGACTCTATGCTGCTCGAACGACAAAACGTAAGTATTTGTTTTAATTCATATATATATATATATATATATATATATATATATATATATATATATATATATATAATACATAATTATGCACATAAACTTCTAATCTCTTTCGCATACCATAATGTTTTACTTCTTATTTACAATTATTCGAATGAATGATTAATACAGTCCAAGCGCAAATCACATGGCCCACGTAAACCCAATTCACTCCTTCTCCCGTCAATTTTAGGGTCCTAGAGATTTTTTTCTCTCCTAACACTGAGAATACAATGAAATGCACACACACACACACACACACACACACACACACACACACACACACACACACACACACACACACATGCAAACGTGCGCGCTGACTAAAATTTGCCAGAGGAAGTAACATTTTTATATAGATTTATTTATCATTTTAATAACATTTATTTATCAATTCATAATTTAATGAATTTATAATTTATAATAATTTTATAGTATGTAATTTTAATTTTATAAATTTATCATTTGCAATCATTTTATATATTTAATAGCCTTTAAATATCATTTTCTTCATAGTTCTATAAATAAATTTTGTCAGAGAAAGGAAGATTTTAATATAGTTTTTAAATATGCACCTACACTAATTTGATAAAAAAAATAAATGTATACCATGAGGGAAAACCGCCCCAAACTTGATAAAAACAAACTTTTATCGTCAGAATCTTTGTTATTATTAAAGTGGAAAGTTAATATTTTTTGAGTATATAATTTTATTTTAAACCTCTGTAAAATGTTCGAAATTTTAGGAAGGAGGGGGGAAAGCGTAGTATAGGAAATTGATTCGGAAATACTTTCAAAAATCAAATAATTGTCGGATTTTGAAACTTTCATAGTCTATTACAGTGTAACCCGGATATAAGATAGTTGTCGGGACCGGAGAAGAAGTATCTTATATCCGGGTTTCTCTTATATCCAGGTTTGGTCTATTTTGTTTACATTAACACAGGCTCTAATTTGGGACCAGAGAAAATCTCTCTTATATCCGGGTCTCTTATATCCGGGTTACACTGCATTATTTCAAGAAAAAAAATATAAAAAAATCATGGTAAAAGTATTTTTTACAGCTGTTACCCCACCCCACGTATTTAATGTTATGAAATTTCGAGAAATTAGATTTTCACCAGTTAAAAGCAGAACTGCTTAGAAATTATAAATTATCAATTTTCTCTTGTAAAAAAGAAACATCAGTTACCGAAAATCTGGTGTGAATCGTAAAATAAAAATGCAACAAAACTAGGACATTATTTAATTAGAAAAGTTTTTAATTGCTTTTATGAATAAAATATATTAAGGAAACTATTGTCTTAAGAAAAAAAAAATTTCAGTTTGTAACGAATTTTTACAAGATTTCTTTTTAATTTTTTTTATTTTAATTGGAATAATTTATAAAGTTTCAAATCTTTTAATAATTCTGAATTAGTTTGATCTTTTACGTGATATTGTTAAGTAAAAACTGTATTTACTAATCATAAATCGAAAAGCTTAGGAGAAATTATCAGACACTAATATTTTTAAAAGAATTTTTAATTTTATTTTTTCTATGCCTAAAAATGGCAATGAAATCTTTTTTTAGCAAAAAAAAAAAAAATATATATTCCCAGTCAATTTAAATTAGTTTTGTAATACAGTAAAGTATTTCGCTTATTGGAAATATTAAATTTAATCTATTAGCTTGAAATTAAAACTAAAAGCTTCAAGAAAGATTTTTCATTTTTTAAAATTCCCTTTATACCTTAGGTATCGCGAATTTGTGGAGGTCCCTATTTTGAAATACAGTGTAACCCGGATATAAGAGAGTTGTCGGGACCGGATAAGAAGTCTCTTATATCCGGGTTTTTCTTATATCCGGGTTTGGTCTATTATATATACATTAACACAGGCTCTAATTTGGGACCAGAGAAAATCTCTTATATACGGGTTTCTCTTATATCAGGGTCTCTTATATCGGGGTCTCTTATATCCGGGTTACACTGTATTACAATGACAGATATTTTTTCCGCATTGATAAACATGTTTTGTTTTATTTTTTTGTATTTTTTTTTTTTACCTGAGCCGAAAAACAATGAACAATTTTCGCCCCAAAATATTTCGCGATGGACGGATTTGTAATCGTTGTTACAAGAAAGTTTATTTTTCGCGTTCGACTCGACATCTGGCCATTTATTTTCGGTATTACAAAAAAATAGGACACAAAAGTAAAAATTGGATGAAGAGTTTTAAAAAATATAAAAATTGTTGCCTTTCTTCTGCGGACAGACAGAAAAGGCAACAAGGGAGATGGCGAGAGAAAATGACAGAAGATTAAGTAGAATTAATATACTAAATTACAAAGTTTTAACTTTTAATTATTTTTATTTTAAACTCTTTTCATATCTAATGCAACAACCATTTCTTTTTAAGGTTTTCACAGCTTTTATTAAGTATAAGGCAGTGTGTGGCTTCGCGTTGTCTTGCTGAAACAAATCCCGACCCCAAATGACCAAAGCAGGATACCCCTTCTTTAGTTTGTCGTACCCTTAGTGTAGCTGCGTTGATGGCGCGACCACGTGGAACAAGATTGAAATTCAGTACACCTTGGAAATTCCACCAGACAGAGATCATGACCTTCTTG